>JAGPOW010001296.1:131421004-131458675 GCA_030014935.1 Caiman crocodilus
AATAATGGCCACAAGCTAGCAGAGAGCAGATTTAGACTAGACATTAGGAAGAACTTCTTCACAGTTCGAGTGGCCAAGGTCTGGAACGGGCTCCCAAGGAAGGTGGTGCTCTCCCCTACCCTGAGGGTCTTCAAGAGGAGGATATATAGGCATCTAGTTGGGGTCATCTAGACCCAGCACTCTTTCCTGCCTATGCAGGGGGTCAGACTTGATGATCTATAGAGGTCCCTTCCGATCCCAACATCTATGAATCTATGACTTATAAATGGCTAACTTCTCTAACTGATCGTGCACCAGCTGAACATCAACAGTAGGAAGGCGGTCATTCCCACCATGCCCATTCTGAACCTTAGCTAGTATGATAGCTAGTGAAATACCGAAGCAAAGTAGTCATTCACGAATTCAGTTTTCTCCTGAGTGTTGGTAACCAGTTGTCTTGAGCTGTTGTTAAGCAATGGCCCCGTGCTTCCACTTGTTTTCCTCCTGTTCCCTACATACATAAGAAGGACTTCTTATTGTCCTTGATTTCCATTTCTAGTTTATATTCAGTTGCCGCCTTAGCCTTTCTAATCTGCTCCCTACAGGTGTGGGCCATTGTTTTATAGTCCTCCTTGGGGACTGTCCTGAGCTTCCCTTGTTTCTATGCCTCTTTCTTCTTTTGCAAGAGGACATAATATCCTTATTAAGCCAAGAGGGCTTCCCAGCCCTTCTGCTACCTTTCTTCCATGTGGAAATGGACTTCTTTTGTGCTTCAAGGATCGTGTCCTTGAGGAACAACCACTCTTCATGAATTTCTTTCACCTTTGGTCCCTTGTCCTACAGTGCTTCCCTTAGTAATGCTCTGAGCCTACTAAAATAGGCTTTTTTGTAGTCCAAAATTTCAACCCTGCTAGCTGATTTGCCTGCCTTGCGACAGACAGTGCATGTGATGGTTTCATGGTTGTTGTTTTCCAGGTTACCCTCTATATTTGAGTTGGTCACCAGATCGTTTCCTTTGGCCAAGACCAAGTCTAGGAGAGTGTTACCTCTTGTTGGCCTGTTCGCTTCCTGAGTGAGGTAGAACACTTTGATATAGGTCAGGAAGCAACGCGACCAATCCAACTTAGCCGAGTGTTCCTCCCAAGAGATGTCTGAATAATTGAAGTTACCCATGATGACCATGTCCCGTGCATGCATGGCCTCTGCCAGCTCTTGAGAGAACTCCAAATCAAGCTCCTCCCTCTGGTTTGGTGGTCTGTGGTATACACCTACAGTTAGGTCTGTCTTGCTGAGCCTCTCCCTGTAGTTTGACCCAGAGGGTTTCAAGCTGTTCATCATTAGAGCCGATGTTGGCCTCCAAGGAAGTGTATTGCTTCCTCACATAGAGAGGTACACTTCCACTTTTTTTCTGTACTTGGCCCCTTCTGTGCAGGATGTAGCTCTCTGTGGCTATGTTCCAATCATATGAGAAGTCCCACCAGGTCTCCGTAATGCTCACTGGAGAGTAGGAGGGCTAGCTTCTCCTGCTTGTTCCCCATGCTCCTGGAATTAGTATACAGGCACCTGAGTCTTCCAACTGAGACCCTTAATTTTCTGTCATGATGAGGGAGAACCATTCTCTCAGCTCTTGCAAGAATGACTCTCTGAGTGTCCCCAGCTTTGGAGCTTTCTTGTATTCCGGTCCCTGGGCATGCTTTAGTTAGTGTTTCCCTGTCCCCCGGTGATCTTCATTTAAAAGCCTGTCTAGAAAGTTGGCCATGCTGACTGAGAACAGGGACTTACCCTTCTGCATGAGGTGGATGCTGTCCCTTCCCAGGAGTCCTCCCTTCCTGAAGTGTGTGCGGTGGTCAAAGAAACCGAAGCCCTCACAGTAGCACCATTGCCAGAGTCATCAGTTCGCTTCTTCGACGCATCCTTCCCTCCTGTGTTCATGGCCTGCTGCCAGGAGCACACAGGAAGACTACCTGTGCCCCCTACCTCTTGAGCACAGCCCCCAGAGCCCTGTAGTCACACGTGACCTGGTCCGGATTACTCCTGGCTGTCATTCATGTCCATGTGGATGAGGAGCATGGGGTAGTGGTTGGAGGGCTGGATGAGCCTAGGGATCCTCTCTGCAATATCTTGGATGCGGGCCCCAGGGGAGGCAGCAGACCTCACAGGCTAGGGGTCCAGATGGCAGATGGGTCCCTCAGTACCCCATAGGAGGGAGTCCCTCACCACCACCTTGCGTCTCCTCTTGGCAGTGGTAGTTCACCATTTACCCATCTCCTCCTCTAATGTCTCCATTGGAGCCCCCTCCTGCATGGTGAGGGCAGCCTACCTGTTGTGCAGTGTTAGGGGAGGAGCAGCTCTAGCCCTGCATGTGCTGGAGCCTGAGACAACTATCTTCCAGGTAGCTCTGGGTAGGTCTGTTCAGCCAGCCTTCTTGTTGACCCACCTTCTCTCTCTTCTCTTTTTCTTCTTTCTTCTGGAGAAGGGCCTGGCAGTAGCCGTTGATGTAGTCTTCATGGGCCCTGATGGTACATAACCATTCAACCATGAGCTCCTCCTTGAGCTCCCTCACCCAGCCTTCCAGAGACTCCACTAGGGAGCACACCCCACAAGTGGGGATGCCCCTGTGCCCAGCTTCCAGCAGCCACATTTAGCAGTCCCCACTGCTTGGAGCCAGGGGCTCCATCTGGGTGGAGACCTCAGTGGTGCTGGGAAACCTACAGGCAGGACAAGTCTCCACCATGACTGAGAGAGATTCCACACCCTGCCTGTCTGTGCGCTCTTGTTTGTGCAGCTCCAGTCACAGGGCTCCCTGGGGACTTCACCTGAGTTGGGACTGGGGCGTGGTATTCCCCTCCCTGGTCATGGCCAGCCGGCGTGGTCCCCAAACACTTGCACACATGCATGCATGTACACACCTGCACTCTGAACCTTAGCTAGTATGATAGCTAGTGAAATACCGAAGCAAAATAGTCGTTCAGGAATTCAGTTTTCTCCTGAGTGTCTATAACCAGTTGTCTTGAGCTGTTGTTAAGCAATGGCCCCGTGCTTCCATTCTGTGCTTGCCCACCCTCTCCTTGTCACCGGTTCCCTTACCTCCTGGCTCTGCACTGGTGGGTCACAGGAGTTCAGGTCTTTGGCACCTGGGGGCATAATGGGCATTTACCTGTGTGTCTCCTCCAAGGAGCTGGTCCAGATTTTTTGGAATGTTCTTAAATAAAAAATGAGACTAATATTAAGATGGCTAAAAAGATTTATTAACACATGAAATATAAATCATAGAAAATTGTGGTTGAAAGGGACCTTTTTGGGCTAGGGACAGTAATTACACATAAACAGGTGTAAGTAATGGGGAACCGCTTCAAATATGTAACACAACAGAAGTTCAGTGCACATAAACTGTTTTCAAAATGGCCCAAACCGATTTAAGATAAACCTGGATGGATGTAGTATCAGACGTAACTGATTAAAAAGGTTTACTGAACTTCTGTCCCATATCCCCTCCAGATTCAGGTTAACTAACCAGTCCCTCAGCATCTCAGGACGCTCTGTACTTTGTCCGCAAACCCCGCCACCGCTCTTGCAGCCTTGGTCCAAGTAATCTGCTCCAGCCAAGAGAAGCACGGTCTAGCACCCCCTGGCTTCTGGCCTGAGCCACTGCAGACATGTGGCTGCAATTACAGAGTCAAAACCAAATGTCTGTTCACTTGCTTATCAGTTCAATCTGTGCAACCTAGACCCAGCTGCAAAGATTGAATTGATTTGACCTCGGGCTTTTTGACTGTCTGTACTTAGCCCTGGAGGTCACCTGGTCCAAGCCCATGTCCAACCCCAGTGTATACAAGCTACACTTATGGAATTTCATCCCTTATTTTAAAAATGCAAATGATTTAAGTGAATCATTGCAGTCAAGATCACAAAAATGGGATTTGAGCTCAGAAAAATAGTTATTTTTCAAGCAATCTTCCACTTCTAGATCATGGGAGGGGGGGAGGGGCGAGAGAAGGACATGGAGAATCCAACTTTATTGGCAGTACCTTTAAAAACTAATTGCTGTTTCAGAAGTTCATCAAGGAAAGAGGAACTAATTATCTGTTTTACCTCAAAGAAAACACTTCCAAGACATTGTTTGAGAAAACAGTAAACATCAATTTATTCAGAGTTGTTAAGAGCTCCTTTATTCATAGGGTTGCTTACCTAATATGCTATGATGATGCTTGTTGCAACTGCCTTCTGACCGACTCGAAATAGAGTTCAGGGAAACCATTTCTCCTGATGGTTTCAAGATGCCTACTTTATATCCGAGTCTCATTTTTCTAAATTAAACGAGAGAATTGAAGTATAAAGACAATAACAGGATGTTGAGGGTTGATTAGCTGAATATTCTTTAAAATCCCATAATAAAGATGGAATATCAGTGGTGAGAAATGAAAGCGTGGATGACGAGGAAATGTAATCTAACACTGATTCTTTCCTGTTTGTGCCGTTAAGCAAGACAAATACTTCATTGTATGCAGTTATTTTTTTGATCAGTATTCTTGTATTTCTGCTAGAGGTGAACCGATATATCGATCGCATATACGATCAGGACCGATAAAAGGAAAATTAACATTATTGGCAATCAGCTTTTTCTGGCTGGTGTTAGCTGATAATGTCACTGATTAAATGCTGTGTGCGTGTGCAAAGCCCCAGCATGCACATGGGCAAGCATGCAGCCTGGCAGGGTGGAGGGCAGTGTTTTGTTGGTAAGTTTTGGGTGTTGAAGGGAATGGCAGAGGGAAGGGGTGTGGGGGGTAGATCGAGGCCCCCATGGGGAGGGAGGGAAGAAGGGGGGGGACCAGGAGCCGGTGCTGCCCAACCAGGGTAGTGAATACAACCCTAGGGCAGGGCATGGGGCAGAGCCACGGACGGCTTATCTAGGGTGTGCAAGGACGGAGGCGGCTTCCTGCTGCTGCGCGCAACCCTGGAGGAGGCATGGGGAACATGAGCCCCCCTGGATTTGAGTGCAGGGCATGAATAGGTTGGCTGCTATGGGCTTGGGCCAGGGGCTGCACCAGCCTCTTCCTGGCTGGGGTGGGGGGGCTGGGCCAGGGCTGCACTTGGAGTGGACGGGGGCAGAGCAGGCAGTGGTGGTGCTGGGAAGGGTAGCTCTGAGGAATTTTGGGTTGGCTATAGCCCACCCTGTAGCCATCCCTCCCAGTGCTGCTGCTGCCACCTGCCCCACACCTGCCCGCTCCAAGTGCAGCCCACTGCCTATGCACAAGTCCAGGGGGGCACATGCCCCCTGTGCCTCTCCCAGGGGTGTGTGCAGTGGCAGGGAGCTGCCCATCCGTCTGCTGTGTCCCCTGGACAAGCAGCCCACAGCTCTGCCCTGCACCTTGCCCTGGGATCACATTCACCAACCTGGCTGGGTAGTGCCTTGCCTCTGCCAGCCCTCCCTCCCTCACAATGGGGGCCTTGATCTACACCCCTCTCTCCTGTGTCCCTTCCCCCCCACCCACAGACTTACTGGCAGGATGCTGCTCTCCAAGCTGCCAGGCTGTATTCCTGTCGGATTGGTATAATTTGATATGGCTGGTTAATAATTGGCCATTGGTGTTGGCCAAGCAAATCTTTATCACTGCACCCTGAATTTCTGCATTGTCTTTTAACTTTATAAACTCTAAAGATTAGCAGTCTTGGCCAGTTGGACCACATCTTTTTATTCTCATAGTTCTGGGCTGGAACTCTGCTGAAACTTGTAACTTGTAAGCATTATTGTTTTTAGTCTTAGCACTGGCTGTAAACAATCGTTTTCCTAAGCTAGGTAAAGTGCTTTCTGTTGGCATGTCACCAGTAGTGCTTCATCTGAAACTCTCATTTGATTCTCTTTTAACAGCCTTCTCTTGGTTTTCTCAATCCATACTGCATGTGGTATGTGAGTCCCATCTGAGACTTGTAGAGTGCACTGTAGACCAGATGATAAAACTCTGTGGGTGGATCTAACCATGGGTCATATCCTTGACACCTCACCCTTAAGTCATTTTCTTTGCATAACCCAGCAGATATACTTCAGCTGACAGCTGGATTTGTGGTTTGGTTTTGTGGAAGGGTTTTTTTTACTGTTGCATATGTGAGCATATAAAATAATTAAAACTTTTGCTCATAATAGAGAGATATTATTTGGGAGAGTCTAGGATTGTGTGGCTAAATCCATTTGTTAATAATAAAACTTTATATATTAGATACTAAATTCCCTCATTTTACAAAAACTTCCCAAACTGTGGTTGATCAGGCAGGAGGCAGAGCAAGAAACAAAGTTCTTGGTCTAGAATACAGCAAAAAATACGTTCTGAAATATAAATGACAGGCCGAAAAAGCAGACCTATTATACATGAAGATGACCACTGTTTGTAGTGTGGTGCTATCCTTATTTTATATAAAAACATAGTATAACATTTTAAAAGCATATCATGTAAAGAAACATATATTTTGAGATCTGCTGCCTTTCAGCAGCTTCAGAATTATTAATGTTTTTAGATAAGACTTGCCAATCACAAATAGTCACTTAAAACTCCCTATCTGATATGCAGCATGCAGATATATTCATAGGTTCATAGTGAAGTCCGTAACCACCACTATCAGACTACTTCAGCGCCTCATAATAAAACATCCCCATGAGATACAGCACATCCGTTTTTTCCCATTGCGCAGATGGGAATATAAATTGCAAAGAGAATGAGCAACACAAGGTCATAGATGGATTATGTAGCCATGATGGTCCATGACTTGTGCGAGAGAGAAGGATTTCTTAGAGTGATATCTTTTGCTGGACCAACTGATTAGTTGGAACAGAGTTAGACAAGCTTTCAAATGCTTACAGCTCTAAGCCAACTATGCAGTTGGTCTGTTAAATGGCAGCACCCTTAGAAACCTTTGCCTTGTACAAGGTCATACAGGAATTCTGTTGCAAAGACTCAAACTCAGGTTTTAAGATGGTTTTTTCTCCTGTGGTTTTCCTTTCTCTCTGTCTATATAGTGTTAACTCTCCTTATTTATACAACTTCATGGGTGCTAATGACACTTAAAACAGTGTGTCTGCCTAGATTATCATGCAGTCTACCCTGAAATAAAGCAAAGAAATGCTGTTTTGAACAGAATAAAGAGTGCTAGGGGCAGAAGTGCTCACGAAACAGCATTGTTTAAAAAGGAAATCAGATGCTCACTGTGTCTCTGTTTCATGTCGTTCCTGTTTTTGTTTAACATGATCAGGTAAGAGAGAGGGAACAGACAGCGACGAAGCTGAAGAGTAGTCTTAGAAAGCAAACCAAAAAGTGAGTTTTGAGAGGAGGTATTTGGAGGTGGAGCAGAAGGGTACGTGGCACACATGAAGGAAGAAGTTACTGCAAGATGAAAGGGGCACGGAGTTGTGGGTTTGTGGAAGAGCGAGAGGAATTGAGGAGAAGTGTATAACTTCATCTTGAGGGTTGGTGTATAAACCGATCATACGAATTTGTTATTGTGGTTTGGTATCATCTGTCTCCCTTTTTGGAATTATAATCAGTGGTATCAAAGATTATTATGCAGCAAAGTAGTGTGGGTTTCAAGGAATAAGGCTCCTGGGTACCATGGCCACATTTTCATTTGAATCGTTGCTTTTGGTGTTACCAGCCTAAACTTCCCATTTCAACTGTAAGTTGGATTCTTCCTCACTTCCCAACCTAAAACTGTAGTTTAGCATTACTGTGTACCTTTTAACATTTCTAGTTGTGCTCCAGACACAGCTGCATTGCACTGGCAGTTGAAATGAACCCTACATATTCCTATTCATATTTGGGAAGTACGAGTAAAAACTTCTAGAAATCAAAAGTAACTGTTTCTGTTACAAAAAGAGCTAGCAAAGTTGCAAAACAGATTCATTTCCAATAGTTAGATGCTCGTAATTATCTAAAAAACTTGTCTGTGTTTTATCTTGCCAAATAGGTTGGGGGGGTGGAACAGGAGGATTTGACAGGTTTGGGGGGAAGCAAAGAGCTAGGGTAGATGCATGGTATAACACGTGACTCTGATTTTTAAACTTTGCATGGAAATATTTCTTAAAGGACTTTCTTTACTTTTTACTAAGAAAGTTTCAGAAGCGATTGGAAGATTATTTAGAATGTGCTCAGTGTTTCTCTGATTATTAGCAGCCTCATCTTAACTTGCTCTTGGGAGAAATACAAGGAGGAGAAAGAATAGTATATTTTTCACTTTATTTCTCACAAACACCAGGAAAATGCTGTTTTGGGGATATTTTTGTATGAGGGAGATCTGATTAATCAATCAGAAATTGTTCAGCAAAACCTTACAAAAAATAAATAAAGCAACCTCAGAAGGAGTTGTGAAGAGGCAGAATCCCACCATTTTAAGATGCTTGTAAAATTTCTCAATTCTACAGCATTGTACAAATTAAGTTTAATTAAACATGCTAAGATTTCAAGTATCTTTCTTTGCAAAGATGCAGTATTACTGAGTGTACTGCATTTAAAAAAATAATCCCTGCAAAACACTGTAATGTAGGGTTAAACTGAACAGTTAAAATAAGCCAGATAAAACAAAAAAGATTTAACTGTAGTGTTAATGCAATCCTAGTGCCTGTTCTGTATATATTGGTATTTAGATGCAACGGGACAGACAGAAATGCATGATCATACTAGAGGTAACCTTGCAAAGTTATGATAGAAACTTGAAAAAATAATTAGGCAGTGCAATAATTACATTGCATGCCATGAATTTTGAAGTAACACACATCTAACATTTGTTTTTACAACATTTGGTCTAACAGCCAGAATATAGCTCACAGATCATCTTTTTTCGGGTGAGATAAGCGCTTAATGAGGTTACCAGTTAATCAGAAGCATAAATAATACTAGTTCTTTTGTTTATTGTGTTAGACTTCAGTATATGGGCCAGGGAGCTTCTTTATAATCCTTTTAAATTTCATTTACAATGTTTCTTTTTCTGTGGCTTGGCCATTTTACTAATTCTAATTAAAGCTAAGAATTGCTGGCTTTAATTAGGACCTGCAATACAGAATCACTGTACAGGCTTCCAAGATTGTGATAAAATGTATTTAAAATGCATAACCTGAAATTAGACAAAGATAGATAGTCTAATGTAACCCTAACACAGGGTACAGCTCCAGCAGATCATGTCTGGATTGCATTAGAAATAAAAACTTCCTTTATTTTCTTTGCTTCCTTTATATCACATCCTTGCAAATGGGTAAAACCTTGTAATCCACACTTATGCTTGAGAACATTTAAATGATTTTGTCCAGGAAGAACTGCTTCACACAGGGGAGAGCATATGATTTCAGCATTCCTCACAGCTTGTCAGATCATGCAACATTTGTGACTCTGGAAAGCCCATCTTTACTTTATTCTTTAACTTTTCACCAAATGTACAATATTAAAAATTATGCAGGAAAGCAAAAGCTGTTTTAAGTAAGTATAACATAAATTTACTGCCGTTTTAACACATGATTTATTTTTTCCATGACCCAATGTCTGCCTGCCTTGAGCGCGCACAAATTTTGAAAGTGCCTGTAAAGTAGAAAAGATGGACATATGGAATATAGGTGGCATTACGGCCACTAAACTGAATTGTACACGCAGGAGTCAGTGACCTGCTTACTGAGTGGTTTTGGTTCTTCAAGAATAACGGTTTTCTTTGCTTTTTTCCGTTTTCAGGAGACGTTGATCCAGCAGCAAGCGTCATTTCATTAGGTCCTGTATCTCTGATGTTGTGGATAGTGGAGTCCTCCAGCAATTAAATGAGAGCAGTGGACACATCTCAGCATGTCAGTCTAGAGAGTTCAGAATCGAAACCTGGGAAAGGCTGGGGCCATGGGGCAGAAACACCAGCCTCCACTAAAAACAGAACAAGTGGGAGCTTCCAGTCCTGGCCTACAAAAAAAGCATTTTGTTACGGGAACCATGCGAGGGTTAATCGTCTCATGAGGATGGAAGTAAATGAATGAGATGGTTAACTTGACCAGTGAGCAGTTCAGTTACAACAAAGCAACTAAAAAATAGGATGGATGACACTGGAACGGAAAAGGTTTTGATGGCACAGGTAGGGAAAAACACAGTTCAAAACCGGCTGCGAGTTACATTGTCTCTGAATTGAGCACTCTGTGTTGGAAGAATATTCATTTGAGGGCTCCGAATCTGCAGTAGAAAAGCGGTAGAGCAAGCAGTACAAATCTAATAGCAAACCCTGATATGTAGGACAACAACATTATGACTGATTACCAAACATCAGATACTCCACAGAGAGAGGGCTTTTGTTTTAGGAATAACCTTTTTCTACAAGATAAAGAAGGGGGGAGGGAGGCCGGGGAAGCAGGGCAGGGGAGGGGGGACAACGGAGCCAAGGAGAAAATTGTCTATTAAGGTTAAAAAGCAAAACAAAACAAAACAAAATGTGAAGTTTGTTAACAGAGGGTGTTTACCCAGACTGCTTCGAACAGCCTGACACCAGCCTAAGAACGGGGATAGAGTTGAGCCCATCGTAAGTATCGGTGAAAACCAAAATGTGCCAGTCAGCACGACAGAAGGACATCAAGGAGTGGGTCCCAATGTTTTGTTGACCTTCATGGGTTGATAAGCCTCTTTTTTTTTTTCTAGCTCTTTTAAAACTTCTTTTTACCACTGTTTTTTGGTTTCTGCATGTAGAATAAAAAGAGACTTGTAAAATTGTAACATTTCGCACAGAAATGCCGCCCGATCTTCACCAGCTTCAGAAATCTGACCTTTGCCAATGCTGCAATAAAGTGTTGTAATTTAGAATTGGTGTCCGTCTGTCTCTTTCCATTCACTTTGAAATAAATGTTTCTGAAATGAAATGTTGGTGGCCTGTATTAAGAGAATTCTTGTCTGTTTCATGGAGAAGCTTTTGTGCCTCAAGACGTCAGAGGGAGGACTTGAAATTTGGCTGGGGGAGTTGTGCCCTTTGCTTTTCCCATGAAAAAGGTAGTCAGATTTGGCTGTTAAAGGCCTTTGAAAAAGCCTTGTTTATAAATGTTTCGTAGGCATAATTTAGATTTGACAGCTAACGTCTTTAAAGATTCCAGCTGCAAGAGCATATTTTGTCCCGCGGCTCTAGGACCTGAGCAGGGCTCTCCGTTGAATTGTTTCAGCAAGCTTCCAAGGATCAGCCCTGTTCCTTCTCTACCCTACTTTGTCCTTGTGGGAGAGAAAAGACAGGAACAGAGGTCAGGATGGAGAGGCAGCAGCTGGAGACAGGCCAGGGCAGTTTTGGCTGGGTTTTGTTTTGGTTTTATCAGTGTTCATATTTACAGTTCAAAGCAAACCTCGTCTTTATTTTTAAGATGCTAAATTACATTTTTATAAGACTGAAAAGAGACACAAAATCTTTTCTTTTGGATCAAATGACACAATTCCTTTAATGTAGATACAGTTAAATTAGTGTACAAGTCAGGCTTAGGTTGGATATTAGGAAAAACTTTCTCACTAGGATGTTGGTGAAGCACTGGACCAGGTTACTGAGAGAGGTGGTGGAATCTCCATCCTTGAAGGTTTTTAAGGCCTGGCTTGACAAAGCCTTGGCTGGGATGTTCTAGTTGGGGCTGGTCCTGCTTTGAGCAGGGGGTTGGACTAGGTGTGATCTCCTGAGGTCCTTTCCAATCCTAATTTTCTATGATTCTATGTAGTATACATTTTTAGAAAGAGAAATAAGTTTTATAGGTGTAGAGATCTTTCTAATCGGTGTAACTGCATCTGCAGTGAGAGTTGTATCAATAGCATTGTATTATTAAGAAAAGCCATTTCTAACAGACATAGTTATAAGCCAGTACAAGAATCGTCTGCATCATGTCTCAGACGAAAATGGCTTGCAACTAGTAGAGTCTGTGCTCATTCATTAAAGACTAGCGTTGTGAATAATGTAAAAAATAAACTGGTCCTTCTGTTACATAAAGAGAATCAGAAATCTATGCAGTTTGCCTTGTGCTTGACAGGTGGGATGTTCAAAAGAACTCAGATAGGCTCCTTTGAACTTCAAAAGGAACAGTTAGGCTCTAGCTGAGAGTATTTGAAGATCACATCCAACATCTGCTGCAATACTGCATCACTGTTCCTCTGCTAGGAGCCAGTGACATGCTGTAGGAGAAATGAAGTACTCTAAGGGTACACCCCAATGAGCACTCACATGCAGGGGTGTGCATTTCTTATGTGCACTCTGGTGTGAAGCAAATTGTCTCAAGTGGGATGGAGGAAGCAGGGGCCAGCACCTGTGTTGGCAGCAGCAGCCCTTACCTGGGATTCTGGGAGCCTGCTGGGGCAGCAGTGGTGCCAAGCTGGTCACTCAGACCCTGGCCAGCAGCCGACTGTGGCCCGGGCCAGCCACACTTCAGTTTCTGGAGGTGCACGCTGCTGCCGCATGCTCCACACTGCTTTTCTCAGCGGTGGGTTTTTTTGACTCGGGGATCTCCATGCTGCAAATTAGCAGCACAGCTGCACATGCACCACATATAGTTGCTGGTGCCTCAGAGTGCTTTGAGGCACCCCATGCTGCACATGTGCACTCATTGGGATGCTCCCTAAATATTTAGAAATATTTGGATGGTGCCCTAAAGACTATAACATTGCTTAGGTTTCCTCTAAATGTTGCTTCTTTGTCAAGATAGTGATGCACATCTTAACTGCATCAGACCTTACAATAGGGAGTGCTGCCTTGAAAACACATCCCACTATCCACTCCTACTTTGTATTTGCAGAGTACCAAAACGTGCCAAGTCATTGGTAGAGTGGTGCTGGGCATGACCAGGGCCACTATTAAACACAACAGGAACGAAAAATGATGCTGGACTTGTGCCAAAGAGCAGCCTACAGGATTTTTCAGCTTTCGATGCCCAAAGAGGGAGTGAATGGGCAAGGCATGTTTGCACAGTGGCTTTTGCTAGCATGATCCAGCACAGTGTAAACATGCCTTGAACGCGTTTATGGATTTGTTTAATGTAATAGACTATCTTTCCCAAAAGATGTGCATCTTCTCCAAAAAACCTTGAACTGCTGTAAATAACTGATACAGCTTACGGTAATCCTCTCCCCTACTTTTTAATACTGGACCATTTTACTGCTGCAGTGTTTTCATTTACTTACATAACACCCACTGTCTAATTGCTGCAGCTTATCTTTTTGATGTCATAATTCCACTAGCACTCAAGGCCTCCTGGAGAAGTTGAAATCTGCTATTTCAAGTATGTAAATACTATTTCAAATGCATAGCTTAGAGAAGCTTTCGGGACCTTCTGTATCAGAAGAGGCATTTTTTCAGTTTTTTTCCTTGTCAGTTTTAAGGGAAAATATACTCATCATTTATGTGGCCTGGCAATATGCTTGAAACTTAGTGAGGGTGTACCGTCTCAGGCTCCACCCTGATGAATGTCAGGTGCTGGAGTGACTTCTCTAGGGAATTAAGTTTTTTGTTTGCAGGTGCCACACAAGTGGTGCAGGTTTCCCCATGCTGGCCAGCCAGTGGACTTGGTCAAGACTTGCAAGGGTAAGGGATTAATGGTCCATGTCCATTCAACCTTTGGGACCTCTGAAGTTACCAGTAAGCAGTGAATACTGGTTTTATCCGTGACAGTGTTAGCGATCATCAGGGCTGTAAAGTTCCTTGACCATCATCACTGAACCTGCTTAAAACTCACTGTACCACAATGGCTCTGAAGCTAGATTTAAATGAGAAGGACAGTAACTAGATTTACCAAACTGAGTTAAGAGGCCCCATGATGCTCCCTAACATATTACTGAATAATTATCAGTCATGCAAACCTTTGCCACATGAAGAAAATGCCTATTTTTCATTTTCCTTACAAAATGCTGAGGACACTGCTTCAGTCTAGTTTATCTTCCTGCTACCCTTTCCCCATATTCTTAGGATTTGCTGCTCCACCTGTGACATTCCTCTTGAGATGATACATTATTGTTCTCTCCTAGGACCTATCTATAAATAAACTCTCTAACCAGTCCCAGACCATTCTGAGTATAGTATAAATAGGAAACTATTTGAGAAGGGATGGAACAACTCCGTGTCAAAACATCTACCTGTATTGTTTGAGTTATGGATTTACTATTATTAGGGTAAGATTGCGATTTAAAAAAATGCTTGGAATTTATTATCAGATTTAATAAAATAATGTTTTGTGCAATATTTTCCTTCTCTCATCTCTCTCAAGTGAATCAAAACAATGAACGCTAAAGGCAAAATAGAAGTTAGATGAGCAGGAAGTGTTAGTATTGTACATACCTTTCTTTGTTCTGGTACGTTATGTACAGGAATGGTATTTCTGTCATGTCTTCCCAATTTGACTGGTTCTGCTTTTGAATTGAAGTGCGCCTCTAGTGCTGGTAAAATTGTAGTGGATAAGCATTGTCTATAGCTTGACACTTTCCCCTCTAGGGAATGGTAAAACATTTGGTAGCGGTAAGTTTTCCCATATTATTTATGGTAGTGGTTCTTTGTTAATTTGATAGGGCCACGTCAGTGCCACACTTAGCTAGAAAATTTTGTAGCTGTAATTCTGAACCAAGAGAAGCTGTAGAATAATTAGTGTTCAGGTATGAATCGCTGAGTTGCCTAGCAGTACAGTAATTTGACTGAACCAGCTATAACAATGGGAGCATTTTTCTGGTGAACTATTTTATTTCTGCAGAGTTCAAATAACTGTAACAATACAAGTTGTGTGAAACAAGGCAATTTTATCTTCCTGAAAAGCCTGAGGTAATACTTTAGGGATATTAACTGCTTCCATTCAATTTGGTGAAGGTGAGAGAGCCTAATAAAATTTAGGATAACTGGTATTACAGAAATCATCTCAAGAGAGACATTCACATCGGGCTTGTCTAGAAAGAAAAGCTTAAGCACTTATGCCCATGATCATTGAAATCAATTTGCTCATTTAAATCATTAATTAAACCAGCAAGCAGGAAACTTTGATTTAAATAATTGATTTTAATCCTACTTTGTATAATTTTATTCCCCTGAAGAAAGGTTTATTCTTATTGACCGGTAACTAGTAAAACATGTTGATTTGCAACCAACTATAGCTTTTGCACATAGCACATAGTTATTCAGAATCTTTTAAACCTTTTTATTGTATTAGAAAGAGGCAAATTATGCATTTTTATTTGATGTTTAATGTTTTACTACTTCAAACATCAGGCAGTGTTTGGATGGAAGTTCAAATTCTGATGCATGTGGACAGCCTTTTTATATTGTTAAAGCACTTAAAGGTGCTGTATAGATTAAAAAAAACTTTGCATTGAAATCAATGAAATGTTTCATGTAACCATAACTTCTAAATTTTTAGAATTATTAGATCTCGTCTTCCTGCTTTGTTTGTTTATAGATTAGAAGAGAAAAGAAAGCAAGCTTTTTCTCCCCTCCTTTTCAAGCTCCTAGGTAGTTTCTCAAGCTGAATAAACTGAAATTTAGAAAATAGTCCCTGAACAGCTGCAGATGTGACTTTTTTGAAGAAATGGCTTAGAACCTACTCCAAAAGAGTTTAACTTAAACAGGAGATACTTGCTTATGCTACTAAACTATGAGAAAGTAACCTAGAGAGACATACCTGACTCTTATTAGCACTTCAGCAAATTCTGGACCCAAATGCTTAGCCAGGATGTTGACATCTCTGCCCGTTGGTTTAGTTGCATTTTGATTCTTGTTTCAGGTCCCTCAATCTCTCCTTGTAGAGCTTTGCCTTCAGGCCCCTAACCATACTAATTGTTCTATTATTTTCTTGTGGTCAAAAACTGAGTGAAAGCTAGGAGCTGGCACTTTCTGTCATATGTTCATGTTTAAACATGCTGAGCTTTGAGAAAGAAAAACACATTTAACTTTTAAATCAGTAAAAAATCTGTTTAGCAATTCCACTCAAATTCCATCAGCTTTAAAAAAAAAAAATGTATTTGAAAATATATTGTATTTTAAAAGCTTTATGAATTGCTATCCCCTCTCCTGGCTAATGCCAGAATAGCCAGTATAATCCTTGTGGGAATGCTCTTATTCTGGCATAAAAGGCCTCTTTTTTTTTAAGGCGTAGTTTAGGGTCAGGTGTGTATTTGCCTATTTCACCACTATAATGTATATTATACTGGCAAAGTAGAGCTTATTTTAGGGAATGCAAGAAGCAATTTTCACAAACAGACCAGACATTAGACTGCTTCTCATGCAACATTAGCTTAAATCCAAAAACTCATATATAGACCAGAATAAGTTTTCACAGAGTGGGGGAAGTCATACTTCAACATATCAGTTTTACCTGGTACTTTAGGAATATTTCCTTAATATAAGCTATGGTACAAGGCCTGACTGAGTCTGTGGGCAGAGCTTGGATATCAGTACTAATTGTTTTCTCCTGCTGTCCCTAACCTGTTACAACTTCTGACTACTGCGGGCAATACGCTTGCTAAAACTCACCTGGAAAACGAACTGACTTCTTATCCATTTCGATACTGTATGTCTTAATGAATTCCAGCACCATGGCAGTTATATTGTAGGCAGAACTCGGCCTTTTATCTCTTCCAGGCTGATGGCTGACTGGCAGTAGACAACAGCTGTAGGGCATCAGGGAGGTGCTACAACGTGCTTTAATAACGGATTAAACAGAAGGGATGTAGGAAAATCACTGGAAAATAGCAGTCGCTGGGAGAAAGTGATTAGCATTTCTGGAGGTCAAAGTGTAAGGACAGTTTCTAGTGCTCCAGCAACAATTATAAACACCAAAGAGTTGTGGAAAGGAAACTAAATCCCTTTTATATATAGAAGGCAGTTACATCTTATCGACTATTTGCTGAACAATAAGCATCCAATGGTACATAACTTTTAGAATGAAGATGCCCATCCTAATTTTACAACCAGACTAGTTTTTTTCTAATTTCTGTTAGATGGAACCACTTTTTGGCCTACTTTTAAACCAACATTTTATTGTATGTGCTGCTGTATGACTTAAACGCACAAAATAAAACAAACAAAAAACCCCTCTCAAAATCCACTTACCTAGGTTCCTTTCTTGGCCCGACTCGTGCTAGACCAGCAATTCTCGACCGGGGCCTGCAGCACCCTAGGACTGTGAAGTATTTCCTTTTAAAGGCGTTCAATATTAACACTACTTGGTGTGCCAGCATGATTCACTGTATAACCCCAAATCCATACTGTCAAAAGCTTTCTGCCCTGTTGTGATAATTGAGTTCTTTGTTTGGGTCAGAAGGGACCCCAGCAGATCACCGAGTCTGACCCCTTGCCCTGGGCTGGAAAGAGGGCTGGGGTTAGATGACCCCAGCCAGGTGCTTGTCTAGTCTCCTCTCGAAGGGAGAGCACCGCCTCCCTTGGAAACCCGTTCCAGATTCTGGCAGCCCTTAGCGTTAATAAGTTCTTCCTGATGTCTAACCCAAATCTGCTCTCCATCAGTTTGTGGACTTTGTTTCTAGTTACTCCAAGGGGTGCCCTGGTAAACAGCATCTCCTATTCCTTGCTCCCCCCACCCAACCCAAAATGAATTTGTTGGCGGCCACAAGATCCCCTCTCAGCCTTTCCTTACGGAGGCTGAAGAGATCCAGGTCCCTTGATCTCTCCTTGTAGGGCTTTGCCTGCAGGCCCCCAACCATACTATTTGTGCTATTATTTTCTTGTGGTCAAAAACTGAGTGAAAGCTAAGAGCTGGCGCTTTCTCTAAGGGGTGCCTGGAGTCTAATGAAAGGGGCCTTCAGTCCAACAAAGTTGAGAGCCATTCAGCTAATCTTTAAATATCTAGTATGTTCCACTCCCTTCTCGGCAGTTCCTTGTTCATTTTAATAGATTAAAGTAGCAATCTCTATGCTCCCCAATAGTCTAATTGCTTTATCTTTCAGTGAGAATTTTTAAGAGCCTAAGGTTGCTTGCAGATGTTAAAAAACAACAAAATCCACCCCCACCAAAAAAAACCCCCACACTTTACTGGAAGAAGCTTGACCTAGCTCCATCTGTATAGATTGGTCACTTCAGTGGGGCTTTTTGGTGCTTTTTATTTAAGGGTGATTCAATCAGCTATCAGATAAGTGCCAACAAAGCTCTCCTAAAGCACCCAATCCATACAGACGTCTGGTGAGCTGGATTCAGCTAACGTGCTGTCTCTTCTGGGCATGTGCCAGTTCTGTGTTTTGGGTGTTTTTTAATGTCTGCAAGCGGCTAAAAAACTATTTCCCTTCCCTCCCCTCCCCTTCCCTTGTGAAGGTCCAGTAAAATGTCACCCGTCTTTGTGACCCAGCCGCGGGATTCTTGGAAACGCAAAAGAAGCAACACGTTTTTTGCTTGTCGTTTTAGTTGCACGCTAAATATTAATTTACTTGTGCCTCACTAAATGGAGACCTGAAGTCCCCATTTTTACATCTGCAAAAGCCCTAGTGCTTTTGGCAGTATCTCCTTTTTTGTTAAGGAGCTGGTATAAGCTATGTTACGAAAAGCCATTTTTGACCAGTTTATATTGCCTGCAATGGAGTTGGAGGGTTTTCTAACATAGCTACATTGGCAACTTTCTTAGCGTAGACCTGACCTTCGTACAATGAGTCCAAGATGTTACAATTATTACTTGTTATATATAATCACAATTGCCCTCAACTGCCAGTGAAGGGACAATTTTGAATTGTTTCAGTTTTGGTTCAAGGATTTTCACTTTCTTATTAGTGGAGTGTTAGTCCATTTATTGAAAAGTCATTGCTTTCTCATCATATTTCAATATGGTAATTATCTTGGAATGCAGCTTTTATCTGCAGCTGTTTTCTAAGTATGCTATGAGAAACACCTTGCCTTTCTGCAGCGCCAGGTGCTTCATTTTGCTTTACAAACAGGTAAGGTTCTGTCCATTTAAAACAAAAAATCATAAATGCACTGGTATGAGCTTTGCCCCCCACTGCTGCAGTGTGCTTCAGTGCATCTGAGGCCTCTTGTATGTAGCTTAGCACCAGTATAATTTTATCACTTAGGAATGTGACTTCTTTTGTCCAAATAGTACAGCCCCTAACATGCATACATTTATACAATATGAACCTGCGTGTGGATTCATAGGACAGTAAGGCTGGAAGGGACCTCACAAGGTCATCTAGTCCAGCTCAAGGCAGGATCACCCCTAACACCATCCCAGTCCATCATCTGTCTCACCTGCTCTTGCAAACTTCCAAGGATACCACAGTTTCTCTAGGTTGCCTGTTCCAGTGCTTGACCACCCTTATAGTCAAAGTTCCTCCTAATCTACAACCTAAAATTTTCTGCTAAGCCTTGAGGCTATTGCTCCTAGTCCTGTCTCCTATGGCCACAAAGAAAAATCCATCTCTGTCCTCTCTGTAGTGGCCCTGCATTCCCCTTTCCATATGGAAACAGTTATATCAGTATAAAACATATAACTGTATTCGAGATGAATCTGTTGTTGACTGCTACTGCAGCAGGTTGTTCAGGGCAAAGATTGGTCTTAAGTCATCTGCGTACCCCTGCGACCTAGCCTCCACCCCCTCCTCTCTCTTCTTTCTCCTTCTTCCTCTCTTTCTCTTTTCTCCCTCCCTTTTTCTTTCCCGCTTTCTTTCTCTCTCTTCTCCCACACCAGCTGGATGTGGCCATCTGTGCTTGCGAAGGACGATCAACATAACTCAGTTCATATGAGGGCATTCATAGATGCTGGGGTCAGAAGGGGACCTCAGTGGATCATCGAGTCCGACCCTCTGCCCATGGCAGGAAAATGTGCTGGGGTCATGTGACCTCAGCCAGGTGTTGTCTATTGTCCTCTTGAAGACCCCCAAGGTAGGGCGAGCACCACCTCCCTTGGAAGCCCGTTCCAGATTCTGGCAACCCTTACTGTAAAGAAGTTCTTCCTGATGTCCAGCCTAAATTACTCTCGGTCAGCTTGTGGCTATTGTTTCTGGTTATTGCCCCGGTAAAAAGAGCATCTCCTATTCCCTGCTGCCTGCCTCGGTGAGTTTGTATACTGCCCAAGATACAAACTCGCAACGACTCCGAGATCTCTCTCTGCCACTGCTGCTGAGAAGGTCATCCCCCAGCCTATAGGTGTGCTGGTGCTTTCCTCTCCCCAAGTGCAGCACCTTGCACTTGTCCCTGCTGAGCTGCATCCTGTTGTTCTCTGCCAACTTCTCTAACCTGCCCATGTCTGCCTGGATTCGGTTTCTTTCCATCAGTGTGTTTGCTTCACCCCATAGTTTGGTGTCATCTGCGAATTTGGACAGAGTTTCTCTCCACACTCTCATCCAGGTCGCTGATGAAGACATTAAACAGCATTGGCCCAAGGACTGAGCCTCGGGGCACTCCACTGGCCACATCTTTCGAGGTCAATACCAACCCGTCAACACCCACGCTCTCTACGTACAACCCTTAAGCCAATTTGCCACCCACATGACACTAATCATCTGTGGCACAGCCGTTCAATTTGCTTATAAGAATAGGATGGGATACCATGTCAAAGGCCTTCTTAAAGTCCAAGTAGAGATGACATCTACCTCGACTCCTGCATCTAAGCTTTTAGTGACCTGGTCATAGAAAGAAACAAGGTTAGTCGGGCAGGATTTACCTGCTATGAACCCATGCGCCCTTCAGCATTATATTACCCCTAAAATTTGTGAGGCTTTGAAAAAAGATGCAGCCGCTGGTTCATTTTAGTGGCCTAACTAGGAGATGTTTCGGGTGCTTGACTTGCCACTCCAGCATCCAAACATTTTGGACTGCGGTTCACCCCTGGAAGACATTGAACCTTCCACTAAAGCTCTTTCTAATTTCGCGGATGTAATACCCCGCTCTCCTCAATCCCACCAGAGCAAAAAAAACCCCTCCATATAATTAGACAACCAGCCTTAGGCTTCCCTGGGAGATCTCTGCTGAGACTTGGGTACCGTCTGCTCACCTGGGGCCTCCCCTACGGGTCTGTAATGTTGCAGATGAGTCACTTAACATCTTCCAAGTTATTTCAAGTCAGTGGCCTGTTTCGGCTCCATGAAAAAAAGGAGCTACCAAAAAAATGTGTAATAACGTGATAACTTGTATTGCCACAAGCATCTGGCTGTGACTGGCGTCCAACAGCAAAATAGTTCTGCAGGCTTGGCCCACAAAGAGGGTTCATGTTTGAGCCACGGCTGTTTGAAGCGTAGTGCTATGTGACTGCCAGCTCTTCAGCCCCACGGGCTACGGTGCTCTGAGCAGCGAGCTGCTCACCTCAATGGTATGTCGGGACGGCCAGGCCGCCTGGTGTATTTACACACACAATGACGGCAGGTGTGCTGTCCTCACCCTCCCTTAAAAAGGTCAGCAGGGATCAGACTGCTGATGGCTTAGTCCAGGCACAGTCAAATGTGTGTGGTGTTCCTTTAAATTGCGTCTGACGGGCATGTAGCAAGGGATTGTAATTAAAGCAGAGTTGTAATTAGACTGGCCCACTTGAGCAGCAATGTGTATAAAATGACGCAGGAAAATTCCACTGAGCCTTGCAAATCTTTGGGGGACGCGCATCCCTTTCCTCTACCTCTGCTAATGTTTCGCTGTGGCTTATAAAATGTGGGCTCGATGGCTCCTACTGTGATGAAAGCACGAGCTCCGTGGTTTATGGGAAGAAGAACCTTAGAAGCTTCATTTAATGCTTCTTGTCGCCTTTCCTGTATTTGCAAGGGGATGATTTACACAGACTGTAAATTCCTTCCTTTTATCGGGTAAAATCTTGTCCCCATGAAATCGGTCTCAAAGATCCCATTGCCTTTGGTACATCGTGACACCACCAGCAATGTACTTGATTAATGTTTATATGCCACCATTTATCCAAGGATCACTTCACAGGAAATATTAATGAAGCTTCCCCACTCACCTGGGAGGTAAGTACAGGGTTGTGTTACTGCAGCTGAAACATAACCGCTTCTGACATGAAAGATGGCAGCTGCTCTGGATGCAAAGTTGCACATCTCTCACGTGCCCAGGTCCAGTTCAGGCGCCTGCCTCCTTTACTGTTCTGGCATCCAATGCTTCCTAAGCACGTTGTTCTATACCACCCGCATTTAAAACGATAAAGATGCGTTGAACAAAGGGCAGAAATTCTGCTTTTGTCTTGAGCAGCAACCAGTAGGGAAGAACTTGAATCGATCAAGTAATGAAGCATGTTTTCACGGTCCTTGGGATGCTCTTTGGCATCACTGTGGGGTGAATCCATCTGTCAGTTCACCTCCAGCTTGTATTGCAGGAGCATCCCAGTGGTTACTGAACTGGAATGACTGGGATCGCGTACCTTGCTGGGGTTACCTGTGCCCAGCAGTCTTTCCTGCCCAAGTGCAGGGCGGCTGGACCCGACGATCCCTTTCGACCCCTAACATGTATGAATCTCCGATTCCCTGAAGGAAGTGATGGAGATGAACCCCAGGTAGGTGAACGTCACAGTTCTCAGCTCTCCTTTTCTGTGTTACAGGATGTTTTGGTTGTGGAAAATGCAGACCCAAATGCAGAACCTTTATGCAGAAACTCACCTTTTTGTAGCATTCTGCTTAGGGTGGAAAAGCTTTTCCAAGGAGGGAGACCTCATGGGGTAAATTGGTCAGATTGCATCAATCCAGTCCCCTACGGAAATAAGGGCAACTGGGCTGTCCTGGCAGTATGTGAGATCCTGGATCCACCTGCAGCAGCCTTTCTTCCCCACCAGAGAGGTGTTGCCCACAACCTCATGCTTGGCCCATACAGTCTCCCTTGCTCCTTGGATTGGTTGAAATGCTTAGCAGTTTTGGAAGTGAGATAAAGTGCAAGTAGGACCATCCTGTGTGCCTTGCCCCTCCTTGGTGATTACTTTTTTAAGCCAAACTTCTACACATGAGTTGCATATAGAAAGATGTATCCCTATTGCCAGTATAACAATACTCATCGCACAGAGACTTTTCTCCTCCTTTTCCTGATGTCTAGCGCAAAGCACATTTGTTCCAGGGTGTGTTAGCAAAAGCTCTGCATTGCGCAGAATGCTTATTTCCCAAGTTCAGTCCCACTAGAAAACCTCTCCTAACGTAAATGAGAAATTAAACCTAATCAGGCAAGCTAAACCCACTTAGGAAGACAGGAAATGTTCAGCAGTAATGAAGTTTATTTGTGTGTCAAAGCCTAAGGGCCACATAGATCCAGCTCCCCAGCGGTAGCTTGCGTATTGGAAATAAAATGCATTGACAACTGTTTCCTAATAAAGGTTTAAATATGAAGTAATAATCTGTCTCCTGCTGTGATAGCTTCTCTGAATGCTCCTTCCCCTTGGTGTCATTCCAGTTTATACACACAAGCACAACGGGGGGGGTTTATCTGCATTGCTCAATCAGCGTACGCAACTCGTGCTGGTGATGCTAGTCTTGCCGCATGGAAGTTCAGGCTGGTGTTTCCTTCTAGGTGGGCAGCTGTATCCAAGCGTTTTAGAGTCAAACGTAACAACGGAGTGATGGGCCGGGATGGGCCGTGACCGAGGCATGAGCCTGGGGCACCGCAGTAGACGTTGCAGTTTCTGGCTTCAACCCAGACTTTATGAATAGGGATCTACTCAAATTGCGATTTCGTGGAACGCACAAAATCCAGCATTGCCCACGGAGAAGAAAAACCCTATTAAAAATAAAATGCTGGCTCCCCAGTGGGAGCCAGCAGCCCTCGTGGCTACCGCAGCCTGGCCGCGCAGCCCGTCGGCAGGGCCAGCACGCAGGGGACACCGACAGCAGCTGTCCCCACCTCTTGCCACTGATTGGCTGTTGTGGCCTCACCCCCTCCACCAATTGGCAGCGAGGGGCAAGGCCACATAACAGACTGTCCACTCTGCCACCTAGTGGTGATGGGCGAGGTCATGGGGCCCCTTGGCCAATCAGAGGCATGGGGGGGGGGACCCTATTATGATATACCTTGAAAATGGCGTGCACAAAATTGCCCGGCTGCCTCCTCGAGTTGGGCAGCCCCTGCTCAGGAGTGCCTCCTGGGCCAGCCACGTTCGCATCTCCCAGCATGGAGCGCGGGTAGAGACTTCCCTAGCTCTCACGGGAACGCACTCAAGGGGGTCAGCTAACGAGGCAGTGATAAGGGCCAGAAACATTTATGTAGAACTGGCATGTTGCTCGGGGGTCTCCCTCTGCTCATCCGCCATGATGCTGAATGCACAGCTCAGCTTCCCAAAACCTCCAAGGAAAGAAAGCATTTCTGTTTTACAGATGCAGAAATGAAGGCAGGGTGCGGTTACGTGACTTGCCCTGGGCGGCATAGAAAGTCAGTAGCGGAGGCAAAAATGTTGCTATGACAGTGTGCATCGCCTTTCCGAAGGAGTCAGTAGTACACCGTATCTTTATGATACCTCTGACCTGACGCCCGACGGGCACCATTCACGTTGAGGTGTAAGGGATGACTACTTCAGCCCCTCTTGCTCCCGGACGCGTGGCTGCTAGATATGAATGTCCTTTTGGCATCTAGGAGTCGCTGTCGCAGATCGCCATGCAGCGGTGCTTGGCAGGAGGACAGGACAGGACAGCAGCCCCTGCCCCGAAGGCAGCAGGTGCGTACAGCCAGACAGCGACGACAAGGGCCAAGGCTGAACAGATGGTGTAAGTGCGTGCTTCCTACACAGACTTACACACTTGATCCATAGCGATAATCTCCTGGATCCCATCTGTGACCAGCAGATCATCCTTTTACGCCGCTCCATTTCTGTTGGGTTTCTGGCATTGGCCTGATCCTAGGGGTAGCTTAATTGCAACTTCGTGCTGCGGTGTCTCCCTCTCCAGCCTCACCATCTTTTTTTAGCTGATGTTTTCTATTTGCAGATCTCGTGCTTCATCCCCCTTTCACAGATAGGGAAATCCAGAAATAAGGAGGCTGTCTTGTCGGAGCCTGCAGAACTAGTCCATGGCACGGCTGCAAAAAGAAAGAGGCCTTTTGATTCCCATGCGAGGGGGCTCTTTACTGGATCACACTGCTATTGTACTGGGTGCAATCCACCGTTCAGCGACGCTCGGTGACCTGACCCCGTCTTATCTCCCCTCTTAAGTTCCATATTATTACTTCATTCCTCTGCCCTTTGGCTCCACGCTGCTGTCTGGGTGGCATGTTTTGAAGGTCACCTTTGCATATTAGGATCTTGCCAGGGGAGGACAAGCGCTGTGCTGGGGGTAATCGCAAATACTTTGGTGACAGAACTGCTAAACCTGGGAACAACAGGGACACTGTTGTGGGTGTTGTGCAGTGTGTGGCAAAGAGCCTGGGAGTGAAAAGGTGGAGAGGGCACAGCGTGGAGAGCACTGAATGAAAACCCAGCAAGCTGCGGTTTGGCAAGCTCCCCGCTCATCAGGATTTGAGCTGGAAGTTCAAGTTGCGGCATTCAGCGACTTGGGCCTGCTCTCTGCCTGCATGGGCAGAAAGTGGCGCTTGTCATTAAAGCCGACGTGTCGGGTAAAGATGCATCTTCCCAACTCCAGCGCAAACGTGTTGCTTTAAAATATTATTTTCCTGGGGTGCGAGTTGATGCTCTTGTTGCTGTGCACCCGGAAAAGAAGCTAGCTGCCCTCCACACTTATTTTGGATTGGGATGCGTCCCTGCTAATGGGGTCTGACGACGAGTATTTTCTCAGGCACGCGGAGACCGATACTGCTGCGTGTGGGTGTTAGTCTCTCTTATCTCCCCCTGTGTAGTGAACAAGTATCGCTTGTTCCTGCTGCAGGGAGAATCAATTTGAAATGGGAGGCACTGGCCCTTGATGACTGGGTTGTTCTTTAACATGCCACTGCTGACTTGGCATTGAATTCCCAGTGACTCGGTCACCGCCCGGCCGCTCTGCGAATGATGCATCTCAGCTGTTTGCATGCCATTTCGGCACAAGTCATTTGCTATAGTGGATGCTTCAAAATGCAGACGTGCCTTGAGAGAGGCACACGCACAGCAGAGAAGGACCAAGTTAGTGAAGCTGGCTGCTCTTTATAACCTACCAGCCGGACCATCTGTTTAATTTAACCCTCAGCTACCACTGGCTGCTCTGTGTTTCTTTTCGTTTTGTAGGTAGCAAATTTAGAGAAGTAACCGTGACCTGATGGAAAGTCTGGTGGCTAGGAAGTCACTGCTGAGCTGTTTAGCAAAAATAACCTCTCTTTCTTGTTCCCTGGAGGTAAGGAGAACGTGCCTGACAATTCAGGCAGTGTTAGTCTGGGGCACGCCAGCTGCTCCTTGGGGAAAGCACTTCCTAAATTGGGAGGAGTCGCCCTGAGCTGGCAGAGCAGAGCCCAGTTCTGAGAAGTGCTTTGAAGAGGGAAAGCGTGTGAAAGAAATGGGTGTGTTCAGCCTGGGAGGCCACAGCCCAAGAGTCCTTCAATGGAAAGACAGACCCAAAATGGATCACGCTCAACGGTGACTAACCTGCACGAAGGAAACGATTGTTCAGAGAATTGAACAATCCGAATCCTCCTGCATCCCTGGTGAATGAGTCATGTGGACTCACCTTACGCTCCTTGGGATTTACGGTTGTCTTGCACCCAGATTTTGGATGATTCCTTCCCCGGAACAGGTAACTTGCTCAGCAGAGACGCTGATGTGGACGTGGCTTCGCAGCATCAAGGTGTTTATATTAGTCTATGCTCGTTCTTTGCAAGAGTTCGCGGGAAGAAGCGGTGCTGGTACAACTGCATTCGCCAGAACGGAGCGTAAAAAGCCGCCAAGTTAGGCTGACTTACCCAAGTTCAAGCCGATGCAAGTGAAATGCGGAGATGGTGGGGGTTAGAGCAGGGTGTCAAACTCCAGTGAGCTGGCAGACTTTGGGGCTTTATGTGGTCCAGATGACCAGTCTGTGGCAGGGCTGGCCTACGTGTTTTGGGGACCCCCTGCTCCAAAAAAATCGGTGGCGGGGCGTGGGGTGGCTAGCGGCTGAAGAAGCCAGTGGCAGCGGCAGGGGTGGGGGCAGGTGAGCAGCTGGATGCAGGGAGTCCCTTAGCCGTGGGGCGGCTGCAGGTTTTGCAGTACAGGATGGGCCGGCTCTGACTTCAGGATCCTGCTTGCAGTGGCTGCCAGCACCCTGTGTCCACGCAGCCACTATACAGGGGTTAATTGCACCCTGCTTGCTTCCCCATCACTAGTTTGCACCCCAAATGGCACTTGGGCACCAGAAATCCAGTGGCACAGGAGAGAGGATCAGCATCGGTCCCCTGGGTGCTGTCCATGTCAGCATAGAAACTCTGGGAGCTGCGGCAAAAAGCCTTATGGGTGGATCCAGAAGTGAGCTGTCCAGCGAGTGAGAAGACCCGGAGGTCAGACCCACCCCTGCCTTACAATATTGGCTACTTGAATGCCCACTATCAGATCTTATTCTTCTGCACGTGCTGCATCAACTTATACCTGTACCTCTCCAAAGCCTTGCTAAAAACCCAGCATGTACCAGTAGTGCAGCTGTCCTGTTGTGACCTAGCTGCTATAGGCAAGGTTTGTAGGTGTCTGTATGATTTTAAATTGGGGTAAATTGAAGCAGAGCTAGTAGTATTGGACTACTGTAAATGGCATCTACGCTAAAGGTACAGCTACACCCCCGACAGTGCCGTAGACTCTGCATCTAGACTAGTGACCCAAGTGTAGAGTTACTGCGTAACATGCACATTGGTAACTGAGAGTGAATTTAATTGGCATCACGCACATTTGGGTCAAGGAGACTTAAGTTACATGCACAGACTTGAGACTCCACTCTAAACTGGGTCCATGATTTCATATTCCCTATTAAACTATACTTACAGTACGATTGCTGTATGAAGTGCATCTCCAGGCCGCTATTTGGAGCTGGCATATAAGCCAAGGGGAACACAAGGTATTTTTTCAAGCTGTGGGTGCTGCTATGGCATGAAACGCACTGAAAGGTTTGGAAGTGAGCAGCTTTGTTTTGCAGATGTCTCTGAAGTCCAGACCATGAGTAAAGCCGCAAAAGCAGTTCTGCAGCTTGCTGCTGTTTGTTCTGGGGTGGTGTACTTTCCATGATACCTTGGCTCACTGCTTGCCAATAATAATTATGACTTTAAAGAGACAGCCAAGGAATGCATTCTGCAATTTCCACCTCAGTGAGCTCAGTTATGAAGCACTTCATCAGAGGCGCAGACAGAAGTGCCAATTTTTGCCCGACCTGGCCCTGAAAGCACTCTCCAGCCAGGACCTAATACCAGTGCATAGCTGCAGAGTGCTTTAACAGGGCTGAATCCTGCAACAATTCGAACCCTCATATGCGGGGTCAGATGAATGTTCTCCAAGGTGGAGCACCTTCGTTAACTTGTGTCTGCCTGCACTGGGACTGGACTGATGCAGCCCAGTCCTGTTCCTGGTGCTGTTTTCAGGATGGGAAGGAGGGAAGGGAACAGAGGGAGCTCATTCTGGGCGTTGCTCCAATCCACCCACCCCTCCACTCCAGCGCAGACAGGGGAAACCCCAGAACAGACCTCCCTAACCTGCCTTCTCCCCTCTCATCCTGAGACGGGGAGGGGAGGGGAGGGGAGGGGAGGGGGGCTAGGGGAAGAGGCTGCAGAGATGTAGCCTCTCCCCTTGCATCAGCTCCAAACTGGAGATGGATTCCCCACTGTCCTGACACAACAGCTACCGTCTGTTGGGTCGGGAGGATTGGTCTCATTCATGGCACTTCCTGTGAAGCGCCATGAGTTAATTCAGGGAGCTGCACTTCTTTATGTCTATGCCTCTCGTTGCACTGTAAGCTTGAACCAGACAGTTTATGCCTCCAGCAACGAGGGAGAGAACCAGCCTGGTTTGTTGGGTCTAAATCTCTCTTACATTTCAGGCTCAGTCCTTCCAGCTCATGGTTCTGGGAAACTTTCATTGTATGGAAACAGGTTTGGCTTGCTACCTAAGCAACATGACTTATCCGGCCTATACCATTACCAGTGATAACGACTGTAGGTGTTTTCACTGCGTAGGCTGTTGAAGCTTATCTCTTTCCTGTTTTACCTGGTTCGTGTGAAGCTGTCAAACATCGCAGGCAGACAGCTGCAGGTTTGTGTGGCACTCTAGAAAATGCTGTGGCTTTCTGGTCCCCGATCTCAGAGGGAGTTGTACATGGGCAAGCCCTGCTTAGTATGTATTTTTTCAAATTACTGGGGTGCCATAGACAACTCAGTGCAGGACCAACCCAGAGAAGATGAAACTAGTTGTAGAGCAGCCTCCTGCCCGCCTCTCTCGCAATATTTGACATTTGGCTGCATATTTGTTGCTGTAGCCCACAGCTCTTAACAACATAACTTGTCAATCACCACAACAACAAAGGGAATAAAACATTTTGAGGCATTTGGATGAATCCCTGGTGCAATTAAACAGACAGCATGTACGAGACATGGAGTCACATGTTTTGAGATGCTGCGTTGTGCCTGCAGAGTAGGTTTGTGGTCTCCATGTTGAAAGGCTTTCCTGAATAGATTAAACTCCCAATACAAAGGCAAACCCCATTGCTTGAGATGTTAATCTGCATGGATTAATTATGGAACAGCCGTTGGTTGGCCTTTAGGAGCCTAATTTTTCCCAGCTCTTGGCACATTCCTATTGTTATCAAATTATTGATATATGTTAAATCCATCGCTTGCCGAAGGCAAACGCATAACTCCGAGAGTAAGATGCTGCCTTTAACAACCTGCTGCTACTGTGCACTTTATGGGAAGATAAGAGCTTCGACATGAACTGCAAATAAAGCCTTTGTTCGTCTGACTTTTACTACGTGAGGGTATATGTTGGATGGAAGATTAGGAAGGACGTACTTCAAAAATGGATCATGCTGCTATAAGCAAAATGCCATTTACAGGATCTGGAAGCTTCAAGGTCAGGAAGGGGCAAAATAGGGCCCATGGGCTGCATTCAGCCCACATGGCTTACAGCAGGTCCCTTGAACCCGCCCAGCCCAGGCCGGAAGGAGGCAGGCCAGGCCAGGACATGGCACATGTGACCAGTCCCACCACCCCCAGCTGCACAGCAGGGTGGGGACAGCATGGTGACCAGGCTTGGCTTCCCGGCAGACCCCACCACGGTGGTTCACTCTGCCCGGCTGCCACTGCCAGCATCTCCACCATTGCTGCCAGATCCTGCCCTGCTGCCTGGGCACCCGGGCCCATCTGCCCTGTACGCACTGCTGGGGGTGCTGGGCAGCAACTAGTTTTGGAGACCATAGAGACCCTGCCTGGCTACTCTGTCCAGTGTCCCTACACGGTGGGTGTGCGGTGGTGGGGGTTGGGTCAGCTCCCCCAACAGCTCACCAAACTCCTTAGCGGCCCTCCATCCCAAGTAGTTGTCCACCCTGGTCAAGACTGCAGCAACGGATACAGGGCCAAGTTCTTGGCTGCTATAAATGAATGCATATCCATGGGCCTTCAGGAGGGGTAAGCCAGCCGCTGAGGCACTACCTACCTGACTGGTTGTTTTGTTTTGTTTTTTTAAAGTATTTCTGTTGCAGGAAAACTAGCTGGTCACACAGGCAGAGCATCCTTCTGTTTCTTTCTCTCCATAATCAAGTTAAGTAGAGGTTGCCGAGCCTCCTCAGAAGGTCTGGTAGATCTACTTGCATGTCCGGGGGACTGCAACATCTATCATGACTGCAAACTCTTCAGATTTTCTAGCTGCTGGACTACTGATTTTGTAGGAAGAAGCAGGTAAGATCCTTTAAGTTTTCTCTCTTTTGGGGAAGTGTGGATAGGGTATGGTAAAAACACGATGGATTGGGTTTTCCTCTCCCTGCGGTATACTTTGCATATTTCAGGCGATGAGGATATTGTCACATCACCTGCAGGCAGAAAGCAAGCGGGTTTGAAGTACCCAGCACTGTCTCACTCGCCCCGTGACGTGACATGACAGTTTGCAAGGAAAGCAAGAATGTGGCAAGGGGCATGCTAACCCTGACCTCCGAAGCCATTCCCAATTCAAATGAAGAGTTCTGATTCTAAGTAGTTTAAGACAAAAATAAATCATTTGGAGAGGAGGAGAAATTTATTCAGACGGGTCATACAGTACCAGAACAATGTGAAAAATAATGCCTGTGTTCATACTTTGTCAGTAATTGGATCCCCAGTAAGAAATTAGCTCAGCTGTTATGTGCCGTTCGCTTTGAGATGCAGCCGTGAAACACTTTACTCTTCGTTCCTGCAATATCAAATACAAAAACCCCAGCAAGAAACCCACAAAACCCCAGAAGCCAAGAACGCCCCCAACCTGGCAAAAACAAACCGCAGAACTGAACAAAGTTGTTAATCTATTGGGGCAGATTCTCATCGACAGGAAGAGAGGCGTCACGTGGGCTTGCAGCTGGTGTGCAGACAGAGCCCAGCACTCCTACAGTATCAGTACAGCCCTCACCCTGCACTGCAGACACAACGGGAACAGGATGAAGATGCTTACCTTCGTACAAACATTTCAGTATGGCCAGAGGAATAAGTAGTTCTGAGGGACATATGCCAGAATAGCTGTATATAGGGATTGTAACAGTAGGGTTTTTATCTTTAAGTAAGGCACGTTTCAAAGTGATTATACAAGTGCCAAATGTGTGTTTAGACACTGATATAGTAAGTGAGACTCAGACCCTTTGTTAACACTAAGCCACTCTGAGCATGGCCTGCTCTTTGACTAGGCAATTGCATCACAAAAGCATGAAGTGCCGTATTTTCTCACTTCCAATATGTCCTCACCAATAAGATATATACTTTGTTTCAAAAGGCAGAATAAAGAAAAAGAAGACCTTTCCTTGAAAATACTGGTATTAGCAGTAACTGAGCAGCAACTTCTGCAGCTGCCAGGGGAGGCGGTGGAGGGAGGGAGCATCTACCTAGCAGCACCCAAGGAGCCCCACATGCAAAAGTGTTACTTTTGCTTCCTTTCTCCCCTCCCCTTGCCAAAATTATTACCTTATTTCCTTGCTAATGATGCACACCCAACTTCCAGCAGCTACATTTTTAAAAAGGTGCGAGAGAAAATATGGTAACTGAAAAACAGAGAAATGCTGTAAACTTGCAGCTGTCACAGCTTTTGCGGGAGCTACTGCGGTTACTGCTCAGGCCCATCAGACACCACAGACTGAAGTGCCTGAGACAGTCACCAAGGATACGGACAAACAAGTCAAGGAGGAGGGAGGGAGTGGGAAATTTCAACGCTATGAACTGGAACAAGCAGGTTCTTCGAGGTCTGGAGACATTAATAGTAGTTGACAACTTCCCTCTTTAGGAAGAGAGAGATACTTGGTCTTGTTAGTCTGAAGTCATGCAGCAGGTAGTCTGTAAAGTGCAAGTCTACCCTAATTAAATTAGAGATGTATAGCATAAGCTTTCATGAGCCCCAGCTCACTTCATCAGATGCTGTGATCGGATGGGGCTCACAAAAGCTTATGCTATACATCTGTGATGTATTTAGTCCATAAGGTACAAATGTACCGTGCCTTCCGTAATTCATATTGGAAGAAAGCAAGCTAGCTTGGGCTAATTACCCCTCTCTGCTCACAGATGGTGGCACACTTGGCCTCTTCATGAAGGTGTGCACCTGTGTGAAGTTGGTAGGGGGAGGACATTGCTTCTGCTGGTTTAATAACAAAGGGACCAGGTTATACCTAAGGGCGCTTGCTGTTTACGTTTCTTTATAATACAAAGGCAAAGATGCAGACATCTCTTAGGACGGTGATGCTACATTTCTGCCAGACAGGACTGCTGGTTTTGGTGTGGATCCGCAAGCACCAGAGACCAGGCATCAGACAGAGAAGAGTTAATTTGTGTTTTCAAAAGGATCTAACAGCTGACCACAGCTAATTAGAGGGATAAAGGGAAAAAGAAGAAATGCCACTTTCCAACAACTCTGTCATTGGATTTTATCCTAGTTAATTTAATTAGATTTGTGCAAGATAAAATTTCCACTTTAAAACAAAAATCACAACATTTACATACACACACAGTCGCATGATACACAACATATAGCGAACATTTATATACAGGTTATTTATTAGCAGCTATACTCTAAATTCACATAGTACATGGCTTTACTTGCTACAGTTTCAGGCACAGTGGAAGGTTTTTCAAGTGGGACAGGTGGGAGGTGGGTGAACCACAATAAATACTTTGTGCTGGATCCTCAGTTTGGCGCATCTAAATCCAAATCTACCAACTGAAGATTCAACAGGAAATAAAAAATGGGGCATAAAAATCAGCTAATACTCAAAAAACTATACAACTTTTGTATTAAACACCAAATTCATCCTTCAATGGTGTGTTAAGATACTGAAATCAAGTCCGTTCCAAGTGACTTTCTCTCTAAACCATCTCAGTTGTCAATTAAAGAAAAAAAGATCCCAAACCACCACATGATCAATGCTTGCTACTGTTGAGATAATGGATCACATGTGAATATAGGTCTGTAGGAGTCTGCATTTGTATTTAAAGTTCCTTTAATAAAATTCAGAAGTTCAACGTACAGAAAGCTGTGAACACTTGTGCTTGTTTTGCTTAGAGGAAAATAAGTGTTCGAACGGTGAAGGTGAGTTATGACACATTAGCAATACGTTACTTTTACTTCACCAAATTCAGAAGAGCCCTTAAGCATGCAGTTCAAAAGTCATAAGCACGTGCATAAGTGTTCTCCTGAAGTGGGACCAAGGCTCAGCTCTAGCAAAGATTGTAAATACGTGTTTAACGTCCAACATGCAGGTATGCGCACGTACATGGGGACGTTGCTAGCCTGAGGAATGGTCACATTTTTTATTTTAAATTACTGAACACTTGCATACAGCATATCTGTTACATCCAAGACTGTGATCATTTACCATTTTTGAGTGAAAATATAGTCTGAAAAGAATCCCTCAATTAAATAAGAAAAGCAGCCCGATTCCATAGGCAATGCAATCATTTAAAAAACAACCAACCAAACAACCAAAGCAGGCAGATTAAATATATTTTTTTTAAATTACTTTAACTTATGAGGCAGGTTGACGATTATGAAAAAGAGATTTTCCTTCACAATAGCTTCATTTATGAAAGTCTACATGGTGCATTTTAAGCAACACTTTCTATCACAGGAAATACATAAACATGTTTATCACAGTTGTGTCAGAGCTCCTATAATAGAAGGTGTGCCAGTTTCTATTGTAACTACTCCCTCCTATTTTCCAAGATTTATAATTTAGTCATTCAAAAAAAAGGGAAGGAGGAGAAATTGCTTAAGCTTTCACAGGATGCAAGAGAGTGAACTTACGGAAAAAGTGAGATATTTTAGGCCTCCAGTTCTGTAAATTTAAGACCAGGAGTTTCATGGACTGAGATTTTGGCATTTGATTCTAAACTGGCTTCTACCCTTCGCATTTGGGGATGCACACAGAGCGGAAAAACGATGTTGTTGAGGGAGAGCAGCTTGTCTGTTGTGTGTACGGACTATAAACACCTTCCAAAATGTATGCTTAAATATTTTCAGCCTCCCTGTAAAGTCTGCCGACAGCTCAGAAAGAAGACGCCAATTCAGGTTGTTTTGGAAGTGTTGCTGGGCTGGTCATTTGGTTTGAAATGCGAGGATCTGGGTTATCTTTTATGATGAACTAGCTGGCTAGGTGCTTCAAAGAAGGGTCTCCCTACAAGTTTGGGAATGACTGGATCTTCAGAGACATAAAATTTGTTAGTGGGAGAGAAGGGCACCAGAATGAGAGCCCCCAGGGAGCCTGCGCCACTGCAGCAGCCCTTGTTTGAGAAACTCACATTGCGGTGCCACCAAAATTGCTGCGGCTCCTGCACGGAGGCGCGCACTTACTTCTCTCCTTGGTCCTTCCCACCCACACTCGTCACGGAGCCCAAATTTTGAGCTGGATCTTCCCTCAAGTCGGAAACACAAAACACACTACAAAGCAAAACAGTAGTCAGCTAATCAGGGACTGAACCTGGGCTTCTTAGTGGAGTCGAGCTATTGTTTCAGGGCAAGTTTTCTCCACTGAATTTGTGTTTAAAAGGCAAGACTCCAGCGTTCGATACAAAGTTAGCTTGTACCTATGGCTTCTCTGCTGCATTTCACAGCTCAAATGAAAGCAGCTGACAGACTGTCACCAGACGCTTTGGCTGTCAGTGCAATACTGACACGTGTGGTCCTCCAGGGGCTCAGAAGACCCGACGAGTAAATCGGTAGCCACCCAAGAAGCAATTAATGAGGAAGAGGGGCAACGTACAAATTTAGTGGCAGGACAATGCAGTCACCTACTCTCATCTTGGGCCTCTGTGCCTACGTGAAGGCCAAAGGGGAAACCACTCTCTGTCCCAAGTCACTTGAAACTTGCGAGGAGAAAGTAGTTCCAGCCCCTCCCAGAGCCGGGTAATAAAGATAGGCGAGGGGTAGGGAAGGTGAGGGGCAGTGATAAAAGCTTGTAACATAGGTCAAAGACTTCAGCTTTAAACGTACATGACCTCTGAAAGTCTAGACAGAGATCTGTAGGGTTTTTTGGCTTCATAAAGGTAGAGCGTGAGGAAGTTCCTCCATTGGATTTGCTAGCTATGTACAAATAAAAAACAAAATACTGCACAGTACACTTCATTAATGCAATGCCCTCTGGCGTAGTCCAGTACTGTTTTAAACAGTGCCTTCAAAATCACACTGAAGAACAGATGAGTAACTGGATAGGACGCAGCATTCGAACCTCCCTGCTGACTGAGCAGTGCCACTTTGGGTACGGCCGACAGACCTGTGGTTGCACAGCATTTAGTACCTCCTTGGCTTGCAGGAGCACAGAACTGCTCTTCACTCCCCTCTGTCTAGAAAATGCAGTTTTGCTGAATTATTCCAGCACAAGCCAAGCCAGTCACCTCCCTTGCCTCCCAGCTGTCAGGACAGCCCCTTCCATAAATTACAGAGTCTCCTTCAGCAGTCCTAGTTTTCGAAGAGCCTCTTTCCTGGCTTCTTCCGTTGAGCCGCGGCCAGAAAACTGTACTGTTATTCCTTGGGGTCGAAATCCTGAGGGTCTAGGCAGGGAGCCTGACCTCCTCCTGATGTCTAGGGTCAAGTCAACCTGCCTGTCTTCGTTAAAATTTCTGGCAACTTTCTGCTGTGTGCTCTTGGTACCGGCAATGGTGGCGGGTGGTTTGATTGTCACTGTTTTGCCCACAGGAAGGAAAGGGCTTGGTTCACTTGTTAAGATTTCATGGATATTTTGATATCCATTCAGAACAGTCCCTCCCTGTTTGGATTGCATGTCACTAAGTTTCTGAGTGCTTGGAGCACGATCTGCCTGGACGTGACTTGGCCTTTCCTTTGCCAGGCCTAGTTTCATCAGGGCCTCGTATCGTGTTTGTTCAGAAGTCAGATCTTTCAAGGAGGAGCTTCTGTTGCGACCCAAGAGATCCTTCTTTTGCAGCCTCTCTTCTATTTCAGCAGCCCAGAAGGCTCCTCCATTGATGTTGGCCAGTACCTGTGCTCTGCGCTCCTGCACGTTGACTGCTGCCTTAGAGATAGTTTGGCTAAATTCTTTGCTGCTTATGTTGGTTATGTTGATGTTGCTTGGAAACCTGTGGGGTTTAGGTGCAGGTTGCAGAGATTGCTTAATGGCTGGGAAATAATCTCCATTCTGGATTGCAACTTTCTTCTTCTCCACGGGCCTCACCTCCTTGGGAGAACCAGGGGCACGTGCCCTGTTCTCCATCTGCTTCTCAGATATTTTCTGAGCCAGGATGAGTGGAGTGGGGACTGAGCGAAGCAGCTTAGGATGCTGCACAACAAGAGGAGGAGGAAACCTCTCTGGATTCAGTGGAGGTGCCAAAGGAAGGACTGGGGCATCATCAGGAGGTGATGTCCTCTCAGGCTGCTTGTTGTCCTCTGGTTTAGGGCTATCGGTTCTTCCAGCAGCCCCTGACACTAAAAACAAACAAACCCAACACACATCTCATTGAGCTCTTACATAGCTGAATGCAAGGCCTTCCTTTACTAGGTCTAACCTCATACAAATCCCATTACCCCAAGCTTTTCACAGGAAAAAGCTGGAACCTCAGCTTTTTGCCTGAAGAGCCTAATTAAGCTACCAGTGTCTTCCTATTTCCCCCACCCACCTACCTAGGACAGTATTTCTATAGTGCTAATTATTATTTGGATTTATGATGACTAGCTTTCCTTCTGCCAATCCAGCAAGTTTATATCCACTAGGTATCTAGTATACAAGAAGCTTTCTTCTCCTCCTATTGCCAACCACTCATGGTTATTAGAGGTGGCAAAAAGGACTGCGTCAAGTTTAAAACATAGCAGCATGCTTCCCAGTGGGCAAAAGCCTGGGGACACTGGTTGTGGACAGGGATCTAGGGAACCAAAAACATGTGGTCTGCTTGGTGTAGCCACATACTACTAGACCCCCAGCAGAGGTATTACCACCAGTCGCAAGTGACTGTCCACAAAAGGTGAGGGCAGTGGATATAGAAATAACTAGTGCATGCACACTTGTTACAGCGATTACCATCTACTTCCACAGCTATTACTCATTGGGAGAACTTTATGATGCTCCTTTTTGTAGTCAGGTGGGGAAGTAGGTAGCAAACTTAGCTGCATTACATCAGCATCACATGAACAACTGAATGCAGAGCAATGTAGTAACAGCGAACAGCTGAGCTTTTAGGGTGAATACCCCCCCCCCCCCGGCCAGCCCCCGCTCCCGGGGCACGGGGGCTGGCGGGGGGGGGTTGTTGGGCGTGGGGGGG
>JAGPOW010001296.1:131458775-131490785 GCA_030014935.1 Caiman crocodilus
CCCCCCCCCACACACACACACACATACCATGGCAAGGTACATAAAGCTTCTAGTTTTATGCCCTAAGAGTGTTTACAAGTGTCAGAATGAGAGCCATGTCTGTGCAGGAGTTCACACCATGACACCTTGAGCAGTTAGATTTACTTCATGCCCTAACAGCTACCCCTCTTTACCTGATGGGGCATCTTTGTTAGAAGAGTCTTCATGATCACTGCTCTCAGGGGTCGATTGCACTAAATCAATGATATCTTCCATCTCCGAATGGCTGGATGCATTTTCTTCTGTTGACCTCGGGGAGTGACAGTGGATACCACTGTCATGTAGGACCTGGTCCTCGAAGTCATCTTCCAAGGAATCAATGGTTTCCTCAAAAAACATGAGAACATCCTTTTCCTCATGAGTTAAATATTTCAGGCTCTCGTCATCCTACAGTAAAGGGGAGAAGAGTGCCTTGGAGTGAAAAGCTGCTCAAGATTTGACAAAAACCAGAAAATATCCAAAGCAAATACAATTTGTTTCCAAGAAAAGAACAATCCTAATAGGCACCATCAGAAATGTCTATCCCTTATGAAGTGCAAAAGGCGGCAAGGAGACTGGTCATTAAATAACTACAGCACACTGAAAAGAAAGTCAGGAGTATAAAGCAGAGTGGGTTAAAACATGGGTTAAACAGTAGGAGCCTGGACTAGGGAATGTGCTTGTTGATAGCTAGGCTGAAATCCCAGACACTGGACGGCTAAATTTTAGCAGAGCAAGCTACAAAAAATTCTCACTTGCTCATGCTGCCAAGCTGGGTAATGTTTGTGCTCGCTTAGAATTGGTTAAGAGACCTTAAGACAAATAATGAAAGTGAGAATAGGCCTAATGTTTTCACAACAGATTAGTGATTTTTGAGTGCCAAGCCAGAGGCAGCCTGGAGGTGCCCGATTTTCACAAGTGCCAGGCACTTGCCAGCGTACGGCCTCTCAAGCTGGCTAGCCAAATATAAAGTTGTTCTGACATTGCATCATGTTGAGGTACCAGATTGATAAATAGGAGTGGACATAAGAAGTCATCTGAAAATATCTACAGGTTGTTCAGACAGGGCAAGTTTTTTGTTTTGTTTTTTTTTTAAATGAGAAGGACTTCCTGAATAAATAGAAGGAAATGCTTCCTGAACGGTAAACTCCTGCGTCAGCTGTTTTATCTAGGACAGAACAGTCCTGCACTAGTAGGGAAATGGCAAATGACTTTAAGGATCATCCTGTCTGAGACTATGATTCATTGTTCTCTGTTAACTTGATCCACATAATGCTTCTATGAGCAGCTGAACTGCAAGGAGCAAGCTCTTTTCACACACCCACCTCCTGAGAGGCAAACTTTTTTCAACATTTAAGAGAATGACTACTAATGAGCCACAGTGAGATAATCATAATAGAAAGACATTTCCTAATAGCAATGACTGTGTAAGATCTTGCATTCACGTATTCCTGTTCCAGTATCGATGAGAAGCAACTGAATGTTTGCTCTTTCAGATCTCCTTTCTCCTTCTTTCTCAATGTTTATACCTGGGACTGACTAACAGCTGCTGGCAGCAAACAGGACACCATGCTGGGAGTGAGAAGACTGAGGTTCCAGTCTCACTTGTGGCATGACTGGGAAAAGTCAAGGCTGCCATCTCTCTAGGCATCCTGGTATCATTGCAAATATTAAAAGGTAGATGCAGTTTACATTAAGGGAGACCAAAAAACTTTCAACTAAATAAATCCTGAAGGGGCATGTCAACCTGCTATGGCATGAAGATGTTAATGGATAGTTAAATCATTAGCTAAAAATCAGATGTGGATAGTGTCCTCTGCCTCTAAGCCCTGACACCAGAAAGGGGACAACAGCAATGTTATTCCTTTTGCAGAGTACTGAAACCCACTGATGAAAGCAGGGGTGAGCAATTACTTTAGGTGGAGGGGTGCCTATTGAGTTTTGGCAAGCCACCGAGGGCCACATGACAGGCAGCCAAGAGCAGAAAAATATTTTCTAAATTTTTTAGGGACCCCATGGGCCAGACAGAATGGCCTGGTGGGCCGCATTTTGCCCACCCCTGGATTAAAGCATTATGCAAATCCTACATTGTTGAAAACCACCTGTGGCTAAAAATGATTGCTTTAAGACTGGCTCTAAAGGTAGCCCTTATTCACCTATATGACCTTGCCTTCTTTCTTCAAAACAGATTACCTGTCCAGAGGCCGGTTCATAAATGGTTCCATCCCCCCGCTTTATTTACCATCAGCACACTTTTCCAATCAGTGCACGACTGAAGTCTCTCGCAGGATAATCTAAAGTTGGTTTTGATGCGTGGTGTGGATACATTCCTAGAGATTCAAATTTATTGCTGCCTTGATAAATGGCATCTGATGGGAGGTAGTAAAGCAGTGAAGTCCTGGCACCCATGATACAAGACATCAATCTTGTCACCTGAAGTATGTTCCTCCCAGAATGGGTGAATTATACAAGTAAAATAAATGGTTGCATAAATGTTTCCAGGCTAGTGCCAATTTCAGTTGCTTATTTAAAAGCACTGGGTGACATTTTCCAGTGCTGGCTTCTGTCTTATGGCAAGGTAGGGGAGCAGGATAGGGAAAGAGTTGGGGTTTTTTTTCTCCCCTTTCCCCACACTTAAAAGGAGCCTGCAAATTGAAGCCAGAAGCTGTTGGTTCAAGCAATTTGCAAATCACAGGATGCAGCCTGCTTCCATGGCATGCTACTCAAAGGATGGAAGGGGACGCTTCCCAAGCACAGCCGGCTTCTGGGAATGGTTCATCATGCTCCAATGATACTGCTTTGGTTTGAATTGCTTTTTAGAAGCAAGTCCAAAGTGAACTATCAGAGCTATGGGCTTAGCTCTGTGTGGGTAAAACAAATATATGCTCAGATTTGGAAAAGTATTTTTCAATGAAACCTAGTCTCACCACCACTAGTTCCTTTCCTCAAATAGTTTCTCTTTGCAGGGGTCAGCTGAAATATTCAATTTCCCATGAAAATGCAGATCAGTCACGGAAGATAATGGCTGGGATGCAGGAAGAGTTCAATTTCCAGCTCTGGCAGACACCAGTCTCAATCTTCCCTTTTAAATAGGAACACGAGTTGCATCCCTGCATTCCAAGCTAGCTCAACAGAAATTTTTCAATACTAAAAGTTGCTCAGATAGAGTGGAGATGAAGGGCCTTGAGGTAAGCAGTGATTGCTATTTACAAATAACTGCTGCTCTAAAATCATTGTCTTTCAAAAGGCTTTTCTGTATTCCTTAAATTAAGAGTAAAGCTTCAGAAAAAAATAGGAGAAATTTTGTTGCAATAGGTTTGGTCATGCCAAGTATAACTAAGGTTACAAAACCTGTTTCCATTACAGCCCTGTTTTCCACATATTTCACATGCTGAAATGATTCACCTTCTTCTTGGGCTGGTTTTCTGGCTTCGTTTCTCTCTGGAATTTGTTTTGGAAAGATTAAGCCAGAATCTCTTCAGCTACTTTGAACTGGAAAGTAGAAAAGAGGAAAAAACAGGGGTAGGGGTGGGGAGGATAATATAAACTCCTCCTACTCTAAAGAGGACAATTAAGCATTTTAAAATTAATAAGGACAGCTCTAGTTTAAAACTTATTAATGAAAGAGTAAAACTATTTGGGGGAAGGAAGAAATTATAGTTATAAATAGAATTGAAAGAGCCAAGTATGTTTGGCTGGCATCTCATATCTTGAGCTGAATGCAGCCAAACATTTTTTCCCTTCCTAGCATGGGCAGGGGAGACTGCTACAGGAATGCTTTGTGGAAAGGAGTTTGAGCTTTAATGAGCAGATTCTTTTCCTCCCTATCCAGAATTGTTTTAATGTGAAGGATGAGAGAAAATTCTACCTGTGGAGGCTATTGCTTATTTCAATTTAGTAATTTTTACTGAATTCTAAGATTTTGCCTACCACCATACACATTGGCTGTGAAGATGCTTTAAAAGCAGCTGGGAGGGGTAGGAGGGAGGAGAATCGGTTTTCAAGGAACCTGCCATCTTTTGGGGGAGGGAGGGAGGGAGGGAACCTCTTCACTTAAAGTACAAAAGGTACTGGACAGTCACACCTGGCATCACACCCTTAGATTTCAAGGTTGTTTGCACATCAAGTCAAGGATCTCTATAGGACAGATAAGGCTGAGCGTCTTGTACAACCCCACACGTTCTTGGACGCAAGTGCAAAAATGTAATCTTCTGGGACATTAAGATCTGGAGCTTACTTTCACTTTTTGGCATTAACCGTTGGTAAAATTATAGGAGTGTCTTTTCTAGGAAGCCATTTCACCACGCACGAACGACATGTGTGTGCAGAGCTTCTTGATAGCTACTTACAGATATAAGATTAGAAACAAATGTTGTGGAGAATGGAAACGCTGGGGAATGAACTTGGCACCTGAAATGCAACTTAGCTGGAACGTAGGCACCTCCACCCAAATGAACGGCCTACGGGTCCACGTGGCCATAAACCCTGCAATTTTACTGTGGAAAGTTCCCTTGGAGTCTACAGTTTTGTTACTGCACATGCCCTGCATGTCTACTGCCAAACTGCAGTAGGGATTTCACACACGTGGCATCCCAATTCCATGCATGGCCCAATCCTTTGGGCATACTCAACTACGTTTCAATGCATTCCGCCATCGCTCAGTTCAGCCAAGCACAGCAACCTTGGCTACTAGACTTCAGAAAGATGGCTCCTCTGAGTGGTGCTGCACACCCTTTACAAGTGGACTGTGATTCAAGTCCTGGCCCAGGAAACGGGAGCCCTGTGGCCCAGACCACCCGCAGCCCAAAGAGGTTCAAACCTGAGCACTCACAGGAGCATGTCCTAACCACTGCTCACTCAGTAGGGCACGGGCACTCTCCCCTCCACCACCAAACCCTGTTCCCAATGCATATTATGCATTTTATCTAGTGACTTGTTCCTGGAAAATGAGGAAGTGGTTCCTGGAACAGGGATCAGATCCGATCCCAGGGCTTTAACCCCAGCCACATGCATTCACCACTGGGCTGCTGATTCCTGCTCTCTCATTTTCTTTCCTTCTGTTTGGAATCTGGGAACAGCTTCAAAGAATGGAGACTGCTCCTAGCCCAGACTAACCATGATCCAGTGGTTATAGTCTTGGCACGTGAACACATGGCTAAGGTGCCTGGACAACCCAATTCCCACTTCCTGAGCAAATGCTCTAAGATGTAAAAGATGGGCTGCTCCCAGTCCCAGCCTAGCCACATCAAAAAGGCAAATGAACCACTTGTCACTACCTAGAAGAAAGAGGCTAATGGAAAATGTAAGACCAGTGCCAAGAGTGATCAGCGAGCAAGCAACAAATGAATACAAATGTCAAATATTTAATTGTGAAAACAATTCATACAAAAAAAAAAAAAATGGTGATGAGCAGATGCTTAGAACAACTCTAATTATCTATTGTGCTGAACACTGTGAGGGTCTGAGGGAGTTTACCCTTTAGCACTTATAGAGCTAGTTTAAGCAATCTCTGAACCATCAGTGATCATATCTGAGAGACCACAAGGAATCAGAAAGGGCTCGGAGACCGGAGAAGGGCAAACACAGTATCTGCGTGGGAAGCATAGGAAAAGAAGGATTTGGAGCTCTAGAGCCAAATCAGCCCAACCTATCCCTAGAAAGATTGTGAAATACTAGTAAGCAATCGGTATGTAAGCACTGAGGTGATAAGCAGCAGCCAACATGAATTTGCCATGAACAAATTAATGTCAAAACAATCCAGTTTTCTGGGGCAGGAAATCCACCAAGGAGATCTCTTACATTTACTGCACCTAATTTGACTTTTGCCAGGCTTCTGACATGGTCCCACACAACACTACAAGGCTAAGGACATGCAGTCCATTTAAAATTAAATTACTGCAGGGAGGGCACACAAGTGATCGGAAAACTGTTCACAGTGAGTTTCAGCAACCTGCTGTCACCCAATCCATGATGCATTCAGAGTATAAGACTGCGACTGCTGAATGCATTTTGCACCAGAGCAGTATTTCCCAAACTGTGGGTCATACAAAAAACTTGGGTGGTGGGGGCATGACACCAGGATGCAATGACAACCAGCAGTGAGGAAAGTAGTGGGTAGAGTTTAGTGTAAACCCCAAAGAGTCTGGGAAATGCTGCAGTAGAGCTTTTGGGATCAACCCTTTGGACCCCTTAAGAGGGAACACCACTCTAGTTCACAGCTGGTTTGTTCTGAGCATGGTTAACTGCTCTACAGTTTTCCACCAGGCCAATATGCACCAGTGCAAGTCATCCTCTGGCAGATGCCAGCCTAAAGTACAGTTGTAGAGGAGGTGACAGAAGATGTGGCCAATTTGAAGTCTCCTACCTTGGGATCAAATTTTCAAGGAGTAACTTGCATCATAAGCCACACAGAAGGCTCTTCTGCCAGTACTGACTTCTCCCTCATCTTTGTTAATATCAGCATGGGAGTTCACATAGGGTAGTAAGTATCTCTCGGAAGCACAACCACAAAAAAAGAGTTAGGAGGGCAGATAGTGCAATATTTAAAAAAAAAAAAAAAAAAAAAAAAAAAAGCCTCTAGCAGTAACACAGATCAGGGGCCTGAACAAAAGTCCCTCCCACTTACTGAGTGTTCAAGCACCTTGTTAGTGCATAAAGCACAGTATACTTAATTGTATGGGGAAATGGGGGAAGAACACACACAGGCTACCCAATCTTAGTACTGGTTCAAAACAGGGGTCCCAGGGCTTCTTCAGAGTTTGAGGCTAATTCATGAGAGCAGGGGCCCCCACACAGCAGGTGTGCTCCTCATGCTTGTCTGAACTGGCTGGGGAAGATCCTGGTGGTGAGAGTTATGAAAATAGTCATGTGGGCTCAGGGTGCCACCATTTCTGCAAAATGAACAGATGTATGACCTCTGGCATAAGTATTAAGGTGGAAGGAAGAAAGACCAGTCCTTTGATTGCTGCCAGATCACCCAGCAAAGACTTGGATAAGTAGGAAGGCCAGGAAGTATTCAGCTTTCTCTTTGCCCTACCCAAGTGGTCTGGTACGTCACCCATCCCTCTGTACTGACAGTTCCTCACAAATTATCCTATGGATCTCTGGGACCGGGAAGACTATGTTGACTGGGATGGCCTGAACTGGAAACAAGAAGCCATCAGGAGCATGGCTCAACATTAACTTGCTAATAATTTGGGTTGGAATTAAACTTGCTTGCAGGAATGTGCATTTTGTAACTTCCTTGTTCAGGTGCCAATTAGGAAGAGTTTGGATCAAAATTTCAGCCACATAATCCATAATCAAGTGGGGAATTTGGTCAAAAAACTATTTTTAAAAAAGTAGCCTACATCAGCATAACTGGAAGAAGAACCTGGCAGAGCAGGCAAACTGAGCACAACATGGTCCTTTGCATATGACTGAAGTGCTTGTGCACGCACACAAATACAGAGCACAAAACTGAATGGCAAAAATGCACAAGGTAAATGCAGGTCATCTCAGAAACTCCTACCTGAACCAAGACACAAATGCAGACTCTCAGTACAACAGTTCAGCACCAGCCCAGCTCAGCCAAGGTAAGTGCTAGCATGCTCTACGTGGTTTCAATAAATGATGCTATTGCATTGGTATGTTATTCCCCTTTAGTAACTACTTCAGTGCTCTTGGCTCAACCTAGGTCTGCTGTACAATTACAGGATTAAAGAACTGAAAGAGAAGCCCTTGCCTCTTAAAGCCACAGGCCTTTTGTGTTTTGTTTATTCAAGAGCAGTTCAAGACAAATAGCCTGAATAGCCAGAACCTCACTTGAATCACGCTGGAGATAAAAATGCTCTTAAAGTGCTTGGGTTGGTTTTATCACCGCTGATAAAATGAGCGTAATAAAAACAAGCCAGACAATAACAGACAAGCCTGCACCATGTGAAAGGAAATATGCTTAAAGCATGGGATTGGGAGTTGGGATTCAGATGTGGTTTTGTTCACACACACTTTAACCTGGTACAAACGACTGTAGGCATGAAGGGGCACTCATCTCCCTCACTTGCACAAGTGCACTCTCTCTCATACACAGACCTACCCACCATTCTTTAATGAAGTGACTTTTTACAACGATAAAAAAGCCAATGCAGGGCAGAACACATTTAAATGAAGTGTATGCTTTGCTTTGTTGTAGTAATCATTGCTCATACCTGAATTGTAAGGAAAATGCCACTGCAAACAGAGCAGTGTGGGCAGAGATAGCATTAAATAAGCTCATATTCAAGGCAAGAATATGGGCTTTCCCTGAAGGACTGAATTGTATCCAAGGGTAACAGGGCAGTCTAGCCCTTTAAGTGGGGCAGCCAGCCATGGGGTAGATGCCCAGCTGTGGGTGAAGTCAAAAGCTCAAGGAGAGAGAGTGTGTGAGTGAGCAAGTGTGTGCTGGAGCTGGGGAAGGAGCAATTTGTGGCCAGAAGGCAGACTGGAACTCAGATAAGCCTGCTTTTAGGAAGAGTCCAGAGCTAAAGGCCCCTACTACCTAGAAAAAGGCTAATGGTTTTGCTTTACTCATTTGTTTGCGGAATAGATTACTGTGTTTATATTATGAGGATTGACGGGGCCGAGGGGGGGGAAGGCTCCCAAAGCAAGCCAGCCTGTTTTGCAGCAGGCACACCAACCTGCTTACACCAAGTCTAGCATTACCCTGTGGTTAGCTCTGCTAGGAGAAGGCAACTTGGAAAGCTAGCACATAAAGCAGTGCCAGATTATTAGCATGCACTGGTTCTTGCACTTTGGCTCATGGGCCTTGGGTCTGCTGAGAACATACGTATTCTTCCTAAAGCCTCTTTCATCTTGGTATAGCTCTGTAGTTGCAATGCTAGGGTGAACTAGGTGCTGTTGTTTTTAGCTACCCCATTAACTAGACTGGGTCTGGTTGGCATGAACATGCTAGTTAGTCCAAGCACTTGCAGGTGTTGTTCCCTTGTGCTTGAATTCCATGGAGATCACTCATCCAAAGGTTGCACTTGCTGACGGGCTGTGGATTTTCTGTACTTAGAGATATGGGATACCCTTTCATTGTAACCAGCTGGAAAGCAAACTTCCAGCAACTTGGTCAGGTCATAAAACACCAAAATTTGTTGAATCCTTTAAGATTTTACAAAGCAAAAAAGTGATCCCAACTCTGAGTGTGCATCTGGGCAAACAAAAAATCAAGGCAATATTATTTGAAGACAGGTAACTCCATGGCAATGGTTAAAATCTTTAGTTTCACTCCCTTGCAGTGTCTAAAGGTTCAATGGCCTTTGGAAAGAGACATTAAAGAACTGTTTTGACAGTAAGCATATGAATATGGACCCCAAGGGAACTTAAGTATGCTGTCAGCCCTGGCTGTTAGAGCTCTTTACAAAACACTCTCATGAGAGATCATCATTATCCTTGTGCTACAATGCGAGGAAGCAAAAATTAGCATCTCTTGTCCAAGGCTGCAGAAGGAATCTGCAGTGTAGAGGAGGAAAAGTTGTGAGGGCTATTGCTATTGGCCAGACTTGCTGTACTGTGCAAGACTGCAGTCGGAGTCAAGCTCTATTGAACATGTTCCAGTGATCAATTTAAGCACTGATCTATATTTTCCCCTTTTACCCTTTTGTGAAGGAAGAGTTCCCTGGTTCTGCCCAGAGCTTTTGTTGCAATCTGCTTTTTAGTGCACTTTAAACTGAGAATCTAATTGTGTAGGGAAGAAAAGCATATTAGAAAGAATGCTGACCTTCACTCGTGGAGAAGTTTTTAAAGCTCACTTTACTGCATTGAATAGATACAGGATGATTGTAGGATTCTTATTTGGACAGATTGTGAAAAAGGAAGAAATTAGAGGCACTAAAGATGTGAATAGTCTTTAAACCCATACCTAGTTGGGTAGGACTTTCCTTCACTGCCCCTCTTATCCAATGTACTACAAGCCTTCTTACACACAAAAGGTTTTGTGGCAGAGTTCAAGAAGAGAATGTAGCAGCAACTTATTGCCAGCTGCATGGGAACAGGGATAGTAGATCCCCCTCCATATCCAATGAAAGCTAAGAGAACAAGATATTTTCTCCTAGCTCAGAAAGCTTGATTATAATTAATGCTATTCAATTGTTAGGCCCCATACTTTTTCTGCTTTGCCACCCACAAATTCCAACTGATGTCACTTCAAGGGACCTGCTTTCCTAGGATTCATTTCTACTCCACACAGATTAAAAAAAAAAAAAAAAAAAAAAAAAGGACATACCAGCTGCACAGCAAGACCTACAGAAAAGGATCATGCACAAATCACCCAGCTCTTATTTCCACTAATATGGGTACAGAAAAAACCATTACCACCCACAGGCTTGTTAAATCAAGGAATTCTAATCTCATGATGAAGTATCATGATGAATATCATATACTAATGCTACACTACAGTCATTCAACTGGTAGTCTAAATTACTCCCTAACACTGAAGACAAAACATGTGACCACTGAGTGCATGCTGAATCTCTTTGTACCCAGCCTAATTTTTCCTACACGCTTTAGATGTTCCACCAGAGACCTGCCACCGTAGGTCTGTGGTACTATTGTGAATCAGGCCCAAACTTAGAGGCCAGTTTTGCTCTGCTAGATTTATGCTTGGAGGTACATTTCTTCCCAAAGACACAAAGTTTCCAAACATAACTTTTCTAACATAGGTCTGAGGCAGGCAGGGTGGCTCCTTAGAGATCAACTGGTTCAAGGAGGACTGAGTCTTTGTAGAGAACAACCTATTCCACCAGATCCTGTGAATAGATTGGCAAACCTCTCTGCTCAAGTCGGTACGGCTCCTGTTTGGAATCAAAATCTTTAATGTTTTTATACTCCTAATGCACCAGGAAGATAGGGAAAATGAGATTGCCTTCACTTACCCATAGGGAACTGAGACCCTATAACATAACTCATTGAAATCACAGGGAGTTGGATGCCTTAACTTTGCAGATTTGGGTCCAAGTGATTTGCCAAAAGTTCCACAAGACTGGAGAAGAGTGGGAAAACTAATCCAAATTGTCAGTGTCCCAGGCTAGCATCTTAACAACTGCATCATCCAAAATCCTCACCACTCTAAGGACTGCTCACTAGGCTACCATAAATGATCTACACCTGTACCCGGGTGGGTTTTTTTGGTTTAAGAATTAACGCAGGTAGAAAGAGATGCTGCATCATGTTAATACAACTAGCAAAACTCTGAAGTTTCCATTTAAAACATGCGGGGATATATTTCGCTATGATAGCTTCTGCAGAAGTTTAGTCAGTTCTAGTGACTAAGAAGTCTGATAAAAAGCACTGACAAATTGCCTTCCCACGTAGAGAGGTGAAAGACAGCCATCACAGAATGTTTGTATTTTCATCATTTAACTATAAGACAGGGAGAGAAGACGACTGTTTTGTTTTCATAGTACTAAAAGTGCTTTATTAACAAGAAAGAATTGCAATCAAGAGATCTGGTCTTTCATTCAGGAGGGACGTACAAACTGAACGAATGACATTCCCTGGACAAAAAGGGCTCCAGTCTTAAGGGCTGCAGCAACTAACAAGCATGGAAGAGCCCCAGACTCTTTAAAGGTTCCTTCTACGGTGGAGCAAAAATAATAGTCAAGGTAACAGTCTGAATCATTCCTCTAATCAAAGAATACAAAATGCAGACCTCTCACATGCTCAGCAATTACTCACACACAAGCATTTATGTAAAGACAGCTGTGTTTATGATGATGTAGTTATTAGTCATTGAATTATATTAAGGTGGAATGAGCAACAGGACCCTTCAGTCAGCCAGTAGCAGCAAAATACGTGAACAGGAAGCAGCATATCTACAATCTAGCAGTATGAATAACTCTGGTACTTCAAAGATACAGTTAAATCTGCCCTTATTTTGGGCAAGGGTTAAAAAACTAAATAATAATTATTATTGTTATTGTTATTGTTGTTATAATAACCACACGCACTTGTTCTGGACTCATTTTCTGGAACTACACTGTTATGTTTCCAAATCAAGTGAAGTTTTGTAGGAAAAGGAATAGGGGAGTTTGCAAAGGGATTTGGTTTGCTCACGTAAGTAATCTTTGTTAGTCCAGCTTTTTGGATGAGGTAAGGCACTTCACCAGACAGATTACAAGTACTTACCAAAGTAATGTTCCTGCACCTAGACTGGCTTCTGCGACTCTCCATGCTCCCACTTCTTTCCAAGTTCCCCAAGGTGCAATTTGGCGAGATTTCCGATGCCATTTCAGAAAAATCCGACATTAAGTTTCTAGGCATCCCACCCTAGAGACTGCTTGTTCCAGAGCTAGCCTTGTCACGCAGCGCAGAACACTGTCAGGGCTTACTTAGGGCTGTGGGCCAGTCACGTCTGAAAATGTATACAAAGGTAAGTTAATTTAAACCTGTTTTTTAAACTTCTGACAGGGCTGGAGAGGATAAATAAGGAAGAGAATTCTTAAACAAGCTTATAACCAGACAAACCGGTGCAGGAGACCAACATGCATTTCCATCAACCAAATAAAATTCTATTGAAAGGATCACTTTAAAATCTGACAAAGCAGGACTCCATGTCTGTCTTGTATAGACTTCCAGATCAGAAGCATTCCCATTTACAATGGAAATTACCTGATAACTTAGTCTGAAGTCTGAATCTTAGGCAGGTTCTGTTTCAATCTTAGGCATGTCATCATCATGAGATGCTGCAATCGAGACATGATGCCTCCCGCGATCCTTTTATCTGGGCAGAAGTGGGACTGCTCTGTTTGTTACAAGAGTAACAGAATCCAATTCTACCTCTCAGCTCTGCAGGGCTAACTAGTCCTTGCTCGAGTGAACAGACCCAGGTTTGACTATGCACAAGGAACAGATCCAAGCTTTACAACAGTGCCAGTTTACAGCTGGATTTCAGAGCGCAACTGCATTTTTAAAAACTGCTTCAGCTCTACCTTCATTTTATTCTCCATTTTATTCACTTATGGACATGTGCTGTGTGGAGGATCAATGTGTATATAGAACGGACGTGTACAGAAGTGGTTCCCGAGGCAGAAAACATACGTACATATATCCTAGGTTTCAATTCTGTAGCATCTGGCTGAACAGCGTGACGCTTTGAAAGAGGGACATTACAATGCTTCACATCTTTTCCTCATTCTCAAAACATTAGCAAGATGAAAAACAAGCTTCTTTTTGATGTCCCTCATTAACCAGATGAGAGGTTGACAACCTTTTGCTGCCACAGGGCACTGTTTGCCACCCAGCTCCCTTCCATGGGTCACAAATCCCTAGCCAGCAGCAGATGCTGCGGAGGAAGTGCAGAATGAGGCTGGCGGCTGGACTCTTGTGACATCCTCTGCTGCCCCAGGTGCAGCATGGTGAAAATGGACTAGGAAATCCAGTCCCTTCATGTGCCTGATCCAGCCTGATTCTCCAGCCTTGGAGGTTTCTAAGACCCGGCTAGACAAAGCCTTGGCTGGGATGATCTAGTTGGAGACAGTCTTGCTTTGAACAGGGGGTAGGACTAGATGACCTTCTGAGGCCCCTTCTAGCCCTAATTTTCTATGATTCAGGCCATAAATTGCCAACTCCTGACCTATATGTTAGTTCATCACTCTACCTGCCCCCATCTCTAGTCACACATTTCAAATGGTGTTGTGGTTTTTAGTGGGGCATTTTTGTTTTTTTTTTAAACTTTTCCCTGGCACCCTTTTTCCTATCAAACACTTCCCAGTCATAGACAAGAGGTGACGTTTCCACAGTACCATTTGGCGATTGGTACCCACAAGTCCATCACCTTGTGTCTATCAGATGTCCAACTAGAAATGGATGCTCTTACTCTGACTCTGTGGGTGCTGTTCAAACAGAACAAGACAGGCCCTGCCTAGAAGAGCTTATAATCAAGTTATAGTTTGCTTCAACCCAATTCCTTGAGGGCGATGTGGAGAAAGTCATTCAGTTTGCATTTCCATTTCAGTTGGGTTATTTTGCCTTCCTCCTCACTAGTGCCAGTTTTCACGCCTCCCCCCTTTTTTTTTGCCTCTTGGTAGCCAATTAGCATTCTGCAGTCAATAATACTCAACTGACATCTCTATCTTACTGATGATTTCCTCCCAAAAAGAGAGCAAAGACAGCATTAGAGGTATATCTTGAGTGTTGCCTTGGCTATGACATCTCTGCAACATTTGTATTGCAGGAAGACTCCCACGCAATGCAGCTAGGCTGCAATCCAGCAAGTCCCAAAAGCATAGTCCAAACTAAACAGAGCAGCATATTTCTAACATAGCAAACACAACTAACATATGAAAGAGCCCCACTTGCAAACTACAAGTTTATATGGTTAAGATGAACCTGGAGGCCTCTTTAAAACATCTAATTTTTCTATTGCAATGAGCATATCCCACTTGTTTCATTTCTCCTAAACAGATCAGATTCTTCCTTGAGATTGCGGTTTTATGCAGTGATGCCCAAATAGGTGCCCACAGTTTTTGTTTTACACATGTATATTATAAAAACTTTAACTTTTGGTTCTAAGACAGGCATGTGTGAAGTGAGACTTGGATACAGTACTGCCCTGTGCACATAAAAGCAGCATTTGGTACAAGGTAATACTGGGCAAATCTTGCCCCTGCTGAAGGCAATGGGAAATCTACTGCTGACCAGAGTAGCGTCAAGATTTTGCCCCATGCGTCAAACTGTGCAGTTCAGATGGAGGAGGGACAGGGGGAGATGGGAGCAGGAGCTTTTTCAGTCACAAATGAGGTCAGTGCTCATCTTCCACTGAAATGCAATGAAACTTGGTGCTAGCTTCCCAGCTGAGTCTCTGAATGACCTACCCCCATAGTGTGTGTGTGAGAATATGGAGTCAAAGCTAATGCAATGACGTGTCCAATTTGTTCCTTCTCTTGACAGTAAATTTTGGTGAGGCACAAGGTTAGGATCATCTGTACCATTCACAACCCTATCTTTTGTCACAAAAGGTCATGGCTTATTGTTTAACTATGAATGAACGTGCATGGGCTGCATCTATGCCAATATTTAAAAGCTTGGAAATGTTTAAATAAGTAACCTTATCAGGATTTGAACTAGGGTTACCAATACAAAAGAGACTTCCTGACCAAAGGCTTGAACTAAAAGAGACTAGCACTTCAGTGCACATAGAAATGAGAACACATAGATATAATGAGCAGTACTGAAGCGTGTGTGTTACTAGTACAACTAACTAGTACTTGTAGAGCAACAGAGCAACTTTTTTTCCAGTAACCCTCTGCTGTTCATTCGAGATTTCAGGCTCAGAAGCTCCGCATAACTCCTCAATGATTAAACACAGCCACCGGAGATTTAAAAAAGGCTGCACTTCAGCTACAACAACGGGAAGCAGGTATTAATATACCAAATTATGGCCTTGTCCTCTAAGCCTTAGTTTTGTTTTGTTTTTTTACAGTTTTTGTTCACATCAGGCTCAGAGACACAGAGCGCATCTACACAAGAAACTTAATGCCCGTTGGACTAATTCTACTGCATATTAACACGGCTGGCAAAAGCCATGATAATGCACTACCGCACAGCAAATTATTCCAGTGGGCATTAAACAATACATCAGACCTAATGCGCACTACTGCTGATTATGGCTCTTTAATGTAGGCATGCCCACAGTGTATCAGTTAACAGGCTCAGCATTCTGGCATAGGAAAAGCAGAAGTGTGCTTTAATTTAAAAGAAAAAGTTTTAATAGCAGATTTGGTCTTGTAGGCTACATTTAATAGCATTATGCCCCAACTGCACAGGTAGTTTAATCAAAGCAGTTTCCTAATGAAGCAGAACACAGTTCAGACAAAGGTCTTTACCCAAGCTAGCAACTGATTAACAAATTAGGTGCTTCTACAACTAAGCCTTCAACAGGCTCCATGACTTTAACCTGAAATAGAGGGCAATGGTCATGATGAAGTCTTACTGTGAAGGAGACTTGATCTGGGTTTGATATGCTGCTCTGCCACACAGTATATGGGCAGGTCTATACAGCCTCTAACTGTACTAGGGATGGCTGAAGGGATGATTTTATTAATTTAGATCAGAGGTAGCTAAGGTGCTTCAAAAGGAGACCCCAGGGTATGCTTCAACAGAATTGCCGAGGTAACCAGTGAGGGGTCAAAATAGCATAACAAATCTCAGAGAGGTGGAACAGCAGGTTAAATGGGAAACTGTTCTTCTTGACCTTCATAGATGCATTAAAAATGAAAGTGACTAACAACAGGGTTTTTTTCTTAGTTTACCCAACACACTAATTATGGACATATTACAGGCCTTTAGATGTGCTGCCTGTGCCACTGGAGTAATTGAATATGGTGCTAAAACAGACTTGCCATCAACCTTCATTGCAATATTTGGCCCAGTTCTTGCCAGAGAGCAGAAGTGTTTTCATTCTTGCAAATGGCCCCTGCCCAATTATGCACGGTGTGGTACTTTTCACTTACAAGGTTGATTTAGAAGCTACAAGAGTCTTACATCGAACTGCAATTAAGTACACTGATAGCAGATAGGGAGAAAATTGAGTATTCTGTAATCAACAATGCATTTTAGTTCGAAAGTTCAATTTTAACCTAAGATATGGTTTGGAGGCACTATATTAAATTTCTGTAAAGATTTAAGGAATGGTCTTTTATTGCAATAAGCCAAATGCTTACTTTGCCATGTCAGTTTATTATGCAACTGAGCATCTAAAAGATCCAGAATATTTGTCATGAGTAGATAGACCTAAATAACGTACCTGTCAGTAAACCACAAAAACAAAAATTGTGTGAGAGAGAGCTAGCTTAATAGCCAGAAGATTGATCATTCCAAAATGGAAAGTATCCAAAGGTTAAAAAAGTCATGCGCTACATGACTCAGTGAGCTAGCAGATGTAGAGAGCACCATTCCAGTTACGCGAACACAACGATATATTTAAGGAAATGATCACACTTCTTGGAAAGTTATCAATTTTTTTAAAAAGCCACAATGTTGATGTACCATTCCATTTTCTCCACTGTACATGAAGGTTATTTTGAAGTATATAAAGGTTACTTGGAAAGAAATCTCTTTTCACCAAACTGAATTTATCCAAGTCAGGATGCTATTTGAACTTTCTGCAGAGTCCAAACAAAGAATTTGCGTTTAGTTCTTTAAAAACCTGATCACAATATAGTTAAAAAAAGATACAATTGAAATATACCAGAAAAATCTTTGATGAATTTCTGCCCCACCCTTCCCCCAAAATTGTAATCCTTAAGCATGTGCACACACTTAAGTTACATGGGAATACATAAGTAAAATTTCATGCACAAACATGAAACACCATTAGACTTAAGCACCTGAAAATATGTTTGAAGGTCTGATAGCCCCCTTTAGTGAACAGAAGTCCTTCCATTAACTTCACTGGTCTTGGAATCAGGGCCTTATTAAGCTAAAGGCTACTGGAACAAACATCTTCCCGAACAGCCTGCACAAGATTACGGCTGAACAAGCTGGTTTGGGCAGCCAACGCAACAAACATAAGACTGGTTCGGCTATAAACTTTTATAGGTCATTCCAAAGTGTGTTTGCTTTAATGGTGTGGACAGGTCTACTCATTAAGTTGGGGAACACAAACCAACTGCAGTAGCTTTCATCAACTTCTCAAGGATCTGATCTAGGAATTAAACCCTGCAAATAAGCTGCTCTCTAGCAATAAAATAAGCAGGGAACAGAAGCAGAGATATTCTAGATAAAGGGAGAGAGAAGACAACATGTTTAACAGCACTGGATGCACAGGACCAATGGGCATGTCAATGCTACAGACATGTGCGAGGGTTGAAAATGGGTTGTTTAGACTTCAAAGAAGAGGAGCCTAAAACAGGACAGCTCACAGCGAGTTTTAAAATGCTAACAAAGATGGGACAACTACAGATATTACCTCAATTAAGCTGCTTTGCTTCCTCTGCAGGAAATAGAGATTAAACTAGGAATTTGTTTGGACTATGCTGGGATTAGCCGCTACAGTTAAATTCCGCCTCCCCAATCCCACATGTGCAATTACCATAACAAAATTTAAGAAACAGGTATTATACTGCTTGACATCAAGTGAAGGCAGGACCAAGTTGCATTAAAAACTGTTATTAACCATAACTAGGTGACATTTTCACAGAACATGACTGTCCTCATTCAGGCTGCAGAAAACACAGTGCTGACTGTCATACTAATTAAATGCACTGAGGAAAGGGTATAAGATATATTTTCCGTAGCTGTACTTTGAAAGTGAGCTTAACCCAGATTTGGTCAACATAGAAGTGCTGTAGCCTGTGGGCTATGGTAACTGTTGCACCCTAAAGACTGATGCCAGACAAGAGTACTTGTGTACTGGCTTTTAAAAAAAAATAAAAGTTATAGCATGATCTAACCTACACAAGCCAGGTAAACAGTGTCATTTAGCCGCAGCAGCATGGAAACAGGGCTCAGTGCAGAGACCATGACTTTATACACACTTGGGCAGCACTTAATAGGCTGGAACAGGTGAACACTAGCACAATATTACTAACTCAGGCATTCAGATGGCATATAAGGCTCTCCAAATTTGTAAAACCTTAGTCTCAATATTAACTCTCTGGTTGCTGAGCTCTGAAGATGCTTTGGGGGTCACATTTTCAAGGTTTTCTCCACAATCATGAAGGTAAGGGTCTTTTTAAATGAAAGCAGAGATTCTTACAGTGCAATTCTGAAAGCCCTGACTCCCAGGTTCACGTGTCTATACATCATGAGACAATAAAAAGAGTCACAAGAGCTGCCAACACTGAAGCAAACCCTACACACTTAAGGTTTTAAACAACAGATGAATTGAGTGCTGTTTTGTCACACCATTTAAGTACCTGCTTGAGTCCCACAGATGTTGCTGCGATTTAAGCCCATGCTTAGAATTATGGTCAAGTTTGAGCTTAAAATTTAGGAGAGAGTGGCCCAATGAATAAGGAAATGTTGATTCACAATTGCTTCCAGTGGACTCTCCAGACAACAGGAAACCTCAATTCACACAACAGACACTCAGGTATCATTTTGTATAACACTGATGGTTAAGGTTACAGGTCTGACTGAGCTGCTCAGCTACTCTGAGACTCAATATACTTAAAATAGATCTATTCCCCATTTCTTAACTGGTCTTTCTGGATTTTCAAGAGCAACTTTTTTTTGCTTTGTAGGAATACACTTCTGCAAGTATTTACCAAACAATAGGAGACTGTTAAGCTGTGGAGGTAAGATAATCATTGGTGCTCCAGTGAGAAACTTTTACTATATTCCATGGTGGAAAGCAGGGGGCAGTAACATTTTTAGCCAGAGTGCCAAAAACACCCCAACCCTGACCCATTCCTTGGCTTGGCATGCCAGGGGCAGACCGTGAGAGGAGCCACAAGGGGCCCAATCCTTATTGCTGGTGGCTGCACGCACACCTCTGGCAAGACAACAGGGAAGGGGCCTGAGGCAGCACAACCCCAGCCCCACCCCGCTATCCACTCAGAGGTGTGTGTGAAGCCACCACTGCCACTATGAAACCCAGCCAAGGGCTCCAGAGCCCAGTACAGCTGTTTGCAGCCTCTAGGCTGCCTGCCATAGCCGGCCTAGGCTCTGAGCAGCTGTAGCAGGCAAGCTGCAAACATCTGCACTGGACTCCAGAATACACTGGCTTAACGGTGGTGGTGGCTACACACCTACACGTGTGCCTTCAGGCAGACAGAGCAGGTGAGGCTGGGATTGCGCTGCCCCAGACCCCTCCCCGGCCATCTGCCCAGAGGTGCACATGCAGCTGCTGCCGCCACAGAGCCCAGCTGGGCCTCCAGAGCCTGGTGCAGCTGCTTGTAGCCTCCTGGGTGCAACCAGCCCAGGCTTTCGGCAGCTGCTGCCAGCCACGGAGCCCAGGCTGCCTTCAGCAGGCCATGCAGCCTCTTAGGCGCCTGCTGCAAGCAGCCTGGGCTGCATGGCTGGAAGCAGCTGTCTAGGGCTCAGGCTGGCTGTGAAGTGCCAAGCAAAATGGTCTCGCATGCCAGGCTCTACCACACGTGCCAGCAGTTTCCGACCTTTGTTATAATGGTGCCACTTGATTCCAGCCCATCTGTATGGTTTTGGAAATGCTGCCTTAAGATGGTCATATAGAAGAGTCCTTCAGACCTTGCATTAGAGTCATGTTTACGATCTCAAGCCTGATTTTTAGCATGTTGCTTTTCAAGCTTGAACCCAGGTTCACAAAAGAATGCATCTGAACAACACAGAGGAAAACGTTGTTTCAAGTCTTTGCCTTTTGGCTTGTGAATACCTGCAGTTGTAACTTGGACTCAGTAACAGTTTTATCCAGGTTGCGCCACATAAAAAGCAGCTTTACCAACTCAAAGGCAAATAAAAACAATTGCGAAAGACTGGTATGCACTAGACTGGGTTAAACCACAGGAGAAAGGTCTCTTAACTTGATCTAATAGCAGAAACAGAATCACTCCTGCCGCACCTAAAACTGAAACTCAGCCAATGACAAACAGTTTTCTTTAGATTAACTTCTTACCAGAGGATAAATGTGGAGGCTTTCACTGAGAGGCTACAGCAGAGATTTGATTGCCTGCATCTGTTTCAGGGAAGAACAAGATACAAACATGAAAGTCTAGACCCCTTTTATGCAGGGTGTTCATCATGTCCTAGATTAGAAGTCTCTCTAAAGTTTGATGTCTGTGCAAATGGCCCCAAAAAGACTTTAAAAGCTACTTAAGTTTAATTTACCAAATGGAGAAATCCAAGGTTGTCAGCTGCAATAGTTGATATGTTGGAAAGGCATAGACACAGAAACAATTTAAAAGTACAGACTCTTCTGTAATTAGCCAACTTCTGTCTTGTTACAGGTGTAACATCACAGGGGTTTTGGTTTTCATTATATAACTGATACTAGAGGTGTACAGAGCAGCGGTGAACCACGTACAGCTTCACACTGTATTTGGGAAGGCACGGGAATATTCATCCGTACCTTCCAGGCAGCCCACCCTTGCGCTGCTCCCATCACAGGCTATCAACAGGATTTGCAAGTCACCGGGGGCTATCAGCCTGCCTGGTCATGCTGCGAGACTTCTGGAGAAGATGCATGCACACAAAGTGGGAAGGGAACGATTATCCCCGAAGAGAGACAGTAGGAGAGGTAGGTAGACATACACAGTAGGTCAGCATGTGAAGGGTCATCTGCAAAGGGCAAGAGGCTGACAAAAATCCTCCCTGTTGACCTGCATGGACAAAAGCTTATCCCTCATTACAGGTATAGGGCTAAGCAGAACAGCCGGCTGGAGACGAGGCTACTGAAGCCATTAGTCACATTATCAACATTGCTATGCAATGAGGGACTGCTTTTACAGATGTTCTTGTTTTGACAGGCATTTGTACAAAGCGACACCGCAGTCACTTTTTCAGGCATCTTCCTACAGATATTTGCATATTCTGGTCATTAGAGGACATGGGCACAGTGAACTCTAGTCAATTTTTAAAGAGTTAAGTCGCCTGGGATGCTACACCCATCTAGCAATCCCCTGCCAACATTCCTGGCTAATATTTCTCTTTCTGAGGCAGGCATACAAACAAGAGAAAACCTGTGCGACTGCAGAAAATTTAAAGAGTAAGAGAAACAGCGAAAGAACAAAAATCGTCATCCGTCTCATCTCATCTTGGGCGTTTACTAGCTGCCCTCGTCCATAAAGAAGCTCAGATGCTATTTGGGACTGTCGTCCCTTTAATTTTAGGGTTGAAAAGCATAGATTAAACAGAAAATGTGTTGTCCCTTTAATCTTAGCGGGGAAGTACACACATTAAACACAACATTTATCGACTTTAAAAAGTCTCTTCTATTGCCAAGCAACAATCTGCATCTCACACTAGTTTCGCATGCATCTGCCTGTTTAATAAAGTGCTCGTCTTCATTCAAGTTCAATGACAAGCTTAGTCCTGTTTCGAAACTGCCGTAACACCAGGGGAAGACACCAATTACCCGTAACCTACGCCAAGACTGTTGCTTCCACGCCGGCATGTTAAGATCGTGCACTAAAAATCACCGTCTCACAATAATAATACTTTGTATTAGCCAAAGCCAGAAAAAAACCCACTCGATCTTTTAAAACCCAGACTCCCACCGCCGCACCGGGCTCTCGTACCTGCACCCCGACTCGAGCTCCTCGGTCCGTCACCCCGACGCCGGCACAGCTCGGGACCAAAACTGCACAACTATTATTACTTAGCCACCCCCCCAAAAAATAAAAATCCATTCGACGCAGACTGGAATCGAGTCAGCGCTTTGCCTCCCCGTCTGCCCGGAGCGGGGATCCTCGGTCAAGGCTAAAAACACCCGTGGGAGGTCTTTGCAACAGGAAAAAGATGTGACCAAGGACAAATCAGGAGAGACGCTGCGCGTTTCTGAGGGGCCTGGGGTGGGGGTCAGAAGAGCTGGGGACCCCTGGGATGGGCGCTGGGCTCCTCGCGCTGGCTTGCCAAGGGAGGGAGCGGCAGAGGTGGTCCCGGCCCGGCCCCGCACTCACCGCTCGCCGGCGCGGCTGTGCAGGGCGCGGGCAGGTGCACCGCGCAGCATCTCCCGCTCCCGCCCGCCGCTGACTCAGGCGGGCTGAGCGCATGCGCGGCCGCGCGGCCACGCCCACGTCTCGCCCAACTGCCTGAACTGTGGCTGAGAGGCGGTTCGTGCTGCGGGCGGGCGGGTTTCGGGCAAGTAAAGCCCTTGTGTCATATGTATTAAGCCTCTCCACACGGTTCAAAATGGCAGTTTTTAACTCATTTCGATGGCGCTCTAGTGGTTTTTGCTTCCCTCTTCAACTGAATGATCCAGCCTTAAGCGCTTGTATGAGTGAAGTTTCTAGTTTCTTTTTTCACTGGAGAAAAAACCTGAGTCGTTTCGGAAGGGATGATGCATCGTAGCATCTTCACCTCACGTTTTCAAACCCCTCCGTCCTACCTGCTACCATCTGAGGGAAGAGGCAGACCAAATGCGGAGAGACTTGTGATGAAACCCCAAGCAGCGGCGATGCTGTCCTTGGCTCCCTCGGAGCCCCTGTTCGTGGATGTATGGTTTCGAAAAGCAGGGCTGGAGAGTGCAGAGGGTGTGGTGTATCATCCCATGTATCACAGCACCCATGTTTCTCCAGTTACAGAGAAACTAGAAGCTTTCCTAATCTGCAGGGATCCTAATTTTTCTCTGATTTAAAAAAATCTCCGATTTTCAGTTACGAAAAACTAACCGCAAAGCCACATTTCCCCACGATTTAAATGAAACATCATAATATAGATAATATTAGTGATATTTTAGTGACACGAAATATTAGTGATGCATTTCCCCATGATTTACATGAAACATCACTAATATATATAATATTAGTGATACTTTTCCCCATGATTTAAATGAAACGGCTAATAATATACATATATTAGTGATGTTTTGTTTAAATCATGGGGAAAATGTGGATTTGGGGTTACTTTTATAACCAAAAATTGAGGCTTTTTTTTTTTTTTTTAAATCGGGATCCCTACTAATCTGCTAGGGGGCCAGTGCTACCTTATTCAGTTTAAGATTAAGTTATAAATGACTATAACTATTGCAATGGGCGCTAATTTGCACATCTGTTATATATTAAGGTTACATAGAGAAACAGAACAAGCTAGGCAAACAATAGTCCAAAGATACTGTGTCGTTAGTCCTGTATGTGTCATCATTTAAGTGTACATCTCGTATTCAGATTCGTTAAACAAAGTCTAGCCTGCTTGAATGTTCTGACAGTGCCTCCAATGCTTTGCTGCCAGTCATTTCTACACCTGAGTTAATATTACCACACCTGCGTTATGGTTTTAGCTACAGCTGAAAACAGGCTGCAGGGCTGTGAAAAAGAAGAGACGTGTACCAGGAATGGCTAAGAAACAGCAGAATTGCAGGAGAAAGGATCGTTTGAATAGTGGAATGCCAAGACCAGTACAAAGGAGAGAGATTAGCAGGAATAAGGGAGATGATGATGAGCCATGAATCAATTGATATTCTTTGCACTGTCTGAACAGAAATGCTGCTGTCCCTCCCAGGCAATTGGTTTCAAAGTTCAGGTGGACCAGCAATCAAAGCAGAGTGCAGCTGCACCCCCTTGGATCCATCTGGTGACTTGCTCCAGCATATCTTCACATTGCCATGGGGAAGCTCCAGCTGCTTCTAGCAGTGCTGAGTGCATTGCTGTAATAGGGCTCCAGCGGCCTCTAAGATTTAAGCCATAGGATCATAGAAAAGTAGGCATGAGTGCTTCAGGTTCAGTCCTCTGCTCAAGTCAGGATCACCCCTGACTAAACCATCCCAAACTAAATCATGTCACCTACTCTGGGGAAGAGAAGGCGTGGTGGTTAAAAGCCAGCCTGTGACAATGCCAACTCCAAGTGTTTCAAAAACAAATCAAAAACACACGTTTGACTGGCTTAGAAGTTGTAGGGGTTATTGGTGTTGTTGGTTTTTCTACTGGATTTAGGGTTCTTTTTTGGTTGCCTTCTGAGGTTTTTGGCTGCATTTTTTCAAGCTTTTCTTTGCAGTCTAACTTATTTTTCAAAAAAGGACAAAATTGTGATGTAATTGCCTGCCTACAAGATCTGAGGGAAGAGGCAGACTGAATATTGAGAGAGTTGTGATAAACCACAAGCAGTGACAACACTGTCAGTATCTGCCCTAGATCCTCTGCCACTGAACTCTTTATTGGAACTGCACTGGTGACAAATCTTATGGAAAAAAATCAGTAAGTGTCCAAGTGAGGAGTGATTTTTTTCCCCAAAATCTTTTACTTTTGAGGCTAATGAGGAAAAACAAGCTGTTTCCACTCTTAACCTTTGTCTTCACTGTGTGCCTTGTTAAACAGTGCCACCCATGAATTCTCCATCTCTGTGACAAATATCATTATCTCTCCAAAGATAAACTTAAGCCAACACAGCTGGAAAGTTCTTTACAATTTTAAGTTTTAACATTGCCTTTTTGAAATGCACTCCATGAACCTTAGCTTGGATTTCTAGTGCATGTTTCTAGTTATTATTTATTTGTATTATTTGAGCACAAACAGGGCCTGTGTTATGATTGTGCTACATGCTGTGCACAACTAGGAAGAGACAGTAACTACCATACAGGGTCAGAGACAAGTAGGCTGTCGGGCATCTAGTCCAGGGACAGCCTTTGTACACAGCACATGGCAGATCAGGAAAGGAGCACAGGGCAGGGAGCATAAGCAAAAAAAGGATTGGTGTAGCACTCAGGGAGAGCACAGGCTAATTTTATGGCAAGCCTAGCAGAAATGTTGGCCACCACCACTCATCTAACCTATCCCCCTGTCTGAAGCAGCAAGTATGTCTGAGTTACCAACGTGTTTTTCTAACCTGCTCTTAAAAACGTCCAATGAAAGAAATTCCTCAGCCTCCCTAGTTAACCTGTTCCACTGATTCACTGGCCTTCAAACCTAAATAGTCTTTGCTGAAATCAAATCAATTTCTGTTTTTGTTCTGCCCTTACAAGTCTTTTACATACTAGAAGACTGTCATCATGCCCACATTTAATCTTTTCTGAACTAAACAAATGGAATTTGTTCAGCCTTTCCTTCTAGGTGATATTTTCTACACCCCTAATTCTTTTTATCATTCTTGTTACTCTCCTTCATACTCTCTAATGAATCTAGATGAATCTTTCTTAAAATGTGATGTGCAAAGCTTGGCACAGTACTCTAGCTGAGGCTTCACCACCACTGAGTAGTGTGCATCAGTCATCTCCCTTGTCTTACGCAAACAGCACTATGTTAAACCTCTGTTTTACAACAGCATCAGCTTGATGACTGTCATTCAGTTTGCAATCCACTCTAATCCCCATTACTGCAGTACTGCTGCCTAGCCAGTATTTTCTCATTCTAGATTCATGCATTTGTTTTTTTTCTCTTCCTAACTGTAGTACTTTGCACTTCTCTTTGTTGTTCATCCTTCAAATTGGATGATGACCATGACATCATTGGTTGGTTTGGTTTCTGTGAACATGTAAGTGGCCGATTTGTGCGTTGAACTGCCTGTGGGACGCTGAGCAAGAGATGCCATTTTGGGTTGCTTGATCAACAGTGGACTGCTGCTGTTGTGAGATTTATGCTGTTTGCGCTTCTTCTCTGCCTCAGCATTTTTTTCCGCTCATAGTTGGTAGCTCCAGTATGGTTGAGGCTTTGCCAGGTGGCACAGTCATGAGCGAGATCATCCCAAGACTTCAAGTCAATGTTGAAATGTTTCAAGAATGACTTGAGGGAGTCCTTGAAGAGTTTCTTTTGACCTACCTAAGAGCGCTTTCCCTCCTTTAGCTTGTAAAAGATCTTTAGCAGTCACTCATATGACATCCTGGTGATGTGACCTGCCCATCTCATCTGTGACTTCATCAACACAGCGTGGATCTTGGAATGCCTGCCCATGTAAGAACTTGGTGTCTGGGACCTTGTCTTGCCATGTTATCCTCATCGGTTTCCTCAGACAGCCCATGTGAAAGTGGTTCAGCTTCATAGCAAGGCATCTGTACACTATCCAGATTTTGCATGCATACATCAGGATTGGCAACACAATGGTTTTGTAGACCTTTGGTTTTGTTTGTTGATTGATGCCTCTGTGCTCCCACACATTCACATGTAGTTTTCCAAAGCCCATGCTTGCTTTAGCAGTTCTGGCATTGGTTTCATCATTGATGTGAACTGCGTGTGACAGTATACTGCTGAAGTAGGTGAACTTTTTCACTGCCTGGAGGATTTGGCCATTCACTGTGATGGTAGGCTCTACATAAGGCCTTCCTGGTGCAGGCTGGTGCATCACTCCTCTCGTCTTAGTGTTGACTGTAAGACCAAAGCTGTCAAGCTGAAGAGAAATGGTCCATACTCCATTGCATGCTAGACTCACATCTGGCATTCAGGTAACAGACATCAGCAAACAGAAGATCATGAACAGTCACTTCCTGTAACTTTGTCTTTGTCTGTAGGCTCCTCAGATTGAAGAGTTTGCCATCAATCCGGTAACTGATCTCAACCCCAGTGTCATAGTCATGAAAGACATCTATAAGCTTGGCGGAGAACATCATGCTAAAGATGGGTGGAACACACAGCCATGCTTGATTCTACTGGTGACTGGGAATGGTTCAAATGACTCACTGTTGTCCACAATGCGAGACAGCACACCATTGTGAAATTGCTGAATCATTGCAATTGATTTCTCCAAGCAGCTGAATTTTGCCATCATCTTCCACAGGCCCTCCCAACTGACTGTATCAAATGCTTTATTCAGGTCAATGGAAGTCATGTACAGATTGGAGTTCTCTTCCTGGTATTTCCCCTGAAGTTGACAAGCTGCAAACACCATGTCTATGGTCCTGTGTCCTTTCCTGAAACCACACTGACTCTCAGGCAAGATCCCATGTTTAATGTATTGCACAAAGTAATACAACAGAATTCTGGTTAGGATTTTACCACCTACTGACAGCAAGGAGATACCCCGATAGTTGTCACAGGATTGTCTATTGCCTTTGTACAAGCGGTCAATGCTTGTACACCTACTTGTACAAGTGTATGATGGGTGCATCCTCGTACTCCTGGGGTATATACTGGAAGATGTGTACAAGGTTGGAGGCTTGCACATGGCTTTGAAACTGACTAAATTCTTCCGGTCAATTTGGACTCAAGCTTGTCTTTACTGAATTTGATAAAGCTGACTTTAGACCATTTCTCTAATCTATCAATATTGCTTCAGAGAACCTGTAATCTAAGTGAGAGAGAATTTTTACAAACTTCTATGGGGCTTGGTGTGGGTGCAGAGAGCTGTCTATGTGGCATGAGTTTGAGGATTGGGGTCTAAATTGGATTTAAGCAAGGGAGTGTGTGCATGTGTGAGCATGTGTTAGAGTCTTAAATCTGTTACATATAAAACAGTGTATAAAACATTTCAAAAATAGCCATAACACTTTTGCTCAAACACCCTGGTTATTGACATAAGATTCTAAACTGAGTAGCATGGAAACCAAATCAATTGTAAAGTCCCTTATAAATCATGACACTAACAAACATATTGTGATAGTTCAGTTACAGCCACAGTACTTTACAATGCATGTGGTGAAAAAAGCATAGGAGAGGCCTGGAGGGGATCTCTTGGGTCATCAAGTCCAGCCCTGCCCCTGCCAATAATGTCATTGAATCCCATTCATACATTTATCCTGAAACTAGCTAGTGTGTTTGCCCTAGTTCTCCCATTGGAAGGCTGTCCCAGATGTTAGAAACCTTGTGTATCTAGCCTGAACTTAAACCAATGGTCAGGTTATAACTATGTTCTTGCTCCAACATGATCCATTATCTTAAATAGCTCTTCCTGGCAGTTAGCCCTGAGGTATTAATAGAAAGCTATCATATCTCTATGATAGTCATCAGATCAACGCCTTTATTTTCCAAACCAGAGCAGAGATTTCAAACTATTATCTGGACTGAACTTTATACTGCTTTTGTGGAAATCTTGACTCTCTACCTATTCCCATGACACAATGACTTCTGTAGTACTTCAAAGAGAAGCAGAAGGAGACTTTCAAAAGAAAGGGCTAGGTTCACATAAAAGAGAGTAACTGAGTCTTTGCCCGTGGCTTGCTGTGTAATCCTGGATAGGTGTCAACCACACATACACATTATTGAACTATGTTACTAACAGATGAGCCTCATGCTGTCAATATGTAAAATGGGAATGATTCTTGTCCCCATTTTCACCTCACAGAGTGTTTAGACCCTGATTCAGAAAATAGATCTGAATTCAGGAATGTATCTACCTGAAGAATGTGCTTCCTGTTAAGCTTACACTTGCGTGCTTTTCTAAATCGGGGCTCTTGTACAGTGTTTATAAAATGCTTTGAGATCCACTAAAGAAACATATAACTGCAAAGTGTTATTTGTACTGCATACTGTTTAGCCTATCTTAACTCCATATGTGGTGAACTGAAGGCTTCTCAGAGTGGGTGAGGACATCCCTCACCCACTCTGAGGGAGAGCATCCCTTCCCAAAACTTAGTGGCTCCAATACAACATTTATTTTATGTACTTGCGTCATTCAGTGTCTGGTAGAACAAAATGCAAGACACTATGCACAGAAACTGGTTCTAGCTACATTTTTTCTTTTGTCTGTGGCATATCTGGAAGGAATTTTTCAAAATATTATTTTTATTTAACCTTTTGCTTTTGTCTTCTTTCCTCATTCTTCAGCATTGTCTGTTAGCTTAGTTGCTCATCTTAAAGGGCCAGTGCTATTCTGGGAACACAAAGACATGATTTACCTGCAGTCTTGAAGGTAGTGACATTCATGGTATACAGTTACCTGCATCTGACCTGGACAGAATATTCTATAGAGCATTTCCTCACCCAGCACTCTAATAACTTGTCATACTTGTTTTAAAAATATCTGAGGCACATAACTCCTTCCTATGTCACTGCTTGCTAATAAGCATGGGGTATTGGCATTTGTGTCATTGCTGAACAAGTCATTACAGAACTGTGTATGCTTTTATCATTGCTCGGCAATGTGTGCCAGAAAAAAAGCACAGCAGCTAAGCATACCTGATGATACAGTCAGTGCTGTTGTATCTATTTGGGGCCAAATCCTGTAATCAATCATGAATTTTATGTGTAGGACTGAGCACAGATCTGTGAAAACATCCCTTGGGCATCCCAGGTGGAGAAGGAGGTCACTCAGTGTCCAGACCAAAAGCATATCTGCGCCCTACACAATGTTGATACTGTGCCAAGTGATTGAGTCTAGGCATACTGCATTGGGAAACTAGATGCAGGGAGAACCTTATTTATACTGAAAAATCCTTCTTAATTCTTGTCAGATTTCTGCATTAATAGTTTTCATTTTGGGGCCTTTCTCCACACCTGGGCTGGACTGGTTGAAGCAGGTAGAATTGAGCAAAGGGGAAGAATTCAGTGTTTTTTCTCATTCCCAAGTACTCCAGAGCCAGGCTTCCCTTGCTTGCTCTCCTTTGGGCCCTATGATTTGTATGTTGTTGGCTACACAACAACCCAGTTCAACAGGCAGGACAGAGGTTGATTTCATCCAGCCCATCCTATAGCCTTGTCATTACAGAGCTCTCCTGGCATCAGTTTGAGACCTCTCAAGAAAAGGCAAGTCCAGAGCGCAGACCCTTTTCAGTGAGTAGCAGGGATCTGGGTTTTTCATTTGCCACAGAAAAACATGGCAAAAGCATGGATTTTCTCCTTTAAAGAAACTTTACCTTTCAGGTAAAGTTGGGAGCAGGAAGAGGCATAGGTGATATGTGGCGAGGTGGGGAAAGGCACATGCCCTCCCCAGATTTCTGTGCCCACAGCAGGGTATGGGGTATGGGGATGCAGGCTGGCTGTACCATCTCTGGACAGGAGCAGGCATGGGAGGGAACACTGTACTGCCATGGCTGCCAAGGTGAGGTACACCCTGCCTGCCTTGCAGCAGTGGGGGCCACAACTCTACATGGCTGTACTTCATTTTGGCAGTCATGGCAGCATGGTGCTCCTTTCCACACTAGGACCCTCCCACTGGAACACAGAGGCAGCTCTTGCCCAGAGCTAGACCAGCCAGGCTGCAGTCCTGCAGGGCTGCTCAGCAGCACAAGGCCGGGGGGGTGGGGGTGCAGCACACAGCTGCAGCTGGACCCACATCCTGGTGTTTGAAAGGGGTAGGGGAAGCTCTGATTTGCTGTGATAAAAAAACCAAAATCAAATGCCAAAATATATAGATATTTAGAATTATTTATATTATGATTGAGGCACTGGTAGGATTCCAAACTGCTTTAAATTTATAAATATACTAATAAACATTGGGTTCAACTGATGCCTACACCCACGTGTGCATGGATGTGCGCGCACACACACACGCAAATTACCCATCAACGGTGATGGAGGGGGCAGGCAGGGACAGAGGCCCGTGTCTGGCCCCTCTCCCCTGCTGCTTTGGGGCCGAGCCTGCTCCTCCCCTCCTGCTTTGAGACCGGGCCCACTCCCCTCTCTCCTGCTGTTGCACCAGGGTCGGGGCTGCTCCCTCCTGCTGCTTTGGGGCCGGGTCTGCTCCCCCCACCCGCTTTGGGCCTGGGGCCTCACCCTTCTGCTCCATCTGCTCCCTCACTGCCGCCTCAGCCCCCCCTGGCCCTGCTCAAAGCATTATGGACAGACAGACTGACCGACTAAGGCTTTTATAATATTAGAATATGTGTGTGTGTATCAGCATTTTACTTTAATATTGGAAAAATGCAGATTTGGGGTTCTTTTAATCAGAGAAATGTGGATTTTTTTAGTCAAAGAAAACCAAGCTCTATGGTGGATATTCTACCAACAAGGTTATGACATAAAAGTGGGGAGGGACACCATTATACCCTGTGTTTAAAAAGAATCAGCATGTCTTTGTTAGGTATCTACCTCACAAGGGGACACTGGGTGCTAGATCTTGAGCAGATAAAAGCATGTTTTGGGAGGCTATGGAGGACTACATGCCCCAGTTGCCTATTGGCTAGCTCAAGATGGCACTTCTTCAGGATGTGAAATTTCTTGGCTCATCCTTTTTGTGTGCCTGATTTTCTCCATGGTCTACTACCATGGGGTCTAGGTGCCTCCCTCTCTTTCCTTAACTCACCATCCTAGGGATGAAGGCCTGCTTTTTATGGCTCAGTCGGAATTAAAGGTCTTGTAGGTGCCCCCCTCCACACAGAGGAGACAGGGATGAAATCCTGACTCCAGTCAAGGCAGTGGCTGATTTGCTATTTACTTGAATGGGGCCAAGATTTTAGCCCAACTTTCCGGTTTGTTGTTGTGACTCCATGCAGGTGTCACACCCATGCCTTCTTTTATTTAAATCCAAGAAAACAGAAGAAAACTCCACTGGGGCAACATCCTAATCCCATGTGACTAGGCTTTCACAGGATAATCA
>JAGPOW010001296.1:131519069-131534973 GCA_030014935.1 Caiman crocodilus
GTCCTGTGACCCTGGCACTCGTTCCTGCCATTGGCGGGGGGTCAGACTAGATGGCCTGCTCTAGGCCCCTTCTGACCCTAGATAGTATGATACTATGATTGTCTGCAGCTGGGAGGAAAGGCAGTGAACCAAATATGCAGCTCCTGAGTCAGGTGTGCTAGGATCAGGGAGGCAAATGAAAGCATATTGGAATTGGCTCCCCATATAATGCCCCATGGTGGCTTGTCTGCAGGTGGGAAGTATTTGGTCTCAGTGTTTGGCAACGTTTCATACTGCAGTCAGTTGGAAGTGATGGGGGTTTAAAGGACTCCGCCTAACTTCTTAGAAAACACTACAAAATTGTTCACTGAAATGTAAACTACAGAATAACTATTCTACAGACCTTGCGTGTGCACTCATGGTTAATGTTTCATTCATGCCAAATAAACAGTGAGATGCTGCTGCCGAGTTGTTCAGGAGGGCAATGGAAACTGTTCTCTCCTCCCTGTGGGAACCAGGAGGGTTGTTCTTAGTAACTCGTCCTGCAGCTCTAAAGCTCTCACCTGTGCGTCAAAAACCATCTGCACAATTCCCCAGCCCTCTCGGTGCCAGCAGAAATCCACACCCAATGATGGGCACCTGGCCAGTGCTGAGGCCATGCAGCACTGAGATGATGGTAAAAAGAATTACTATAATGAGTTTTGGGGTAGTTTCAGCTCTGCGGGGCTGTACATGCTTTCTCCAGGGATGCTGTCTAGCATGTCCTGTTTGCCTGCTAAATTGACATGTGTGCCAAATCCAGAAACAGGATGGTGAGACTGTCCCAGGATTGTTCCCAAGAGCTCCTCTCCTGGACACCAGAGGCCTCAAGTACTGCTGCACCCGGGATGTCTTCAGCAATGCATATCACAGAGGAAAGATCTGAATCCAGATCTCCCCTAACAACTTGAACATAGGCGCTGAGGGAGACCTCCTCCTCACAGAGTATTGTGAGGGGCCTGGTTTAGTATGTGGGGCCAGAAAATGCAATCTGGATTAGGTCCCATAGGCAAGATGGTTGAAAGTCTCACGTAGACTTCGGCACCCTGCTCGGCAGCATCAGGACTTCAGCGGTTGCGCGCATGTTGAACAGCAGGAATTTAGGTCTACGTGGGACTTAGCTGATAAAACACTTCCGTGCCTAGGGATTTAGACACTATAGGGTTAGGGGAACAGGAAGTTTTAGGGTTTAAGTTTTGGATTTAGGTACCCTACGCTGCAGCTGGGCCCGTACCCTTGTGTAATTCATACAATTATTTAGCCACTTAAAAGGTATTCAGTGGGATTTTCAGAAGTGCTTAGGTATCTAACACACAGTGGGTTTCCCAAAGTTTCTTAAAACCTGGCCACATGTGACTTATCCAATACCATGCCAGTCATGAAGGGGCTAGGAACAGACCTGACCTCCAGATTCCTGCCAGGCCTGTAAATCTTGGCTTGACACAAAGCATGTTGTGAAGCCTTAAACTCCAGGAAGAGCACACACCAACTGCTGAAGCTTCCTTAGCCTGAAGAAGGGGTTTTGAACCCGAAAGCTTGCTTAATAACCATTCTCCAACCACTTGGGTTGGTCTAATAAAAGATATCAAATTCATCCAAGGAACCTTGTCTGCCTTGTGTTCAGCAAAGCACTTAAGAACAACCTCAGTGGCTTTGCTGGAGAGAGACGGTCTTAAAAAGATGCATAAAAAGAAGCATATGCTTTGTTGCAGTGGGCTTCTAGTCACTACAGATTACTTCTTTGCTGTTTATTATCAATGTGAGCACTCAGTGCTGCAACACTGAAGGACCCAGCATTTAGACGGCTGTGTAAACATGACAACTCACCCCATTTCTCATTTTTTCCCTGGTAATCAAGGAACTACCTGAAATGATGATGACTCTGAGATCTGTGCTGTCAGCATCGTGCAGAATGTCATCCCGGAGAGACCTGAGCGTAGTGAGTGAGAGTGCGTTTCTCTTCTTGGGGTTGTTCAGGATAATGTTTCTGTAAAGATCGTTGGATTAAGAGAGGGTCAGCGCAGGCACTGGCAATGCACTAGTTCCTTGTGTTGGTATTATTCCTTGTATACTATATTTCCTGGTATCTTGTATACTCTATTTCCTGGTATTGGTATTATTCCAATGTACTATTTCCTTGCATTGGTATTATCCTTTGTAGATTATATTTTCTTGTATGGGTATTATTATATTATATTATATAATATATTATATGATATTTCCTTGCATTGGCATCGGCTGCCACCTGCGCAGGCAGAAGCAGAAACATCCGCCCCCTCCCCAGACACGGGCCTGGACCTTAGCGCCAGGAATCGCTCCCTGCTGGCCCCGTTCCCCGCCAGGTGCCATCCCCGGGGCATGGCCAGGGCAGCAGTTTGGTTGCCAGCTCCGTCTGAATCTGTTCCAGATTTCATCCCGTGACATGCGGCGTCACGTCAGGGAGACAAATGCACATGAGGACTGCATTAAAAAAAAACCAAAACAACCCACTGGACTACTCTATAATCCGACCTCTAATAGTATTTCTGTGCCCCATCCTTCATCTCCCGGGTGACTCTCAGCAGCCTCCCGGAGATGGGGCGCTCATGCCGGGGCCCTGGCGGCGCGGTGCAGCGCGGGCGCCCGGGAGGAAGCAGGGAAGAGGCGCGGGGGCAGACGCGACCGTGCAGCCCGGCCCGCGGGAGCTCACCGGATGCCGCCGTGCTGGCACGCCGCCGTGCTGAGCGCGGCGCGGAGGCCCGGCGCGAGCCGCGTCCTCCCCAGGCGCAGGCAGGCGGCCATGGCCATGGCCAGGCCGGGCGGGAGCTGCTCGGCGCTGCCCCCTCCTGCAGGCTCCGGGCCCTGCAGGCGCCGCCGCCGCCGCCGCGGAGGGAGGGAGGGGCAGCATCCCCGGGCCCTGGCCCGACAGCAAAGAGGGGAGGGAGGTGCATGGGGCAGGAGCCAGCGCCCCGCTTGGGGTTTCTTTCGTGTGGAGGAAGCAGCAGCTCTGCCCCGGTCCCTGGAGGGATGCGGTGGGACCGGCAGGAGGTGGAGGCGGGATGAGAGAGACGCTGTAGGCAGGGTGTAGCGGCATCTGGCTGGAGGAAAAGCGATCAGGACTCGGAGTGGGGATGAGATCTTTTCTCAGACTTCACAGACATGAGGGCTGGAAGGGACCTGGAAGGATCATCGAGTCCAGCCCCCCGCCCCAGGGGTAGGAAGTCAGCTGGGGTCATAGGATCCCAGCAAGATAAACGTCCAAATTGCTCTTGAAGGTGTTCAAAGTAGGTGCTTGGACCACCTCAGATGGTAGGCTATTCCAGACCTGGGGGCTCGGACAGTTGTTCCTTATGTCCAGCCTAAAACGGTCTTGCAGGAGTTTTTGGCCGTTCCACCTCATCATCCCTTGGGGCGCTCTGGTGAGCAAATGTTCCCCCAGATCCTGGTGAACATCCCTGATAAACTTACAGGTGGTCACCAGATCACCCCTGAGCCTGCGCTTTTCCAGGGTAAAGAGTCCCATGGCTCTCAGCCTGTCATCATAAGGCCTGACCTCTGATCATGTCAGCTGATCTGCACTCTCTCAAGCTTCTCCACGTCCTTTTTGAATTGTGGAGCCCAAAACTGGATGCAGTGCTCCAGCTCCGGCCTCACCACGGCCGAGTACAAGGGGAGAATGATGTCCCAGGATTTGCTTGAGAAGCATCTGTGGATGCAAGCCAGCGTTTTGCTCGCTTTGCTAGTTGCAGCATTGAACTGCAGGCTCATGTTCATCTTGCGGTCAATCATGACCCCCAAGTCCTCTTCTTCCATAGTGCTAGCCAGCGTAGCACTGCCGAGCCTATAAACATGTCACGGGTTTTTCCTCCCGAGGTGGAGAACCTTGTAAGTTTCAGTGTTAAACACCATCAGGGTTTGTCTACCCATTTCCTGAGCCTGTCAAGATCTGCCTGGATCGCCCTCCTGTCCTCAGGTGTGGATGCTTTACCCCAAAGTTTGGTGTCATCGGCAAACTTGGCCAGTCCACTTCTGACACCAATGTCCACATCATTAATGAAGTTGTTGAACAATACAGGCCCTAGGATGGATCCTTGGGGGACCCACTGGTCACAGGGCACCACGACCATTGACTTCCATCAACCACCTCCCTCTGGGTCTGACCACAGAGCCGATTCCCCAGCCAGTGGATCATGGTGGACCCAAGGCCGCAATTGGTCAGTTTTGCCAAAAGGTGATTGTGGGATACCAGATCAAAGGCTATTTTGAAGTCAAGGTGTATGACATCAATCTCCAACAAGACCAACAAGACTTTTGCAAAAAAACCAACTTCCTTTCATTGCAAGCTTTCCGGCACAAACGCCCTTTCTCAAGTGGCGGAGAAAAGATTGTAAACGTTTTCCTGGGTAGAAATGAGAGTTTTCATAGGATTTCACAGAGGAATCAATAGATGGAAACTCCTCTGGGCAGGCAGTTCAGAGCTGGTGTGGAGCCTTTATCGCCTGTGAGCATCCATGATGATGCAAGATACCTTGAGACAAAGGCAGGGACAGGATCTCAGGTTTCAGGTGGTCACAGTTGCTTCCTGTTTGGGAAAATATGAAGATTTCACTTTTAAAAATCAGCTAAAATTTTATTTCTTCCATCCGTCAGGTGTCCAGGTTGTAGCCGTATTGGTCGGGAGGAAAAGGCAACCAGGGCTCATAGTAGGGATGAGATCTTTTATGAGACCAAGATTTTTGCAAAAAAACCCCAACTTTCTTCAATGGCAAGCTTTTGGGCACAAACAAAGTGGAGGAGGGGAGGAGAGAAAAGGTGGGGGAAACAGGAATGCAGGAGGTCAGGTCAGGCAGGTACCATGTGAATCAGATGTCCAGCAGGTTGTAATGTGTCATGTCATAAATCCAATATCTATATTGAGTCTGTGGTTTGTGATTGTTTCATGGCCAGGGGAGTAGCTGGGGTCACTGGGACCTTTGGGAGGGAGAGTCAAGGGCCAAGCTGAAGGCTTGTTGTTAGGTGTCACCCACACGCACTTGGGTTGTGGGTGCTCGGGTGTGTTCTGGTTTTCTTTTACCCTGTAACTTGTTTGTATATTCTGGTTGCTCTAGGACTGGAGAGAAACACCTCCCATCCGCGCTTATTGTGTCCAGACCCTTTGTCTTCAGCTTCCCTCCAAGGAACCGGTGCAGCCGGTTTGGTGACTCCTGCCCCTCCCCTGCGGGTTGCCGACCACCTTTGAAACCCCCTGGTCTGCATTAGCAGTGTTCAAGTGATGCCTGCTCTGGCAGGGACACAGTGGTGAGGTCAGAAAAGAATCAGGACTCATGGTAGAGTTGATATCTTTCATTAGACCAACTAGATTTTTGCAAAAAACTTCTTTTTAAATTATACCTGAGGTCAGAAAAGTTATTTAAGGGCCAGGCCACCTGGGCTGGGTCTCTTCTTCCTGCTCCTGCTGCTAAAACCTGAATGCTGATTTGGGAGCCAGAAAAAAACTGAAGCTATGTGAGAGGAAAGCCTCAGGTACAGGGAGAGAAAGTCTGGCTCAGGGCTTGAGACCGCTTTTCTCTCCCTCTCTCACCCCCTCTCCCCTCCTTTTGTTTTCTGGGTTTTGAGTGGGATGGTGCCATGCTGGGGGGCATCCATCCCCGCAGCAGACTGGCCAGGGTTGGAGCCTGGCAGTTTTGCTGGCGTGCTCTGGGCCAGGGCTGAGAGCCTGGCAGGTTTTAGTTGCTGTTGCAACTTCTTTTGGGTTCAGCACAGTTGTGTCACCGAACCCCAGCTGTGCGTCTTCCTGGGGCTGTTTTGGCCACACTGACCTTAAGTGGGACGATGCCATGGGTGCATCCTCCCCTAGTGCAGGCTGCCCAGGAACGGGGTCCTGGCAGCTACCGGCTCTGCAGGCCTTGAGTGGGACGATGCCATGACAGTGTCATTTCCCGTGGCCAAGAAACAGAGTCCTGACAGTCCCTCTGTTGGGGGTTGTAGTGTCACAGTGTGGTGGTATAGATGAGATTATGTGTCCAGGCTGCAGCCATAAGCCTGGGCCTTTACAGCTGTTTTACAGCTGCTGCATTTCAGCTCACCGGTGTGGGGCTCAGCCCCAGTCGCATGTTCAGCTGGCAGATTCAGCTGCCAACTTCTTGTTGTTTATCCAGGGCTCATGGTGTATAGGCCTGGTCGGCTTTGTGCTGCCCAGTCCAGGCCCTCTTCTGTTGTTTCCTAGCTGTTAGGTCTCAGCCTAACCATGTAGCTGGGACTATGTGTTCAGGCTGCAGCCAAGTAGGCCTGGCACTCTTTTGTTGTATGTTCATACCCAGGTGCAAGACAGGCCAGAGTCCTCCCTTTATTGTTTGACAGCAGTTGTGTTTCCGCATAGTTGTATTGCTGAGCCCCGCTGTACGTTTGCTTGTTGTATGTCTGGGCCTGGCACATGTTGCTTTTGTAGCTCTGTGTCTTGACCAAGGCAGCATGGTTGCTGGCCAGGCTCTTTTGCTGTTTGGCTGGTTTTTCTCTGAGTTCTCCATTTCCTGCCCCAGCAGAGGTGCGATTAGGACAAAAAACTTTGGGGTGCGTTATGCTGATGAAGACTTCACTTCTGCGTGGTGGATTTGAAGGGTTAACTGAAGATCAGCGTTACAGTTTCGCAGGGAGCAATGAGGGGTCCTTTGCAATGCAGAAGGTCCTATACTCCCTAGCAGCTCCCTGCGGTGCAGCGGACCCATGGAGCAGCTCATTGGACTCTCTGGTGTGGGCCTCCTTCTCCAGGCCGTTGCTAAAGGGCAGGTGTAGGGGTGCAGGCCCCCAGAAATACCCTTTGAGGAGTCTCAAGTCTCAGACTGCCTGGGTGTGGGTAAAGACCCCCTTCTAGGGGGTGCCACCTATAGACTTTGTTTTGTAGTTCATAATGTTTTAAAATTATAGTTTGTGGGGGTTTTTCACTAAAAACATAAACATGTAAGAAATGCCATACTGGCTCAGACGAATGGTTTGTCTCTGATAGCAGCAGTAATAGATGCCACAGACAGAGTATATGTACTGGGCATGTCTAGTGCATTCCCTTGTCATATCTTGCCTGGCAACAACCATCCTTGGTTTAGGGATATCAAAGGATATATCCCTGACTGTTCTGTTTAATAGCTATTAATGGACTTGTCCTCCATGAATTTATCCAATCCCTTTTTGAACCTGGCTGTACTATCGGCATCTGCTAATGCTCCTGTAACAATGAGTGCCCCACGTTAACTATATACTGCATAAAAAGTCTAGTTCCTGGCGCTGTCTCAGAACCCCAGTCAACAAATGCATAAAGAGCCTCAAAGTCTGCAACTTGAGCATGAATCTACACCTAAGATCTTAGTCCACCTCCCCTCTTACCACTCATGGGTCTGAATGTTTTTCTTTGTTTGCAGGTGGCGCGGGCTTCCTCCTGGGGAGAGAGCTGGGAAGAGCTGTGCAAGCAAGTCCGCCAAGTGAGTTGTGTGGGATGAGACTCTCCTTGCAACATGACAACCCTTCAGGCTGCAGTTGATCAAAATACTTAAGTCATTGTGCTGACTCCCAGCTATCATCAGCCCTCATCTGTTAATTGCCGCTGCTCATTCTGCACCCCTCACCAACATTTAGAGAGGATCCGGGCAGTGCTAGTATTTTATTCATAAAGGTGTCTCATTCTCTCCGCTTGTTTAAATATCAGGGCGACTGGGGCATGAGAAATAGTGCACAAAGACAAATATGGGCACACAGCAGAGCATGCATGCATAGTAAGTGTGAATTTGTGCTCTCACGCCCTGGCTTGCCCCGAACATCTCAGGCCTCCCCACTTTTGCTGATCTGTTGTGATCTGGAAAACATCTGAGGTTTCCAGAGGTCCCTGCAGAAGCTGTCATTGCTGCACCTCAGCCCTTCTGCAAACCTGGCCCCAAGAAAGAGCTGTTATCATACAAATCTAAAGATTATGAATGTCCTTCAGTAGTAACACCTCAGGGCAGGGCTGTGGATTTTGTTCTGTGCCTTGCATAGCGAGGGCCTGGGCACTGAGAAGAGCTCCAGGGTGCTCTCGCTGCACGGTAACAGTTCCACGTGCGTTGGAAAGAGCAGTCAGGGTAACCTGGTGACTCCGAATATCCCTGTTCCCCGAGCCAGCCCACCTGCAAGCCAGGGTGGGTCTGACGCTGACACTTCCTGTCCCTCACCCCAGGTGTTTCTTAATGCTCCTTTACCCTTAAGGCCACCTGTTTTGAGTTGTGCTAAAACTTTGTATGTTTTATATGAAAGGCAGTGGCATGGTTTGCTATCTGGTGGATTCCTGCTAAGGTTCAGTTTCAGGCCCTCTTCTTAGTCCTAATTATCCTGGTATAACACACTCTAGCACAGGGGTGGGCAATTATTTCAGGCGATGGGCCGCTTACTGAGTTTTGGTAAGCTGTCGAGGGCCACATGGCAGCAGCCAGGGGCAGATACATATTCATTTTCTAAATATTTTAGGGGCTCCACGGGCCAGAGGGAATGGCCTGGCGGGCTGCATCCGGCCCGCAGGCTGCATTTTGCTCACTCCTGCTCTAGCACATACCCCAATGCGCCTGGGCCCCTGACTAGTTTAAAGCCCCTTGCACGTGTGCAAGGTGTGCTGTCTTGTGGCTGTCTCCAGGGGGAGGTGATACTCTGCAGCAGACTCCCATTTGGAGGGAGACAGGCGTCTTTTGACTTCATTACAATCCAGTTTTTTTAAATCTGCCTCGTGCAGCCGAAGACTCTGCCAATGGGTGTTTCAATTTTGTGCGGTTCTCAGATGCTGCTTTGTAATTGGGAGTGTCTTTCAGATCTCTTCTCAATCAGTCCCTGTCTATCACTTTGATTGACACGTCTTTCGCTCACATTTTCTTTGCCATCCCCACTATTACAGACTGGTTTTTTTGGCCACGACTTCCTCAGCTCATTAAAGAGGTCTGCTGGTATCATACCTGGCGAAAAATACCCTGGAGGGAGTATTCTGTTTTCAGAAAGTTTTCGGTTTTTATAGCATTCTGTTAGCTCAGTTGTACTTATGGTTGAGTTTCATTTCCAACAGAAGATAGAGATGAGGCAGGACTGGAAGCTCCAATAAGGCTTTTCTAACCTTTGTTTTTATTGATTTTTCATATACAAGAAAAAGTGCATGATAAGGGACTTTCGGTTATTTCATGGTAGGTTGTTACAGAGGCTGTGAAGGATATTATCTAGTGCTCAGGCTCGTATGTTACTGACTTCAAGTGTCGGAGGCTGTTATAATCCTTCCTGAGGTTCCACATACCCAGTTATTTCTCTTGCGCATTTTTGGCTGGTGAGACGTGCCATACTGACAGCTCTGGAGGATCTTGTGGCCTGATTTTCAGGCTGCTGAGCCTCTTCAAATCCCACTGGGAACTACAAATATACAACACTTTGGAAAAGACAGCACAACTCCTCTAGTTTCAGAACGGGCATGGGATAAGCAGCAGCAGGACGAGTAGGGTTGGGGAATAGCTGGTTTCCCAGCCTCGTGCATTCTGTGTGGGTAGCCAGCAAAGGGGCAGATTAATGCAAGTTGATTTCCGTGATGTGGAGCCACTGAATTCAGACTATGGTCCTAAAATGTGATCTGGCAGAGAGTGCTTTGCACTCAAATGCTGGTCTACCTTTATCCCAACCATGCAGTTGTTCCAATAAAAGATATCACAAAAATCCTTGCTTCTTGCAGGCTACCTAGAAGTCACTGGAGAGTAACAGCTTTTGCTTCCCCTCCTTACTTGCTCCTCTCTAAGCAAAGGATTCACCGCTGGAACTTACAATCTGAAATTTTATTGCATGAAATTTTATATTTTGACATTGAAAAATTACTGTTTTTCTCTCTTGGCTTCTGTGAATTGGGATGTAAAAATTAATGTCTCACAGTGCTGATAACTTGGTCTTAATGGCAGTCAGCTAAGGGCTCCCTAGTGTGGCTGTTTCCCGAGATTTATGTGGATTTTCATGCCAGCTTTCACTCCTCTTTTGGAAATACTAGCCTTGGTTGTCTTTTTTAATAGGTTTGCTTATCTCTTAGCCTGGGCGTAGGATTTTATTTAAATCTGCTCCACCTGCAAGCCAGGCCTTTTCAAGCAAATGATCTGCGAGGGATGGGAGGGTTTGCTGAGCAAATTTTAAATGCCAGCTCTTCCCTTTAAAAAGAGATCATTTCAGTGACAGAACAGATTTGCTTCACGCTGTCCTAAAACTTTGTCCCATGTCCTAAGAGTAAGTGGCCATGATCAGTGTTTGTTTTTCATGCCTGCTAAAGGAATTTGCCCCAAGCTTTATCTGTAAGTTGTTCCTGGCACTGTTTAAGCTGTAAACCCGGGTGCCTAGCACAGCAGCTGGCCGCTGCCTTATGCGATTATAACAGGTCTGCACTTACACACAATGTTCCTCCAACAAACAAGTCCACATCCCGTTTGGTTTTTTCACTGAAGGCATAAAGCTCCTGGCTTTCTCCACAGATCTCTTTCCTGGTCACGGTGTGGCAGCACTTCTCCATTTAACAGACACTGCCTGTTTTAATTCTCTGCTTGGAGAGTCGCCGGATAATCCAAGCCAAGCTGTTTGCTGTCCTTTGTGCTCTTTCTCATTATTTGCCATTTTTCTCAGTGCTTGTCGCCTGCTGCCCTTTGCATCCATCTTGCCTGGTTTTTGGTCACTCTCTTTCCTCATCTCCCTGGCTTCGGAGCGCAGATTTAAAAACTACACATTTCAGAGGTTATACAATTAGGCCCTTCCCATCTCTAAGGTGGGAGCGCTGTGCATTTTGATCGAAGCGATCCATTTGTGGCAGGCTGTAATGAGACTTAGAAATAAAACATCTGTGCTCAGAGTCGCTCCCTGATCTTATGTGCATCAGAGCCTTAATTGCTCCAGACATTCAGTGTTTGCAGAAGACCTTTTGAGCCCAGATTTCCTTTGGCTCCACACATCAGGAATCACCTGTCGTCAGTGGAGCCCTTACCAGTATAAATCTGCTCTGAAGGGAGAGGTGCCCTGCGAGTCAGAGAGCAGACTTTTACCGAAGAGCTTTCTGAATTTTGGACCCGTCACGTCCACGTTGCCGGCCTGACTACTTCTGTAGTCAGTAAGCTCAGCTGTGAAGCTAGTCCTCACCCTACTCCTCCCCTACAGCATTTTTTTTTCTGGCCAGATGCATTCATTTTGCTGCGCTCTTCCGGTCAGCTTGTTTCCTGCTCTTTGGCAGTTCAGTATGTGACATCTTTTCCTTTTTTTTCTTAGCCCAGGACTGCACAAGAGATGTTATATTATTGACAGGGAATTTATTTGTTTGATTTCTTTGGATCAAAATAGGTTTTTTGACCAATAAGGAGAGCAGGCGCTTCAAAGTTAATCTGAGTCAGATGAGGAGGGGGAGAGCGGAAACATGATGGCTTGGCACTCTTATGGGTGACCAAAGCAAAGGGTCACATAAGGTAAAATCAGTGACATTTATCCATGGCTTGGAGAGGTGGTGTCAGGTGAAGCCCTAGTTTAGCTCCAGTTTGTGGCTATGGGAGGAAGATTGAGTAGCTGAAATAAATGGGAGACTTTCTCTTGCATGCAGTGGGCTTTGGATCATGTCCCTCCTTTATGCCTCTGTAGGCGCCTCTGTGCTGGCTCCTGTTCTGCACAGATGAAGTGAAGGAGGCTGGATGCATGGCCACAGGATTTGCAGTGGATCTCATAGCTCCCTTTACTCTATGCAACTGCTTTGGAAGCTGGAACAGCTGCATTATTTTTCTTTTTGAAGATCTTGCACATTAATTGAATGGTATGTTGGCACCAGCCTAAGGAAGAGGCAATGGCCTGATCCACCACAGCTGTGTGCTGTGATGGAGAAACATCCTTTCCCTCTGCAAGGCAAAGTGGTTGTAGTGCCTGTTCTCAGGCAGAGGAAATATTGAAAGAGGGTGAGCAAAGAATATTTATCTGTGTTTGGAAGATTTTACCCCACAAATTAGAGGAGATGTTATGATACTACAGGATTTTAATTTTTAAAATATCCTTCCCAGTATTGTTAACACCTCCCTATTAAAAATACCATTGTGCTCTATAAGAATGGCTTCCACTGCCACAGTAGCAGGACTGGAAATTAATTGTGCCTTGGATCATTTCTACAGGATACGGCAATTCCAGTTGTATTAAGAACAGGGATTATTAATACTGCAAGGGTTTTAACACACTAATGGTCTTTTCATTGACTATGCTAGTGAATTCTTTAGGACTTCTTTCACCATGAATACTGGACTTTACATTGATTGGCTACTTTTTATATTCTTTTTCACTTGCTGTTCAATGTACTTGTATTTGGGCTTTCCCCAAACGTCTGTCTAATCTCACTGCATTTCCCCTTCCTCAATATTTTGCATTCAAGGAAGAAGTCCAGCAAAACAATTTTTGGCTATTACTTTATGTAGCTATATATATACTTTAAGGAAGCCTTACTGAGAGTGCAGGAATGAACTATCCCAAGGTAGAGGAAGACTAGTAAGTGTGGCAGAAGACCAGCTTGGCTTAGCAGGAAACTTCAGTAAACTAAATCACAAAAAGGAAGCTTATAAAAAGTGGCAACTTGGACAAAACAGCCAGGGAGGAGTATAACAGTATTGCTCAGTCACACAGGGATGAAGTCAGGAAGGCCAAAGCACATCTGGAGTTGCAGCTAGGAAGGGATGTGAAGGGTAACAAGAAGAGTTTCTACAAGTATGTCAGTACCAAGAGGAGGATCAGGGAAAGTGTGGGTCCCTGACTGAATGGGGGAGGCAACCTTATGACAGAGGATGCAGGAAAGGCTGAAGTACTTACTGCTTTTTTCATCTCATTCTTGACAGGTAAGGTCAGCCCCCAGAGTGCTACACCTGGCAGCACAGTGTGAGGAGGAGGTGAGCAGCCAACAGTGGCTCGTTAGAAAAGCTGGACATATACAAGTCCATGGGGCCAGACGGGATGCACCTGAAGGTACACGAAGGAGTTGGCCGATGTGATTACAGAGCTGATGGCCATCATCTTTGAAAACTCCTGGCTGCTGGGAAAGGTCCCAGATGATTGGAAAATGGCAAACATAGCATCCATATTTAAGAAGGGGAAAAAAGGGATGATTCAGGGAACTACAGACCAGTCTGCCTCACCTCAGCCTCTGGAAAAATCATGGAGCAGATCCTCAAGAAATCCATTTCTAAGCACTTGGAGGAGAAGAAGGTGATTAGGAGTAGTCAGCATGGTTTCACCAAGGACAAAGCATGTCTGACCAACCTGATTGCTTTCTCTGATGAAGTAACTGGCTCTATGGATGCGGGGAGACCAGTGGATATGCTATACCTTGATTTTAGCATGGTTTTTGATATGGTTTCCCACAGCATTCTCGTAGGTAAGCTAAGGAAGTACAGGCTGGATGAATAGACTGTAAGACGGACAGAAAGCTGGCTGGAGCATCAGGCTCAGAGGGTAGTAATGTCAATGTCTAGTTGGCAGCTGGTGTCAAGTGGAGTGCTTTGGGGGTCAGTCCTGGGGTTGATTTTGTTCAATGTTTTCGTCAACAACCAGGAGCATGGCATAGAGTGCACCCTCAGCAAATCTGCCGGGAACACCAAGCTGGGGGGAATAGTAGATATGCTGGAGGGTAGGGCTGAGATTCAGAATGACCTAGACACATTGGAGGATTGCCAGAAGAAATCTCCTGAGATTCAGCAAGGACAAGTGCAAAGTCCTGCATTTAGGATGGAGCAATCCCATGCACCGGGACAGGCCGGGGCTGACTGGCTGGGCAGCAGCTCTGCAGAAAAGGCCCTGGGGTCACAGTGCACAGCAAACTGAAGATGACCCAACAGTGTGTCCTTGTTGCCAAGAAAGCTAATGGCATCCTGGGCTGCATTGGTCGGTGTGTTGTCAGCAGGTCAAGGGAAGTGATTCTTCTCCTCTACTCTTCCATCTGCCTTCCATCCAGGAAGAGCACGCACCGACTGCTGAAACTTCCTTAGCCTGATGAAGGGTTTTTGAACCTGAAAGCTTGCTTAATAACTATTCTCCAGCTATTTGGGTTGGTCTAATAAAAGAGATCAGATTCATCCAAGGAACCTTGTCTGCTTGGGTCCTTAGACCAACACGGCTACAACCTACACCCCTGCTTCCCCTCTACTCAGTAAGGGTGAAGTCACAGCTGGAGTATTGTGTTCAGTTTTGGGCCCCACACTGCAGAAAGGATGTGGATAAATTGGAGATGAAAATGGTGAGAGGACTGGGGGACAGGACTTATGGGGAGAGACTGAGGGGAACTGGGCTTATTTAGTCTGGAGGAGAAAAAACAAGGGGGTTTAATAGCAGCCTTGAACTACCTGAAGGGGGAGTTGAAAGAGGATGTAGCTGGACTGTTCTCAGTGATGGCAGATGACAGAACAAGGAGCAATGGGCTCAAATTGCAGCAAGGGAAGTTCAGATTAGATATTAGGCAGCATTTTCCCACTAGGAGCGTAGTATAACACTGGGACAGAGAGGTGGTGGAAGCTCCATCCTTGGAGGTTTTTGAAACATGGGTAGAAAAAGCCTTGACTGCGATGATTTAGTTGGGGCTGGTCCTGCTTGGAGCAGGGGGGTGGACTAGATGAGCTCCTGAGATCTCTTCCAACCCAAATTGTCTATGATTCTCTATCGCTTGTTTTTTTGTTGCTCTGTGCATGCTTTGATGTGTGATTCTCAGCAGGAATCTTCCACGAGATGAGCTCCATGCGTTTGGATGCCTGAGATAATACAGACCTTTTAAAATTCATTAATTGCAGCCATGACGTTTTTCAAAGACTTGCTGCTTTTGAAGAAAACACAAATGGAGCATCTGACTGCAGTAGAAAGGTTTCATTCCCAATGCTAAGACTATATAAGCCTCTGATTTTGCAGGCCTGTTGAGTGAAATTCTGGCCTTCATTAGATTCGATGCAAAACTTCTATTGACTTCATGAGAGTCGGGATTCGTCTTTTTTTATGGACCTGGGTCTGCCTCCCTCGTACATCAGTACATAAATGGAACTTACTGGCAATTTGAGGTTCATGAGGAAACTATGATCTGATTGTTATGGATATGCAGTGCTTGGCAGTAAACACTGAATACTATATTTGCAGTATTAATTATTGCCATTTAGACAGCACAGTTCATTCCCAAGGTACTTAGCAACATGCACAGAGTCCGTATAGCTAGTTAGATAGATTCATGTCTTGTTGTGATCAGTCACGTATGGTTGGTATTGACCCCCTCACAAACAGAAATTTAGAGCAATTTTAATAACAAACTTAATAAAATATAGATGAGATAGACAGCAGTGGTACAGGTAAGGAATATCAAGCAAACAATTAACATTTGTAAAATGTGCGTTTAGCTCAAGAAATAACCCATCGCTAACATTTGAGAGAATTTTCCTTGCGTCTTAACAGGCCTCTAGCAGGTGCCCAGCATGTTATGGAGAAGGACTTCTCACATAGGTTGCAAATGAAGTTTTAAAAGAGCACTCACCCTAGCTCACCTAGAGATGGGTTGTTCAACAAGAACCGTGGCTTAAGGCTGAAGAGAAACCATTCTGAGCTGAACCCCTATTTTTATGCTGTACTAGCAAAGTGCTCGTCAAGAATGACAGGCGGGCAGCGGGGACAGAGCACCACCACCCACGACCCTGTGCTGCTGCTGCTCTGTGTCCAACCGCATGCAACACCCCCAGCGCTGTGTCCAGTCCCATGTGCCCCTCTCCACACCCAGCCGCACGCCACACCCTGAGCCCCTGGCACTGCCTTGGGAGGAGCCGCTGGGCTCTGAGCATGCTACGGCTTGGCCCCGCCAGGGCTGCATTCACTGTGACAGGACCTCAGCCGGGCCAGGTCAGGGGCCATC
>JAGPOW010001296.1:131535489-131559050 GCA_030014935.1 Caiman crocodilus
TTTTTTTCAAAAGGTTCCTAATAGGATCTTTTCTAATTAATACCCAAATGCCTATTTTTTATCACCTGTTTAAGCTCTATCTTATCCGAAACCAGATCTAACTGGCGTAAAATCAGTAAATGTACTCTGAGCAACCTTTAGGCTACTTTTAACCTGTCTTGCTTTTACTTTCTAAACTTATTCTGACCTCTGCTGTTCTTTCCCTTGCTCATTTCCTTTGCCTTTTTCTCTCTTACCCAAACTTTGGTCAAGCAAATGCCGTTAAGCAGCTGGGGGCCTACCGTAGTCTGCTCTGGGTGGTTACTGCTTTTATTTAACGCACAGCAACATTACATGGTAGTTTAGGTTGGGAAGAAAGGACCACTGTTTCCAAACAAAATTACAGGAGTCTTATGATGAGAAGGAAGATTACCATTAATCATATTGATGTCTGCAATGCCAATCAAGAATGTTATGTAAGGCTGCGTACAACCACACAGGAGCAGATAGTCCCTGTCCAAAGAGCTGCCAATGGCTACTGGAAACACAGACACAGGGTGGGGAGTGAACAGCAGGGAGAAGAAGGGGCACAAAGGGGCGAAGAGGGTAAGAGGAGCAGATCTGGAGCAACACTGAGGTGCAGAGACTGAGCGAGAGGGGAGGAACAGGCCTGGAGAGTCAGCACAGGACAGAGGCACAGATCCGAAGTGCAGGAAGGTCTCTGCCCGAGGGTCCCGATTTGAGCTCTGCAGCATCCCCTAAGGCTCCAGTGTATTTGGGGAGCGGGGAATGGCACCGTCGGGATTCAGGTTTCCCCCGTGTAGGGGCACCTCCAGGGGACACAAGGTCATTGTTAGATCTTAGCCAGGACACTGCTGTTGATATTTCTCTCCTATCTACATTTTTTTAAAGGCACAAGGGACGGACTGGAACAGAAGAGCTCAATTTACATTTCAATCACAGTAAAAATATTGGCTCAAACCCTGAAACCTCAGGTAACAGCTTGGGCTGGGGTTTTTTTATTTGCTCTGCATTGCCAGAACAAAGGTTATGGTCTTTCTCCAGGAATCCCCCTTTCTTTTGAGTATGTCAATAGTTGATGGATAGATAGGAGGTAGATGTAAAAGATGACAGCTTCTGGCCATATTCTGCTCATTTCTGTGGGCTCAGTTCCCACTGGTTTTATGCAGCAGGAGCTGCACCAATTTAAGTAAGAGCAAAACCTGGTAACATGTGACTTTGGATCCAGGTGGCCTGATGGGCTCAGCAAAGGGTTTCTGTTTTTAGGGTCAGGCTCTTACTATAGCTGGTTAGAAGTCCCTTGTACTCAGCAGGAAGAAGCAGCTTTGGACACAGAAAAACCTTCACTCTCCTCGCCCTCACACCCCTTTAAGCAAGATGGTGGAGATCAAAATGTAACGTGGTTTCCCTGTGTCCGTGCAGTTTTGATTTCCCAAGGACATTTTGCTAGCCATGTTGCACTCACCTCTGTGGAGGGCTCAAATAATCCCTGACCCTAAAAAATAAAAGTCCTTGACCTACACAAGGAAACAGGTGGTCTTGGGAGGAAGGCTGGTATTTACGCTTGTTATTATTTTAAGCAAGACATTGAGAAGGGGGTAGCTAAGGACACCATGGAGTGTGAGCGTGATAGAAGCAGAGCTGGAGGGCCACCTGCTTGCAAGATATTTGAACTAAGCTTATCCCTGTAGTATGCAAACGCCATAATTAGCATTCAAAACATATATACCCAGACACATACACATGCACCATATCGCAGGCCAGTATAGATCGTTTTATTGGTGTTTTGGAGCATACAAACAGGGACTAAGCTGAGTGTACCCAGGTATGCACATACCACCTGTGGACGGTAGGAAGTATAACTCATTGCTTGCAGTCTGCAGCAGGAAGGCTGGGAGTCATGAGGCTAATTGCGAAGTGAACAGTGTCAACCATGCAGTGCCTTTCAGTAAAGGAAACAGTCTGTTTTTCCACGAAGAAAGGCAGGCACTGTGCGTGTTTTACATAGCCAGGGGTAGACAAGCTGCTGTTAATCTTGAAAGCAAATGAACCAGATATTATTCTGCAAAGGCAGATTCCTTTAGGATATTTTTTCCAAGCAAACAGATGAGCAGGATGGGTTGGAGGAGGGGGAAGGGACATTCCCATGAGATGTTGTTTCCTGTTTGGTGCATGTACTGCCTGTGTTCAGTTCTCTGGGCGGTAGTTATCAGTTATACTCCTCAAAGGCAGTGACTTGAGACATCACTTCCCCCATTTATTTTAAGGCCAGACGAGACCAGTAGATCTTCTAGTGTGATCTTCTGCATCTGCAAACAAGCCAAGGACCTAAACCCTGCAATCTCTGGGTGAGTAATCTCAGTAATTTCTTAGTAACTTTGGGTAGGTTGTCTTTGAAATCCCTGCTCTTGTGGGGCTTGCCCAGAAACCCAGTAATCCACTGGAAACCAGGGTCTCAAGCTCTGAGCAAGCTCCACTGCAACTCTGTGTGCTCAGTGGCCTCCCATACTTATTGCTGCCAACTTGACTGTGTTGGGACAGCATGATCATGGGTTCCTATTGCCTCTATGTGAAGAGACCCTTTTAACTGGGTCTTCTAATGTGATCACAGAGTAAATAACACAGGAGAGCAAATCCTTGAAGTTGGAGGAGGGAAACCATATGCATCCATCAGTCCTTGCCTGGACACAAGGTAAAAAGAGACAGTGCCAGAGAGGGAGCTGAAGTCCTTTTCTGCACAGGGCGGGGAGTGCCACCTATGGGCCTTCCTTCTGAATGAAGTCCCGTGGGAACCGCCTGACTATGACTCTGTACACATGAAAAATCACTGCTGAACCCAGATGTCCCAGAGTAAAATCAAGGAAAGGCTGACACAGCTGGTGTGACACAGAGCTGTACTGCTGTATGAAAAATCCATAATGTTAGTTTACGTGACAAATGACCTACAATTTAATTAACTGGCACAATGGAGCTATTGGTCCTGTCAGAGGCCTCTGTGCTATGAAGGGATGGTGGATTACTTTGAGGTGAGAGCCAATATAAGCAGTTACTGCCATTCTCTGCCTTTTCCCAAATGCAATTTTCTTTCTTTGACCTGCAAAAAAGAGCAGGCCAGTTGCACCAGGCCTGGTTTGTATCCTTGCAGCGTCTTGTGCTGCACATTTTAAACTCACCTTTCCTGCTTATAATTAAGCTGAAACTATGGCTCAGATTCTCAGCTGGCATGAATAGCCACGAAACAGGCTGGATGTCTGTATTCAGTTTGCCTAGTAGAAGAGGCCAGAACTAGTACTGAAGTATTTCATTGGACAAGAGCATTGTCAGGTAAGACGGGCTTCCTCGTGAAGTGCCCCTCTTTTTGTCTGAAACAATGCTGAACTAACCCGATTCCTTTTTTCGGCACCATTTGTCTAGAGTTCCCAAAGCACTTTACAAACAGGAATTAGTTTACAGTCCCCCTGCGAGGTGCATGCACAATTGCTTATCTTATCTCCTGTCTCAGCTTTCAGCCCGAAGGCAGCTGCTGCCCAACTGGGGGCCATTCAGGGGAAGCAAACCTCATGTATTTTAATATAACTATTTACGTCTCACTTTTTTTTTTTAAATTTGGAAGTGTGCTTCTCTGTATGTGCTCCCAAACTGGAAACTCAGCTCTGGGTCTGCTCTTGACTTCAGTGGCGTGCTGGTATACATTGCCCATGTTATGAGCTGGTCCCTTTAAGCCTCCGGTTTGCCCGGTTCCATTCGTGCCCCTGGCAGAGTTTCCAAGGTTTTAAGTTCATTTCAGGAAGGTTTCATAATAAGGACTTTGGGAAAATAACATAATCTCCCTTTAAAACATTTCCTTCCTCTCTTTCCCTGGTGGACTCTAACAATGCATAGGACCATCTGGCTGGCAACCGGGACTGCAAAGTGTTTGTTTCTGTTGCTGTGGGGCATCTACTGCAAAGATGCCCTCCCTCTTTTTTTTCTTTGATAGGCCCAAAGCCCAGCTTTTTGGGAACAGGCTAGAAAGGCCTCTGGTCTTTACTTTTTATAATGAACCACAATAAAATCTTGGAGCCCACAGGTAGGCACAAAATCCAGATCTACGTTTATTTTTCAGTTTCAGTCATTCTCTAAAATTAGAGAAGGGACTGAACTTGAACCTCAGATCCAATAATACCATCCCTGAGAGAGCCGGGCTTGAAAACCACACCTTTCATTCTTGGGCTGAAGTAATAACTACCTAGGACCTGTTTCTGGATCCAGTTTTGATATGACTCACAGTGGTGGACATCTCACTAGAACAGGTGATTTCATGAGCTTTCTGCCATCCGTAATACAGTTTTTGGGGTCCAGCAACCTGGCCGGATGGCATAAGTCCAGACTGTTGCCCTAAGCACAGCACTCTTCTAGGTCCGAACACGCAATGCCTGGCATGCTCCGACTAAAACGGTACTTATAGCTTTCTATGTAACTGCAGCTCTGGGGACCAGCAGAGCTTCAGGTTAGCAGCACTGTTAGCATCTAATTCACTTTAGGGTTCAGAAAAGCCAGTTTCATTTTCCCCTAAACTAATTTTTGACTGTCTGTGTTTTTTGCAAATGCTGCAAAAATGAAGGATGGGTCTAAATGCCTTGCAACGGTTACAGTTTCCCTTTCAGCTCTGGCCTCAATACTTTCCATATCATCAGTGCTGTGACTGCAACATTATAGGCCCCCAGGGGCAGAAGTCCATTGTCTATCCACAGCCCAGCGATGGCAGAGCCAGGCCAGTGCAACCTTTTATGTCCCAAAGCCAGCCCGTATTCAGGACTCGGTGACCATATTCAGTGCCCAAATCCTGCAGGCACCAGTCTTCAGTCTTAGGGCTTGTTCAGCCTCCCTACAGCTTTGTTAAAGCTGCACATGTGAATGCTACAAAGATGTGCCTTGTGTGATGACTGCTAGGTAAGGAGGGGCAGTCTCCAGATGGGTCACTTTCAAAATACCCTTTACCTGGAGGGTAAAAGTTTCTATAATCTATTCTTAACCCCCAGAGTCATCCCGGTTCTCAAGGTCAGAAATTTTAAAGACACCTTTGCTTTGTGTTCAACATGAAACCTTTTCCTGTGCATTCCCTTGTTTTGATGTACTCCAGTATGTCACGCTGAGCTGCAGCAAGTATTCTTTATGCAGCCTTGTAGTCCTTTAACTTTCATATGGAGGGATGTCAAATGCAACCTAACGTAATTAGATTACACATAATCTCTCCCCGTTATGATTCTACGCGCAAGTGTGTTTGTAAAGAAGCTTATCAGAGACTTAAGTGCACAACTTTAAATCATGCTGACGGCAACAAATGAGGGAAGGGGCCCTCTTACGAAAGCCACTGATGCAAAGGACAAACCTCTGCAATGCCGACCGGTAAAAGGTGATTCCTCTGGCCTCGTCTGGGTGGAGGCACATCATTAAGATGCCAGGCACATCATTTTTAAACTCCTGCTCAAAACCTGTGACAAGCTGATATAGCATCTCTTGCCACCTGTCTCTCCCCTGAATCAACACTAACCCGTATTAATATTGGCTTGTAACAGAGTTCCCAAAGAGACGGTATAGTTTCTATTAAGGTGTCAGCCCTCAAGATAAACTGCATTTTAGAAGCATTTCCAAACAGCCGTCACATTGCTGGTAGTATATTAAAAGAGATTATGTTTTGCCACAGACAGCCAGCCTTGTCAGGTCAGGGCAAAACAACGTTTTAAGCCGATTGGCTCATATATCTCAAAGTACGTGTGTCCTTGCACAAATTCACTTTTTCCCCCCAGGTATTTAAGAAGATTGATCCTTTTTGAGGTTGATTGATCTGAAATGAAGTCAGATTGACTCCAGAATATGGGCTGGATTTGGGAGACCCTCCTCCCTCCCCCCCTCCCAGCTATACGTAGCAGTGATGACAGTAAACTACTGGGATAAGTAGGGATCGGGGATGAATGAAAACCTGATATTTGATGCCTTGGCTTTCTCAGACCTTCGGCTTTGTTAATGATTTGGTGAGATGATAAACAATGCTGACACCCCTTAGGTGGATCCCTGTGCTTAGACAGCTTTGCCTGGCCTCAGCTCTGCGAGGCTATGCTAAAGCTGGCTTTCTTTGTCGGTGGTCGAGGGACCATTTGACAGGGCAGAGCTATGGCTAGTGGCTGCTACCCCAGCCGCGTGCTTTGACTGGCAGGCGGGGTGACCGGAGAGAGGAGGAGCAGCCCAGACTTCCTTTTCTTTTGGCAGGGTGTTTGTGGTTGTGCCTCTCCTGGGCACTTTCAGGCTGCCTCAGCTTACCGAGAGGCAGAGCGACCTGACAGAGCGGCCCTGTTACCGGTGTGTATTAAAGCTTTTACATCCCTCATCCTGAGTTTTGCTGAGCTTTCAGCTGGAGAGGAGAAGATAAAGATGTGCAAGTTACAGCTTTGCAGTGGGGTCTTTTTGCATCGCCTGCGGTTGAACAGAAAACTCGACTCCCTTATCAGATATTCTGTATTATGGTTAAAAGATCTCAATAAGTTCATTTTAAAATATGCAAAAAGAAGAGTCAGGAAAAAGGCTCCAGAACAAATTTACTGTGGTATTCCTGTAAGGAACTTTACCTGGTGACCTGAATCCGTCCTTTATCCATCAGTATCATTTATACTTCTCTGTCTGCTTGTCTCAGGAGCAAAGGACAAAGATTTTAAAGATTCACTTTTGTACTACATTAGACAAGCAGTTATATCCATGGCAGTTACAAACATTATAGCCAAGGATACCTACATTTTAACCTAGTCTTTTCATTTCCTTATAGGTTTCTTAAAAATCTTCTTTGGGATTCAAACTTTCTGTCACCCAGAGGCGAATCTTTCTGCTAATTTGGAAGGAAAACGTTTCAGTGATTTGGAGGAGAGGGGGAGGAAGTGGGTATGTGATAGAAATATTTTTTTTCAGATTTAAGTGTAATTATGTTCCGTAAAAGTGTTATAAAAATGGATTTTTGGGATTCCAGGTTCATTGTCCGTATCAGGTCTTCAGTTTACAAAAAGGTATCTTTTTGAGTGAGCTTTACATGCCAGGAATCAGAAAATCCAAGCAACCATCTTCCATTGTTGTGCATTATACCCAGTAAACCTTTGGTTTAGCTTCAGTTCCCTTACAACTAGCTCATTTCTTTTTCTGCCTCAGCTCAACCCTGCTATCCTCAATATGTACATGAAACCATCCGATTGTGGACACTTTTCCTCTTTAATGATCTGCTTCTTTTGTGTGCTTTGGAAGCAGGATCACATCAGGTAACATCATAAAGCCTTTATTCAGGATACCAGTAAAACATATATATGCTGTTTAAGTGAGTTAATGAATGAGGCTCCCTGATTTTTTTGCACACTTCCATGCCCAGCTACCTTTCATTACATTGTTCCTGGGGAGAACTGTAGTGTAATAATATCCTTGTTTCCAGTTGCCTACAGCTTATCCGGGGCTTTTTAGTATCCGGGTATGGTTTTCAATTTGCTGGAAAGGTGTGTTGGTATCACAAGAAAAAAGTGGAGTATGTTCCATGCTTTCTTAAGTTCATATGCTTTATAGGCTTTTCAAATGTACTGAAGGCTGAATTCAAATGAACAAATAAAGACTGGCAGGGACAAAAAAGAGAGAGACAGAATATGAAACAGAGGTAACAGGGGGGAAGAGACAAGACGTGGTTAATGGAGAAAAGTGAAAAAATGGCAGAGGTGACAGAAAAATCGGGAGAAGAGAGGGAAGAAGGGAGATGGAGAAAAATCTCGTTTGACAGAAACAGACCTTTTATCAGGCAGTGACAGAAAGCGCTATATAATCCAAAACCAGTCTGGTAGCCTGGGGACTGCAAATGCAGCAGCTGGCATCTGACTCAACGGAGCTGAACCTAAAACACCAAATAAAAATAAACATATGCAGCGAGTTGACAATGGAAGTGTTAAGAGGCCAAATGAATAATCAGAACCAAAGGGGACAAAAATAAGATCTAGGCAGCCCCAATTTAGTTGGAAAGGCTTAATAGGGCAAAAGCAAGTAGTTCCCCTAGAAGTCCATGTTGCATTTCCATTTCTAACACACATGGGTTCAGCAGCCACCTTCAGCTGTAAACTGGAGAGTTTTAGTAGCGCTCCAGGGGGGACTCTAGAGTAGGGGAGAACAAAATACAGCCAGATGCAGCCCATCAACTCACTGGATCTGGCCTGTGGGCAGGTGTCTGCCAAGTGAACGGATCCAGCCCATGGACGGGCAGCAGTTCTGGCAGCCACGGCTGCGTCTGGTGTGCTAGATCCTCTCTCTCCCTGCTTTGTGGGCCAGGGCTGCCACCCGTGTGGAAGTGGAAGCACAAACCTGTCGGCGGCTGTAGCACAGCCTGCCCTCCTGCCCCCCGAATCTGGACACAGGAGCCCGCCCTCCTGCCCCCCGAATCTGGACGCAGGAGCTGCCATCTGCACCCACAACTGCTCAAATGCAGCTGGCAACTTACAGATCAGGAGATGGAGAGAGTGAGAGTGAGTGAGAGAGGTGTGGCCATCAACAGGTCACCGAAACCTGCTAGGGCCCAAGCAGCTTGCTATTCTTTGCTCTGGCCTTATGGGGCACGTATCCGCATACCTTTTAGTGCTGCAGCATGCTGGCCCAGACCGGATTAATTGCTGCACATGAGCTGACGCACGCGGTGCTGCACTGCATGAATTTGTATAAAGAGCAAAACGCGGGTCAGCATGCAGAAAATGGCAGCGGTGCACTTTCGAACTAAAACACCTTTGATATGTTTTAGTTCAAAAGCAGGCCACCTCCATTTTCTGCGTACTGACACGCAGTTTGCTGTTTATACAAATGCATGTGATGCATACATGGGTAAAAATGCCCATAAAGGCTTAAATGTGCAGTCTACTTCTTGTAGCGCTGGATCATGGCTCAGCCTAGTCTTTAATTACTTCCACCTGGGACCTGGAGAGAGTTCATCTCCATGTGGCATTAGGCTCGTTTATACCCATTGATGTCCATGGAAGTTTAGTGTGTACCAAGAGAACAGGATCAGGCAAGAGGTGAACATACCCCCTGACACTATAGGTTGGGAGGAAGGGAACACAAAACCCATACTATTTTAAAGTTAAGTATTTTTAACCCTATAAAATATTGATTTGCAGTACTGTATGACACTGAATAGGTGTCTAGCACTTACTGTGTCCAGAGCTATAACAAGTTCATATGAAATCAGTTGTTTTGCAAATGGTATCCTTTGTAATGTTTAGTGTAGACTTTAAAAGTGACAGTCCTTCAAGGATGAACAGTAACTTTGAATTTGAGGCTAATAAAAAAGTGGCCTTGCTGGTGTTTGTTCAGACACTTGTGGGTACACTTAAGCCGCTCTCGAGGCTACATGGTGATGAATAAATGGTTTATATTTCTAGTGACACAGACTGGAGCAGCAAATCAGACACCTCATAAGTGATCTGCAAACAAAAGTGGAAATTCCTCATGCCAGAAAAGCATGTGCTGAATTTCAATGTGTTCGCTTGACAGTGTTTTAACATTTCTTATATCCAGCAAATTGCTTCCATTTCTTCAGTCTTCTTTGCCCAAGAATACATCATCTAAGCTCTTCCAGGCACCGACTTTGTATGTATTTGTCCAGTTCCTTGCACAATAGGACCTCCTCAGTGCTGCAAATGTTGCTGCTATGATTCTTCCCTTGGCTCCCAAGTCCACTCTTGCTGCCAATTTGATTTTGAAAGCCATCAGTGTGTTGGAACTTCACTACATCAGTGATTACATCTTTATCCATGACCCTCAAATCAGCTGACAAAGGCCAGGGTACAGCATGTAAGAACTAGGAATAAGATGCACTCAGATGAAGGAGTGTAATTGTGAAAGGAGATGAGGCAAGTCCAGAGAGTCAGAAGACTAGACCATACTGCAAGATTTTTCTCGTTAGTAATTTTTTCATCTTAAGTAGAACAACGAAGGCACTAAAAATTACACGCCAAGCACAGCCTCCTGTAAGGTTGATGTCCACCAGAGAATCTTTCAGGGGAAAGCGAGTTTCCTTGGGAAGTCCCTGCATACTATGGTGCCAGACTCTATGAAGGATTTGAGAATGAACAAGATGGGTGTACAAAGTTGTGATTACTTTGGATGGTTTTCTACATGTACTGATGGTTTCACAACTTTTTTTTAAAGTCTGTTCTTTTAAATAAATAAATAAATAAAAGAGGAACCAGCTTTCTAGGTTTTATGGAAGGGTAAAGACAAAGGGCCCAGCACGCTGAGAACCCCTTGCTTATAAAGGTCATGCAGTCTGTGCTAAGATCAGTGACCTCTGTCTTGCTGGAAGCAGGAAGGATCACAAAGTTACAGGGAAGAGGTTCTTTTACTATAGACACAACTTAGTCTGATAGTCTCTTCTGTGGTATATAGAGCCGTTTGATTATTACAGCAGTCGTGTCAGTGGCAGTACAGGGTGCTCAGGATCTTGCAGCGTTGGTCCTACATAAAGATGTTACAGGCTGAGGCGCTGTTCAGCAGGATGCTCTGTGCCTCCACCTCCTCTGACATGAGGAAGAATTGAGGGTGTCAGACCTTGCATAATCTGTACTTAAGAGCATAACCTGTTTGATAAGTGAGACACATGGGCCAAATTCTCGGCTGATGTAAACTGAGGCACCTCTATTGACTTCAATAGAGAGACCAGCTGAGAAGTTGACCCGGTTTCCCTTGTTCATAAAGAACTGTACCCATTTTTGATTCTGCATAAATAAGAAAGATTGCACCAATACTTCTCAGATTAAGACCTGAAATAAAAATGGAGTGTTTGCGTAGACATCATCTGTGAATTTATAGGAATAATGATAACAGAAGTGTGATACCGTATCATGTTCAGCCTCTCTGAAAACTCCCATTTTAACACGTTTGCAGTCCTGCTTATAACAATAGATCAAAAAACCCAAGGATCGTGTGGAAAGCAGAAAATTATGATATATAGTTTGAAGTATAGGAAGTAGAAAGAGACAGCTTACATCGAGGAGAAAACTCCCTTTGGAAGACATTTATCTTAAATAATTAGCCATTCAGGGAAGGAACAAATCCCCAGCTCAAAGAAACCTAAATGTGTTTTTATATTCAAACAGCTTCTAAAATTTTAAATGAGACAATTAGGACTTTAAATTGGAAGGAGTCAGAATGGGCTACCATAAGCCCCGTGGGGCTTTTGGGGTGCTGACAGGCCACTTAATCGCAATTAATTTTTGAAATATTTGCAATCCAGCAAATCGTTGCCATTTTCCACTGTTTTTCTTCCTTAATTTGAGACGATGTTAGAAGATGCACAGGAATGCCAGTCTGAATTTCCGCTGCATTATCTTTTGTAATTATTTACCTTGTGTCAAACAGGGTAATCAATGCCACCATCTCATACCCAAGCGTATAGATTACCCAGATTTTTTCTAAGCAGTTGTGCAGCTGAGCTGGCGGTTGCTGTATTAAACATCTGACTTCTAGTTCCAGCTCTGAGAAACATGACCATGTGAGATCTCCCAATTATTTTTTCTGCCAGATCAGGGTGGGGCGAAGGAAGCGGAGGGGGGGGGGGGGCATTGAAGCTTAGCATACAAGAGCTTGAACAACTGTAAAATGCACGTAATTGTTAACACCAGTTAGAAAAGAGGTTACCTTTATCGACCATTTTTGTAATCTATTAATTATCTAAATTGTTTGACAAGATCTATTTGCCATGAAGCAATGTTAATACATTCATTGCATTATCATTCTTTAATTCTCTGAGTGCCATATCAACAGCTCCATTATTTCTCCTGTGTTTAACGTCAGGCTAACTTACAGTTGTTTAGGTCATCTCATATATCCTTTTGAATATTGGCACAACCTTAGGTATGGCATGTCTTGTCCTCTGGAACTTTACTAATAGTCCAAGGTTTAGCAACAATTAGTATTGGTGACTGAGAGAGCTCCATAACTATGTCCGAATTATCTGGACCTGCTACTTTAAAAATATTTGAGTAGATTATATTTTGCATTCTCTTTGACTACCTTATGTAGATTACATTTAACATTCTCTTTGGTTACCATTGGAGCATACCATATTTATTTGCATACCACGCATCCCAAAAGAAGACATGAATCTTATCTTGGGATGGCAGAATGAAGGAAAAAAAAGTGTTTTCTTATTTAATCAAACCATTCTGAACTAATGCCCTTGTTTTAGATAGGTACCTCCATTTTACGTTGCTGATTGTCAGGAAAATGGCAAGTGTGGTATGTGAATAAGTGTAGTGATTTCATAAGCATTATAGTACATTAGTCAGAGTCTTTTCAAAATACAGAACAAAAATATTTATTAAATATTAGGTTTTCTTGTGTCATTCTTGACAATTTAATCTGTAATCCTTCAGCAAGTAACACACCCATTTCATTATTTTGTCCTTGATATGTTTAGAAACATTCTTGCTTTTAATCTAGAGGTTGCTTATTTCTCATTGGTAACCCCCATCCTTGTTCTACTTGTGCTATTTTCTGATTTGCATGCATTGCTGTTGACTTCTTTTTATTTGTCATACATGATTGAATTACTGTTTTAACTTTCCTCTTAACCACAATTTCTTTTTTTTTTTTTACCTAAAGTAGGTTTTCTGGTAATGACGTAACTGTGGCTTTCTGAGAAGCTTATAAAACATTCTCAGATATTCATATTAGCTATCACATTGTTATGGGGAATTCTTCCTTCTAATTACTTGTGTTCAGAATTATTTTCAATAAAGTATAGAGTGTGAGCAAATACATACATTATTTGCACACAGCTAAGAGGATTACAGAGAGATACCATCTATTCGAAGGACACCACAGAGTCCTTAAAAAGCTAGTATCTGCTGACAGACTTCTAGCAAACACCATGTTAGCTACCATGGATGTTACATCTTTGCACACATCAGGATAGCTTACAAGCCATAAGGAACATTACCCCTGACCGCTGTGTGTGGCAGGGCACTGTTGGTGCCTGCCACTTTAAGACCAAAGCTAAGCAGCCAGCAGGTGCTTGATTAAGGCAGCCATTTTAGTTCTCTGGCTGCCTATATAAAGAGCTCAGTTCCCTACTGGCTGGGAAGATAGTAACATTGACTGGCCGTGAGGCTTTGTGTATCATCCTGGAGATAAGGGCAGAAGCTGTAGGGGATGGTCAGGAGGCTCCTGGTCCTGGGCATGACCTAAAACAGCACCCTGCCAGGAGTGGGTGGCCTGGTGGGGCTCTCAGTGGAGTGGGAGCCCCCAGGAAGTGCCAGGAGAGTGATCACCTTGGTGGAAGGTGGATAGGGGCACCTTAACTCTAGCCCTCACCTTTGGGTGGGTTGCGTGACACTGGAGGCAGTTGGGGCCAGGCATGGCAGCGGCCACCTGAGCCCTGTGGGGGTGCAAGCTCTGAGGAGAAGAGTGGGGGCCAGACACAGCGGTGGCCACCTGAGCCTGCCGGGAAGGAAAGCCCCGTGATCCCAAGTGAAGGGGGTGGTGTGGAGCCCCGAGTAAAGAGGGCAGAGATGAGTAGCCCCAAGTGAAGGGGTGGTATGGTGCTCCGAGGGAAGAGATGAGTAGCCTTGAGTGAAGGGGGTGGTGTGGAGCCCCATATGAGGGGCAGTGTGGAGCCCTGAGTGAGGGGAGTTGGCCCAGGTAGGTCTTCAGATGCTTGAGGCTGAAGTTTGGGCCAGAGGCCAAGTAAAGGGGGCTTAGCCCCAGAGAGAGAGGGGTGAGTCCTAACCCCGGTAAGTCCTCCACTGCTGGGAGGCCAAGTGGGTCAAAAGTAAGATCTTAAGTAGCACCACGACCTGCTGCTCCAGGTGGGGAATGAGAGTCCCCTGTGAGACCCTGGAGCACCAGTCGTGGTGTGAGGTACCCCAGCTCCCACATCCAGGAAGGTGGCCCCGAGGGAGAGAGTGGGGCTAGTAGAGTACCCCCTTGACTGGTCAGTGCTCTGGCCAGGACCAGGTAGGTCAAAAGGGCCAGGGGGCCACCGCAAGGGTTGTCCAGAGCAGAGGGCCTGGGGTCCTCCCTGGCTTTGGAGGTGAGGCCGGGGCCTGTGTGGCCAAAGGTCCCAGGGGACCATGCCTGAGAGGGGAGATAGCTACAAGGAGCTCGGTAGCCCGAATGATGGTGGAGTAGGCCACCTGAGCAGAGGGATCAAAGTGGGGTCCTGATAGGAGGATTCTGGAGCCCAGTGTGGGGCTGGTGTGACTAACAGCTGGATGCCATCAGCGAGGCATGGGCTGTGGTGTAGGGAAGGTTCAGAGCCGCAGACAGCGCCCTCTGGCATCGGGGCATAAAATGGGCAGCCTCCCACTTAATTAACATTGTCATTAATAAGAACAAGATGTGGCAGGAGAGTCAGGTGGGAGGCGTGCCCAAAGGCAAGTGGGGAACCTAGGTGGGGAGCCCCACTTCGCCACTCTGTGTTCACCATACCTGATCCAATCCACCTACTTGGTACCTGTCTCAGCAGTGTCCCAACCCTCTGTCCCTTTTCCCTCCATATAAAACCCTTTCTTTCCACTAGTCCATTCAGAGTATTGATGAAGTAGCCTATTGCCTATGAAAGCTCATATCTCTGATCCAGTTAGTCTAGATGCCACACTACCATACCTTTTGCTGTACATATGGTATCTTATGTTCTTGTGTATGCAGCTGTAGGCTGGGACCCATGGCTGTTCTGGTCCTGAAGAGTTACGTTACTAGATATACCATTTTAACAGAGAATAGTTTTCATCTACATGAAAATGTGAGTTGATGATACTATGTAAAATTCCTTCACAATGTTGTTAGTGATGGCAGAAAAGAGTAAAAAGGTTGAACACTAATTTTCAGCAGGCCCCAAGTGAAGGAGACGGTGTTTTTTAGTAGTCAAGGTGTGGGATGAGGATGGTTGTTCTCCTGGTGCGTTTGTCTGCTACTTAGGTAGGCATCACCTTGAAAATCATTGACACATAGAAAATGAGGGTTTGAAGGGACCTCAGGAGATCACATCTAGTCCAACCCCCTGCTGAAAGCAGGACCAGCCCCAACTAGATTATTCCAGCCAGGGCTTTGTTGAGCTGGACCTTAAAACCTCCAAGGACAGAGATTTTACCACCTCTCTTAGTAACCCATTCCATTGCTTACTCTTCATGTGCCTCATTGTCCCTGTTTCTAAAAGGGGACTAATATCGGTCAGTCAGGATATAATAATAGGGGCTAGGAGGGACCTCATGAGCTCATCTAGTTCAGTTCCCTGCTCAAAGCAGGGTTGTTCCTAACTAAACCAAGGGTCTGTCTAACCTGCTCTTGAAAATGTCTAGGGTCAGAAATTCCACAAGTTCCCTAGATAACCAGTTCCAACATTTGACCATCCTCCAAGTCAAAACGTTCCTCCTAATATCCCATTTAAATTTCCTCTACTGTAGCTGGAGGCCATTGTTCCTTATCCCGTCCCCTAGAGACACAGAGAAAAGTCCATTTCCATCCTCTGTAATTGCCCTTCAGGTATTTGAAGACTGTAATCAAATCCACCCCTCAATCTCCTCTTCTCCAGACTAAATAACCCTAGCTCTTTCAGCCTTTCCTTGTAAGTTATGCTTCCTAGGCCTCTAATCATTTTTGTTGCTCTCTGCTAGACTCTTCCAATCTGTCCACATCTTTCTTGAAGCATGGGGCCCAAAACTGGACATACCTTCAGGTGAGGTATCAGCAGTGCTGAATAGAGTGGAAAATTCACTTCCCTTAATTTGCAAGTGACACTCCTGTCCATACAAATCACTATGCTGTTAGGCTTTTTTACAACAAGAGCACACATTTGGCTCATATTTAACTTCTAGTCCACTATAACCTCCAGGTCCTTCTTTGCAGAACTGCAACCTGGCCGGTCTTTCTCCAGTCTCTATTAGTACATGTAATTATTCCATCCCAATGGCACAACTTTGTACTTGTCCTGGCTGAATTTTATGCAGTTGACTGCAGACCAGTTGTCCAGTCTACCTGTGTTATTCTGCCTCCTAGCCCTACCCTCCAGAGCAGGCTTACCAAACTGCCAGTAAATTTACTGACGGCCAGTAAAAAAACAAGAGGCTAAAAATGGCTGTTAGTAAAGTCCATAAAAATATTTCAGCAGTCAGTAAAACTGCAGTCAGCTCCAAAGAGCTCAGCAGGACTGCCTTGTGGGCCAGCAGGAGCCCAGTGCCCTACAGGCAGCGTTCTCTCAGCCACATGCTGCTGCTGTCCCCCAGGCTACCTGTAATACATCTGCGTCCTCGGTAAACTTCTTTCGGGGTCTGAGCTGGGATGAGGGAACAGAGCTAGCGTGGGTAAAGCTGAGGGATGAGCATGGTGTAATCAGGGGTATCCAGGTGTGTGGGTGAGTAGAGGCCCTGCTGGGGCTGGGGGCATATTGTGAAATAGTTAACAATATCTGAAATTTGATGCTGCTGATGTTGCCTAACTTAAAGGCAATCGTAAGGAATACTTGTTTCACTATCACACCGTGGGTGAGTAGAGGCCCTTGCTGGGTGGGGCACAAGCAGTGTTGCCAACTGGAGACATCTTTTATTCTTGCCAACATTTGACTGTAGTGCACTTTTTTTCACTAGGGCAGCCATCCAGCCGAGCCCCTGAAGCACTAGCCCAGAGATGGCATTTCTGTTGGACTATTTTCTGTCCTCTGTGCCTTGTCCTCACCCTTGGGGTCAACGTCTCCTCAGGACGGCGCCTCAAACCCGCGCTCCCTTTTTGTTGACTTCTGCATGGGGAGGGTGGTATTTTTAACTGGGTAAAAAAACCGCACCCCCAATGCTCCCTGTCTTGCAAGAGGGGGACTGTGGGTGCGGGTGAGGTGTCCTCTGCCCAGGCTGAGGGCAGTGATGAGGTAAATGGCCCCTCAGGTGGGGCTGGGACCTGGGCAGGGCGAGGAGCAGGAAGCCCAGCAGGGAGTACCTCCCCCACCAGCTGGGCTTCCCTCAACCTCGCTGTGAGCCCAAGATGGTGGCAGTGGTGCCCCCAGCCTTGTGAGCCAAGATGGCGATGGTGGGAGTGTCTTGTGGTGTGTCCAGCGGGGCGGAAGGAGGGGAGGTGCGTTTCCATAGCACTGGCCATTTCCTGGCTGGTGTGAGGTCCCCAGTCCCAGGACGGTGAAATGGGGAGGAGGCAGACGGAGGCCCCGGGAGGAGTGAGGCCAGAGCAAGGTAGGGACAGGACTGGGATGGGACCCCATCTTTGTGCCTCTGTTTATGGGGGGGGTCAGAGGGGAGCTGGACACCTCCATTGCTGCTGCTGGGGGGGCGGTCGCGACTCAGACCCCTCCAGTCCTCCTCCCACAGGGGTACGGAGCCAGAGCGCTGTATTTGCATGGGGGTGGATAGGCCCCTGTGCTACATTGTTCCTGGTATGGGCAGGACCTGTCCTTTCCAAGGGTGGAGGAGGCAGGGAACGGTGGGGGGGGCAGGGGGAGGTTGATGTCCAAAAGCCCCACATGCACACTGCTGTGATGCTGTTCAGGGGCTTGGCTAATCTGGTGCCCAGGGCAACGGGGCATTTTGGGTGATCCAGAGCTCTGTGATGCCCTCACTGCTGGGAGCTTAGGGGTTTGCATCGGGGCATTTGGGGTGCTCTTTGGTGCTCTCTCTGTCTAGGCCACCGAGGCTGCTACCAGGGCAATAAAGCATTTTTGAGGGGCTTTTTGGTGGTGTTGCTCGAGGGCTGGAGGTTTTGGCTAAGCAGGGTCTGCCGACATGAGGCACTCATGTGAACGCTGGCACCCACAATGGTGGAGCTGCCCAGCACTGGGCTCCTCTCCTGTGGGAGCTGGCGCCTGCCTGGCAGCCCTGGGGAGTGGAGCACTTCCGTCCGCAGAGATCCAGGTGGCGAGGCTAAGCAAGCTTTCCACCCAGCTGGCAGATTTTGTGGCGCTCTCACTTACCGGGCTGTGCTGAGCCTGCTGACAAAGGAGCCACTTGTTGGACCTTAGGGTGATTTTAGTCATGTGGACACCTGTCTGCGGGGATCTGGACTGAAACCACTGTAAAACGCTGTCCTGACGCCTATCTCTTGAACTGTAAAGAATAAGTCCACTTGTTTCGTTTTGGTTTGGAACAGGCACCTTCCTAGAAACTCGGCTATTAGGCTGGCTGGGCTTTTGCTCTTAGAGGGGATATTGTTGGAGGGAAAATAGGGTCCCCATTCATCATGAAAAGCCCCTTTCATTGGGGATCAGCTGTGTATAAAGCTGTCTAAAATCACTGTTGTTTGATTGGTAAGCATCTGAGTGAACTCGTGTATTTCTGGCCTCTAAACCAGTGGTTCTCAGACTTTTTTTGTACCAGGACCCATTTGAAAACATTGATGGCAAGCCCCTCACTCCCGACCCACTGCCTCCTTCCCACAGTGTGTAGGGCGGGGGGGCCCAAGCAGCCCAAACCCCTGCCAGCCTGCAAGGGGAAACCCACTCTTTCCCCTGGTTTTTTCCTTTAAAGAAAATACATTTGTAAAGTTTGTTTGTGCCCCTTTCATATATTCTTGCAATCCACTTCTGGGTTGTGACCCACAAATTGAGCTTGTCTGGGCTGCTGTATGTTAAGTCAGTATTGCCCGGATCTGAAAGCACTTTGCTGAACTCTTCCTTGTAGTGTAAATATTTCTGCAATGAACAAAGGAGAGGGTGTGTCATTGTTGATTTGTGCTTCCTTGTGTGTAGTCAGTCAGTGACTGTACATAGGTTTTTAGTAGGACTCCTTTATCAAGGAATTGGTGTTTTACTAGTCTTGGGACTTTCTGATCTCCTACAACAGCAGAGCACTAGGTGCACAAATAAGATCGAACAAGTTTCCCTTTGGTGATGCCGATTTTGCTTCGTCTTTTTAACTACAGAACTTCATTTATTTTTACCGATTTATAACTTCTGAGTGCAGATTCAAATTGAGTTTGTATGATCATTTTTATTTATTGAAATTGTCTGTAAGCCAGTATTCTCTTTGCCCTCGCATTACATGACTTGGACGCTAAGAATTTATGACTAAGAGGAAGCAAAAAATGAAATATAAAGTTTTAGATATATTCTTGGGAAAGTTGTGCATTTGTCATCTTTGAAAGGAAATATATTTTGGATTAATGGGGAAGGTAGATTACACTAGTGAACTATGGTACTTTACCTGTAATGGGCTCCGGTTAGATAAATTTATCAAGATTTTATATTTTCACTCTCTAAGTGTGGATATTGCATGCAATCTTCTGTGATTTCTCTGCTTCCTGGAGTTTTTTGGAAAGAGACATTTTTAGTTGAAACTTTTTCCATGTTAAGTTAAAATTGTACAAAAATAGTATTCCCAGATCTGTAACAGCTGAATTTCTAATAATTAAAATTGTAATAGTCTCCTTGTGCTTTATGATTTATCTTTGGATAGACACAAACTGCTTTGAACAAGAATGTAATATCCTGTAATTTAATTTACTAAATATGACGCTGAGAGAGAAATTACAGTTTACAAGGGGAACGTTTAATGTAAGGTTGGATAGTGCTGGGTGTGGCAAGATGATTTTGTATTTTTTTAAAGTAAAAATTGATTTTGTTGACCTAAAGAGCATCTTACAGTTGAGAGACCCCAATGATCTTTTTTAAAGATAAGAGCTTAAATAATTTGCATTTCAACCAAGTATGGTAACGTTATTAACAGAGACACTGACTAGGATACTAGGATTAACACTTCTGGAAAAGAGGAAGTGGTATAAGATATTTAGCTTGTATCAGCCTAGTCAGAAAGGATGCATAAAAGGACCTTGGTTCAATATTTGACAAAAAGAGAGTTGTTTTTTTTCTAGGAGTCAGTCTTCACAACAAGCTAGTAAGAGCGCCTTCCTGCCTCTCTTACAAGAAGATTATTACATAACACTTTTTAATGTTAGTGTTTCTAAGAGAATAATCTCTCATTGCTGAAGCTTTTCTGTTAAATTAAGGGTGTTACCTGCCAGCAGTATAGTTGATGCCTATTTAGAAAACCCCAGCATCTTACCACATAGTAATAAACATGCACTTCTTTTGATATAAAAGTAACAGCACATTTCGTAACCACGCAATGCCCTTAAATCTGACTTCCCCAAAGTGCTTCTCTCGGAGCATAAATCTGAAAAGTATATATGCAATACAGTTCTTTAAAATGAATTATAACCGGGACGTCAGACATGATACATTGAATTGTATGATCTGGCCTGTGGGTCTCTGGACTGACCCCGTGTGTCCAAATTGGGAAGAGGGGTTTCTCTGCACTGCTGTGCACACCTTCGGGGGAGGCCAGATTTGTGTGCAGTGGGAGGGTGGGCTCGGTGCCAGGAGCTGTGCTGGCCTCTTCCTGGTTGGGGGGGCTGGGCTGGGGCTGTTGGGAGCGGGGTGGGCTACAGGGTGGGTTACAGCCAGCTCAAAATTCCCTATACTCCCCCTCCCAGCACCGCTACTGCCTGCCCTGCTCCTGACCACCCCGAATGCAGCTGTGGCTCAGCACCCCCTCCAGGAAGAATCCGGCAAGAGCCCTTGACCCTGAGCCCACAGTGAGCAGACGGCTCTTGCTCCGCACGAAAATCCAGGGTGGGGAGTGGGACACATGCCCCCCCATGCCTCCCCAGTGGTGGGCACAGTGCTGGGAACTGCCCCAGCTCTCCACCCCTACACGCCTCTGGGATGAGCCACCTGTGGGGCTGTCCCGATCCTGGGGTCATACCACCCTGGCTGAGTAGCCTCTGCCCCTGCCCCACTCCTTCCCTCACTGTGGGGGCCTCTCCCCCCTTCCTCATGCACACTTACTGGCCAGATGCCGCTCTTCAAGCTGCCAGGCTGCATTCCTGGTTGCATGCATGCTGCAGCTGCATGCATGCACGTGGCATTTATTGGTGACATTATCGGCCAAAAAAAGCTGATGGCCAATAATGTTAATTTTCCTGTTATCGGTGCTGATCTGACGCGCGATCAGTATATCGGTGTACCTCGAATGGTGATCATCCTTGAGCATGAGGGATTTCCATCACTGCTGTCATTGCTGAAATATGGTAATGTAAGCGTTTCTGTAGTATGGTAGCATATCTACCTGCTTGCAAGCTGCCTCTTTGCATTTTCCTTCTGCTGTATTTTCCTTTCTGCGCTCTGTAAGAGTGCTGCACTCTCACAGTGCCACAGTGCCACAATGTTCAGTCCTAACGCTTGTTTGAGCAATTGGTCCAGCAGCTGGAGCTGATCGCCACCATCCAAACGCAACCTTTCCACTGTTTGTTGTTGTTGTTGCTGTTGACATTTTCTGTGAATCCATAAATGTTATGCTCAGTCACACTTTTTTAAGAAGTTGGATAATTGTCTCTGTATGTCTGTATTATCTTTAAGCCTCATGAGATCAAGAGAGTTGAGTCTCAAAATCTGAGCCAGCAGAAGGAATTATTTAGCTTGACTAGCACAGGTGGTCAAGCTGTGCAAGGTATATTTGGTTCTGGAAAAAAGAAATAGCTCATATTAGAGAATATTGTTTAGTTTACAGAAAGCCTATCTTTAAGCAGGTATTGAAAGAAAACTCTCCTGAGAGCTTAACAGTGGATTTTTTGGGTTTCTCTCTCTCTCCCTGTCTTGGTTTTAATTTAACTATGAAATTCAGTCATCCCTACCTATTTATCCACTTTTATACATCTGTATGAAATTGTTTATAACAGCAGGATGGAGATTATTCAATAAACATTCAACAGTGTACTTGCTGTGCCTTTGCTGTTGTAGATTAGTTTAGTGCTGCATGTTTAGCTCTGGGGAAAACCAGGCACGTATTGTTAAAGGATCAACATCTGGCCTTCCTGGATGTGTTGTTCAGATTTGGACTTATATATTTGACAAGTCTGATATTTTACGCTCACTAGATGGAGTTGTCACTTTTTAGAATTTAGTTTCCCAGAAAAATATTAGAAATTGGAGCTAAAACCATTTTATATTTGCTAAATTGTGTGTGGTTGTATCATTATACAGAATTCCTCTTATTAAATCTTCCTACTTAATTGAATTTAGTGGGCGGGAAGATGACATTTTATAATAATTTTTACAGTAACTAGAAAAAACGGATCAATCTTGTATCTTCCATGCTTCGTGAACATTTATTACCCATAAGAAAGCCATTATGCTTTATGAGCTAACCCCTGAAGACCTGCTAGTATCACTATTTATAAGAGTGAAAACTTCAGAAGATTAAACTTTAAAATGTTATTTCATATCTCAAAATGATAAAACCGATTGATAAAATTCTAGAGTCTGACCAAGACTGATTTATTTTTGCGAGGTGCTTTCACAAAGAAGATGGAAATCTGAATCATGAATTGTTAGTATTGTTTTTACAATTTTTAAAATTCAATCTCTCTTTCTCTTTCTTTTTTTTTTTTCCTCCCGCCCCTCTTCAATGAATACCATTGTTGGTCAGGACATGTATGCCTCTGAGAAATATTCTCCAACCAGATACCTTGCTTCAATTATTAATTTGGATTACATGCAAAGATGCTTCCAGTCATGAGTGAGTATATTCCTTCATTATACCATATCTTCATAATTTTTGGTACTTGGGTATTAGGGTTGTGTGAAGGTTCGGTCAGTGATTCGATTCAACGGAGATTCAGTCTGATTCGGTGGCCAAATCTATGGATCTGAATTGAATCAGGAGACCCTTTAATCTCTCCAAATCAAATTGGAACGCTCCAAATCGATTCGGAGAGATTCAATGATTTGGGCATAAACACAGCTTTAAATGTTTTTTTCTACATACCTTAAGATACCAGGTGGCTCGCAAACACTGAGGTTGTGGGGCAGATGGAGTGTCCCATGGGAGCACTTGGCAGCAGACCTGGAAGTGGACCAGAAGCAGGTCCACCGGGGAGCGGGTAGGGGAACCCCCCTGCCCCCTGGCTTGGTGACTGGTACTTCCTGGTTCTGGGGGAGGGCACCCAGGGTCTCCCTGTGGCTGACTGTTAAGTCAGGGTGGCACAGCAGATGTCCCCTGCATGCTCGGTGGTGGACCCAGAAGTACTTCCAGTCCACTTCTGGGTCTGCCACTGAGCACGTGGGGGGCCCTCCTGTGCTCCTATGGGATGCATCCACCTCACAGTCTCAGTGTTCACGAGCCGTGCCTGGTACCTCGAGTTATGTAGAAAAACCATTTAAAGCTGTGTCTGTGTCCAAATCACTGATTCTCCAAATTGGCATCGAATCTTCAGATTCAGTTTCGGCCAAATCAAATTGGGACAGTGATCTGAATCAAAGAATTGCATCTCTGTCCCCCGATTTGGGCTGAATCTGAATCCAAATATGGCTTACTTCACACCCCCCTATTAAAGATCTGTAAAACTTGCTTCAGTTTAAAAGAAATGCACATTTCTTTACTAGGTTTTGAAAGTGTTTTGTTCACAGAAAATATCTGGAGTTGACATATATGGATGCGGGCGTCCCTGTCGACGTAGTCTTTTTAGACTTCAGGAAGGCGTTTGACACGGTCTCTCACCCCATCCTCATTAAAAAGATGGGGAGCTGT
>JAGPOW010001296.1:131559150-131571877 GCA_030014935.1 Caiman crocodilus
TGGGGTCCTGTGACCCTGGCACTCGTTCCTGCCGTTGGCGGGGGGTCAGACTAGATGGCCTGCTCTAGGCCCCTTCTGACCCTAGATACTATGATACTATGATACTATATGTCAGTGGCCTGTCCCTCCCCCATTTAAAAAACAAACAAAACATGGATTCATAGATTAGATTAATAGATTCCGAGTTTGTAAGGGCCTGGAAGAGACCTCACAAGATCATTGGGTCCAGCCCCCTGCACTACGGAGGAAAAACAACTTGGGCCAGGTGACCCCAGCGAGGTGACTGTCCAGCCTCCTCTTGAAGATTTCCAGGGTAGACAATTGCGCCACCTCTGGAGGGAGTTTATTCTGCAGTCTGGACATGCTAACTGTGAAGAAGTTCTTTCTAGTGTAAAAAATTGCTCAAGATCATTTTTAAATGGAAGGAAAATCTATTTATCAAATAAATTAGTTTTTTTGTACGTTGACTATGGACCAGCAGAAAGGTATATGCTAATTTATAAGATGGTAATTTGGGATTTTTTTTGGATAAAAGAAGTTTCTGAAACTAGTTGAACACATTTTCTGTTTGAATCAAATAAACCACTGACAAAAGTAGAAAACTGTTGCTAAGACCTGTAGAAAATGTGGTGCTGGCTAAATTAAAATAGTGGAAGAAGTCATTATATAAATGAATGGATTTCATTTTAAGGGAACAAGAAAATACATTAATCAAGCTCCATTGCAGAGGAGTGACTGCAGAAGAATTTTGGCACATGTGCGAGAGGGCTGGACTGGATAATCTGAGGATGATGGTGGTGGTAATGGTTTGATCTCGCAAACAAGGACGCAGAAAGAAGTAAAAGGAAAGCGTCAGCTCTAGTTTCAGAGCTTAATCTGTGGTTAATATATATGATAGGTGAGAGTCCTGTCATTAGTTTTGTTATTACTCTATTAATCTGTTAGTACTTTATTACTCTTTCCAAGCTTGCTGTTACTACTGACAGAAAGAGTTAAACCTATGCACATAACATTAAGATATCTCTAACAACACTGGTCCTGCTTCAGTTGAAGTCAATGGCAAAAGCCCCATTCACTTGTAACTTGGTTCATATTCATAAAGTGGCTAAAGGAAGAGGCAATGTTTAACTTCACATTTATTCACATGGGAGAGATGTCAGTTCTTGCTTACCAGTAAAGGACAACATGGGTGGAAATGTTGATTGATATCCCCTTTTTTGCAGGTTAGTCAGCTAACCATTATCAGGCTTAGTTTTTTCAGTTTGTGAAACTTTGTCACGTAGCAGCTATTCTGGCTGAATCTGTTAGTAGGCTGAGAGGGTTTGTGTAAAGTTAGCAGTGTTCTCTTTCACATACCTGTTTTCATCTGGTGAGTTGCTTTCATTTATAATATTTATAGCATTATGTACATGGCATCTTTTTCTGGGTAGTTGTTATTAAGTAATCCAGGCATTTCATAAACCTATATATGCTGGTGTGTTGATCTCTGCTGGGTTGATCTTCCTTTGTTTTATACAACATCAAGCATGCTTTCAGTGCCCAATGAACAGAATTGATATTTGTTGTGTCAGCTGCATCTTCCTTCCTTTTAGAGCATAGTTACTATCAACAGAGCTATACAGACATTTTTGGTATTGTTTCTTATAGAAACACTTCAGGTTTTGAGAACTCCTAGAGGTTGGGTGAGATCTCAAATGGTTGGAAAAGGGAAAATAATAGTGTCCATATTTAAGAAAGGGAATAAGGAGGATCTGGGGAATTATAAACCAGTGAGGCTGACCTCAATACCTAGAAAGGTTTTGGAGAAAATCTTCAAAGAATCTATAGTAAAGCACCTAAAGGTGAACAAGGTGGTCAGTGATAGCCAGCATAGATTCACCAGGAGCAAGAGAGGCCTGATCAATCTGATTTCCTTCTACGATAAGGTGATCAGCTTTGAGAACCAGTCACAGGGGTGGGGGAGCAGTCAGTGTGATAATAAACCTTGTCTTTAGCAAGGCTTTTGACATCATCTCTCACAACATTTTCATTAATAAGCTAAGGAAATAGAGACTAGATGGAAGTACTGACACTGGTTGGATCATTGTGCTCAATGAATAGTCATCAATGGCTCAGTGTCTGGTAGGGGTGTGCGAAGAAGGCCGTATTGAATTTGGGTTCAGATTTGGCCCAAATCAGGGGACAGTGATTCGATTTGTTGATTCAGATCACTGTCCCCGATTTGATTCAGCCGAATCTGAATCTGAAGTTTCAATGCTGATTTGGAGAATCAGTGATTCAGCCATAGACAGCTTTAAATGTTTTTTTTCTACATACCTTGAGGTACTAAGTGTGGCTTGTGAACACTGAGATGGTGGGGTAGATGGCCCCCCGTGTGCTTAGTGGTGGACCTGGAAGTGAACAGGAAGTACTTCTGGTCCACTTTTGGGTTGGCCACTGAGTTCATGGGGGTCATCCTCTGTGCCCCTCCAGCTTGGCAGCTGGCCACAGGGGGATGCCAGGTGCCCCACCAGATCCAGAAGGCACCAGTCACCAAGCCAGGAAGGTGATGGGGAGTGGGAGTCCCATGCACGCCCCAGTGGACCCAGAAGTGGATCAGAAGTGCTTCTGGTCTACTCCCGGGTGCAGTGGGGACCCCCCATGCTCCCGTGGGATACTCCATCTGCCCCACAATCTCAGGATTCACAAGCTGCCTGGTACCTTGAGGTATATAGAAAAAACAGTTAAAGCTGTGTCTGTGTCCAAATCATCAAACGTCTCCAAATCGATTTTTGTAGGGTTCTGATTCAATTCAGAGAGATTAAAGGGTCCTCTGATTCAATTCGGATTTGGAGATTCGGCCACCGAATCGGGCCGAATCTCCGCTGAATCAAATCCGTGACCAAAGCTTCACATAGCCCTGGTGTCTACGTGGGAGGAAGTATCAAGTGGGGTTCCCCTGGGTTTTGTCCTGGGTCTAGTACTGTGCAACATCCTCATTAACAATTTTGATGTGCTCAAGAGCACATTTAACAACTTTGTGGTTGACACTGAGTTGGGCAGAGGTGCAGACACTTTGGAGGGCAGAGCTATAATCCAGAATGACCTGGATAGAATTGAAAAATGGTCCACAATCAACCAGATGAAATTCAACAAGGAGAGGTGCAAAGTGCTGCACTTGGGATGGAATATTTGCATGTACAAGTACAGATGGGGAATGACTGGCTGGGTTGTAGCACTTCAGAAAAGAACTTGGAGCTTACAGTGGACCATAACCTGAATGCGAGTCAACAGTGTGTTGCTCTTGTTGCAAAGAAAGCATTCTGGGTTGTATCAACAGAAGGGAAGTGCCTTCTGCTGAGAACTGATCTAGAGCACTGTGTCCAGTTTTGGGCCCCTCACTGCAAGAAGTATGTGGACAGATTGGAGAGCAACTAAAATGACTAGGAGCCAGGGAAGCACGACTTATGAGGACAAGCTGAAAGGGCAAGAGCTATTTATTGCTCATCTATTTGATAAGTCTTCAAATGCCCGAAGGAAGATGGACTACACAGAGTAGGAGCAATTGCTTTAAGCTTCAGTAGAGAAAATTTACGTTGGCGACCAGGAGAGAATTTCTGGCTTTGAGGTTGGTCAGGCATAGGAACAGGCTATCTGGAAGAGAAGTTGTGGCATCTTCATCCCTGCAATTTTTCAAGAGTAGGTTAGTCAGACACTTGGCTGGGATGGTTTGGTCATAGATGATTCTGCCTTGAGCAGGTGGCTAAACTAGATGACTGTGTCAGATCCCTTCCAGCCCGACTTTCCTACGGTCCTGTTAGTGCTGTTATTGCTTTGGCAAAATCTCATTGAATTCATTGGGATTGTTGCTTGAGCTTTAATTGGGAACTCTGGTCTGATACTGGGGAGAAATGAAAAGCCTGTTCAATTAAAAGGTTAGTATTGTCCAATGTGACTGCAGACCTTGGGTGCTGATTATGAGACCTGGTATTTCAGAAGTATTCAGGACTTGGAGCTCCAGCTGAAGTCAGTGGGAGTCCTTAGCTTTGAAATGGACTTCAATTATGCTCCATAGCTATGCTCCAAAGCTTCAATCACACCTTAGTGTGGATACAGATCTTCAGTACAACCTCTGTCATTTGAGTCTGGTGGCCTGAGGCAGAAAAACTCCTCATACTGGGGGAAGTCTAAACCAGGGACTTGGGTGCCTTTTCCTTTAATTAAGATTGTGTACATATGGCTATGAACTATGCTGTCTGATGGAAGTATTAATGTTAAGGTTTTTTTTTCCTTAAGCCTGTAATATTCTAATCCCTTGTTCTAAATACCTTGAACATTCAGAAATATTTCTCATCTCAATATGGAAGCATTCCTTTACATACCTCTTCTGAGAATTATGTCCACAGATAAACATCAATTAAAAGGGCTGGAGTCTTAAACCTGCAATTTGAAACCTTTTAAACAGTGTATGTGGTTCTTGCAGACCTAATTGTCATGCTTGGAAGTGAAGTTCCAGTTTCATGCATGATGCAGCAGTCTAGGTTGTCAGTCTCTTCTGTTTCCATCACAAGTAACCACAATGTTTAATTTTATTAATAGATTTCTGAAGCTCTGCCTTGCCACTTGTTCAGGTTTTTTGCCCTCGCTACTCCTTTTGGAAGTCTGCAGAACCTCACTTTATCTGATGGTTGAAAATTTTCATCCATCTGATCTTCATCTTTTAATTTATTTATGGCAAGTTTATAGCCATTTATTCTTTTCTGAGCATGGACTTGGCGTTTAAACAGCTCTTTCCCTTCCTTTCGGTAAAATATACTTGCTTCATAGCTTTTATAGTGTGCTGTGAGATATTAGGGTTTGTTATTTTTTATAATCTGAATGCCCTGACTGAATATGAAAGGTTAATATGTAATGCCCCAGTACTGCTAATGCTTGCTCAGAAGCTTAGTTGTAAGCACATGAGTAGTTTGAATTTAGTGGGACACTTCCAGTCTTAAACATTAACCTATATGTAAATGCTTGCAGGATTGTGTCCTAAAAAGTGAAGAATATTTATGGAAAGTACAGTTTAACTTGCATGGCAGTTGTTGTTACTCTTGGATTGTATAGCGTGTGTCAGCTACACTACAAACAAGTTAAATTTTGTAGGTGATTTATATTGGAGCTTTTATATCACTACATGGATTGCTAATGCTTTTATAAATATCTTACTGATTTTACAGTAAATCCAGATTTCAAGTCATATTTTTAGTAAATTGTTTGTATAGTAATTCAACTACATAATGCATTTAGGACATGATAATGAGGTATAGCAGGCTGAAAGTAGAATCCTTTGGATTTATTTTGTACTTAAATATTGCAAGATAAATTGCTTATCACAGAAATCCTAGCTATGCCTAATCTTCCAAAAATCCCACAAGAAGGAGCCTGTTTAAGCTTTTAAAGTTTTCTCATCTTGGTGACATTTAGCTGCAGGATGATTCACAGGCTCTCATTACATTTTTTTCCCTGTGATTACAGGCTTTCTACTCTTAGTGTGTTTTTTTCCCCCCCTCTCTATGATTTCTCCATTGAAGAAAAAGAAGGTCAATACAGTGAATCTAATCTGTTCCTTGGGCTGCTACATTAAATTTGGAATTTAGAAACAATTAAACTAAATGTTAGTACACTGTTGTACTAAACACTATCATTCTTGCAACAACCTGCTGACTGCTTCAAGTTTTTAAATCCATGGCATACGTTGCCAACTATTATTTCCCCTAAATAAACTCTGCTCTCATAACAAATTGGACAAAATGTTTTTGCCCTGACTGCATTTCTGGACTTAGTTCTGTGTCCCGCACTCTAAAAACCTTAAGCTTGGAAGCATGACTTGGTGTTTGTGTGCTTCAAGAACAGATGTTTGCTTTTCTTTGCTTAGTAGACATGTAGAGAAAACTCTACATCTTCTGTGTTTGGAGAGCAAGGGCTATTGCAGTCTAAGTCTTCCATGTACAGACAGACAAGATGGGACTGATAGGGAGATGTGAAGCTGTGCATATCTCCTGATCAGACAGCTTGGTAGGTTTGCTATCGTTTGGTTGGCTGGCGGCTTCATTTCCTCATTACAGTTGACAGTCTCATTGACTCTTAGTAGAGAGGCCTTAGTTTGTATGAGCATGGCAAGTGAATTATTCTCCAGATAAAAGATGTACCGTTCTGTTGTTATTACAGTGTGGGAAGCTTGTTTTAACGATGTGTTTTGTTTTTTCTTTCCTGTGGCCAAAAAATGAACTCGACTGCCACCTTTTCAGGAGCAGTAAAATTCATATCTACATAAACCAAGCAAAATGGGCTAAGATAATTGGGGGGAAGAGAGGGCAGGATACAAAAATCTTACACAGAACTGAAAATGTTGGGTAGTTTTTATATGTTCATAAAATTTCCTAAGTCTTGCAAGACAAGGTTCCTTGGGTGAATTTCATATCTTTTATTAGACCCACCCAAATAGTTGGAGAATAGTTAAGTATTGCAAAGGACTTGTCCTGCCCTGTTTTCTTCCCTCCTCCTTTTCCCTTCTCTCCCCAAGTATTGTAAACCAGATTACATTTGGAGTGAATGAGCGTGGTCAGGTTCAGGTGGTGTAAACTTCTCTCTAAGGCAGGGGTCAGCAACCCCCGGCACGTGTGCTGAGCATGGCACATGAGGCCATTTTGCTCAGTGCACCACTGCCAGCCTCATACAGATCTGGGGGCACATGCCCTTCCTGTGCCCCGGGAGTGCACGCTGCTGCCAGGAGCCAGCCCCACCACCTGCCCAAGCACGCAGTGGCAGTGGGTGGGGGAGGTGGCTCCTGCTCCTGCTGCTGCAGCCACTGTCTTCTGTTGGGGGCAGGGAGCTGTGGACCTGGGTCCCTGGGCCCATAGCCCTGGCAGCTGGGGGCCCCCTCCAGCAGGGCTGGGGGGAAGGGACTTCGGTGGGAAGCAACCAGGGCTGGGGGGCTATTGTCGGGGGGACCTGCACAAAACGAATACGCAAGATCAAAGGTAGTATCAGAAGTGTTATTTGTTATCACCAGGTTTACAATTTTTAGAAAATCTGGTATTTACCATAAAAAGGGAGCATTTATGATTATTAACTATACGACTATGTAGTGCATCCTGCCCTCGTGTTTTTTTTTCTGGCATGCCGGCACTCTGGCGTCTTCCAATGTAGACATTGTGTTTTTTTCGGCACTCCGGCCAAAAAACGTTGCCTACCCCTGCTCTAAGGCATCATTTGAAGTGTGTGGCTGCAGTGCCCTTTGTGTATTCTGCATAGTGAGTTTTGCAGATAACTAAGGCTGATTGATTAAAGAGCTTTTTCAAATACTTCATTACAGCTGCTGCCAGTGAGTTGAAATATAATGTTAAAAAGGAAGGAGACTAAATGCCTCTCATCCACAAAATAAATTGCATCCTTAGAAAAATGAAGTGTGTCAAAATGTCCTTATTATAAAGGATAATAATAAGCTGCAAAGGAAGGTTGTTATTTTCTTCTTATGCGTAATGTATTAAGGTTTTTAAACTTTTGCATCGAGACGGCACAGTGTTTAAATTCTAATGAAATCTAGGTTGCATGAGGTTATTTATTAATATTTTTTTCTTCCCAAGAGTTGCCCTTCCGACTTCACAGGATAATGTGCAGTCTTCAAATTGTAGTATTTCTAAAGGTTATGGAGATGAAAAAGAAGATTTAATTCCCAAGTCTTCATTACTGAAATTGGAAACAACAGTCTAATATCAAAGGTTTGGTTATAAAATCTGAATTTTAAGGCGCTGTGAAAAATGCAGATTCCCAGAAGTTTGAAATGAAAAACTTCAGGTACTTTGTAATGAACTAGTGGAATATTTTAGGGATCGAATTGAGAAAAACCCCATCATAACACGGAAAACAAAATGGATAAGTGACATTTAAGATTAGTAAACTGCTAAGGTCAATTGCAGAGGTGGGCAGTTGTTTTGGCTGGAGGGCCACTTAATGAGTCTTGGTGAGTTGTCAAGGGCTGCACATCTAAAAGATTTTATAAGATATCATTTAAACAAATTATAGATACAAACAAATCATATACTAAAAATGAAACATCTACTATAACATATTCTAATTTTATTTCAAAAAATATTTTTTGTCCTGATTTGTGTTTTTTGAGTAGTGTGTGCATAGATGTATATAGCAGTGATTGCACAATAGCTCAAAAAGAAGTCTTACTCTTGTATATTTTGTGTGAGGGTGGTGCATGTGGGGGGGGTGTCTGTGCATGTGTGTGGGGAGCTGCCCGTGTGCCATACCCTGGGAGCCCACCAGTGGTTGTGTGCGGGGTGGGGAGGGGCAGATGCAGCACAGTTCTCCCCCACTCCCACCCCATCTGGCCTGCAGCAGCCCCTGTGGCCCTCTGCATAGGGCTGAGCCCCAACTGCTTCTGCCCAGGGCATCCCATATCCTCCAGCCCTCGTGAGCACTCATACCTTCCTGGTGGGGCTGCTCCTGGTGCTGCTGCAGCCACCCAGGTGCAGCATGGCTCCCCCTGCTCCTCCTCCTCCTGCCCCTGCTGCCCTGCTCCAGGCTGGAAGGAAGCTGCAGCTGGGCAGCTCCTGCCCCAGTGTGCATTTCTACCCACTTTGCCCACTCAGTGCAATGAGCAGTCACCTGCGGGTGACCGAGTGGGTGGGAGGTGGAGCTGGAGCCCTGCGCGCTGGGGCAGAAGCCGCTTAGCTGCAGGGCTCCTGGCCTCACAACCCAGAGTGGTGCAGCAGGGACAGGAGGAGAAGCAGCTGGAAGCAGGGTGGGGGGAGCTGACCAGCACCCAGGTGGATGCAGCCACACTGGGGAGCAGCCCTGCTAGGGAGCTGTTGATGCTGGCCAGGGGTGTCAGCAGCATGGCACAGGCTGCCCTGAGTGGGGCTCTGCCCCATGCACGGCGCTGCAGGGGCAGCTGTGGGCCAGTTCCAGTTAAATGGTAGGTGCCTGCCTGCGGGCTGGATCCAGTCAGTTGGCGGGTTGGATTCTGCCCACCCCTGCTCTATTGTCTCTGCAAGCTGTCGCTGACAACATTTAGTACATTGCAGCAGAAATATTAATACTGCATGATTTGGAAGAGACCCATAAACTGCTTCTTTCTGAATTAACACAACAGAAGAATGATCAAATATAGATTATTTGCTATTACATGATGTTCCAATTAGGTTCTTAGGTCTCAAAAGTGGAAGTATAGGAAGAATTGAGATGGTGAGGGGAAGATAGCATAAACAGAGAGATTAAATCTGTTTCTAGTAACTTGTTTAAACTGACTTTAGCTCCAAAAAGGAAGAGTGCTTATATTCTGAACTTTTTTTTGCTCTTTTTCTTGGCTGTTTTTGTCTTTGTAGCTAGTTAACTCTTTGGTATTTTAGTTGCTAATTGCCACTCTCTTCAGAAACTGCTTGGGAATGCTGGGTCAGCTGTCTGGCGTCTCTGCACAGCAGTTCAGGAGTGGTGGGTAACAGCATGCTGGAAGCAGGCCTCTGGGCTAAAATGCAGAGCTAGTGTTGCAAAGTCAGAGCTAATAGGATACAAAAAGTTTCTGGACTTGCAGAAAAAGCCTTGCCTGAGCTGTCATTAGGAAAATTGGACAGAGATTGGATTTAGGTACTGTTTCTTCTTATAGAACATCCGAAAGAGGACATCTTTCTCTCATTAGCTGATAAGTAGAAACTTGCATTTTCCTGTCACTTTTAATCCTATAATCTTTTTTTGGCACATTCAATATGATAGGTTGCTTTTTTAATAGCATCTACATTTTAAATATTCTGAGGTCAGCAGTAGATGTCTTTTGTAACTGAGTTATATAGTCCTTTGCCAAAATAGATGGATATTTTTAATTTCAGTATCTTTGCTTGCAAGCATTGAGCACAAAGTGCTAAGTATTCTTCCTACTTTCAGCATACTGATAGTTGGCTAGCAAGGCAAGCTGCAGTTTGCAGGTACAGGAAACCTTCACTATTCGCCGATTCAGCATTTGTGGTTTCAAATATTCACAAATGCCAAACTCGCTTCTTAAATACACTTAAAGGAGCTATTCTGGACCTCCACGCTTGCTGCCACCGGGCTCCCGCCAGAGCAGCCATGGCCCCCAGCCTCCAGGAGCGCTGAGCTCATGAACGCAGACGGTGTTCACAAATACAGTGCCTTATTCACGGATTTCGCCATTGGCGGGGCATACAAGAACATATCCCTGTGAATGGCGAGGGTCGCCTGTAGTGATGATCATGCGTCACAACAATGAATTGCTAATGGGGAGAGAACAGCAGAGATGACCCTGTTCAGTGATTTATACTCCTTACGTGAAGAGTCGTAGAACATGTAATGCTATGATATGAAGTCTCCCAGAAGACAAGGTAATTCTCCATTGACTGCACGTGTTCCTATCTCCCTCCATGCCAGCAATTATTTGAGGAAACAACTCACTTTCCCACGCTTGCGGACAAGGAAATGCCTTTGAGTTTTGTCAGTACAAAAGAGCAGTCTGGTCCTATCCAAAATACTAATTTGGCTTTGTGCTCTGCAGGACAGTTATGTTTCCTGCTTAACTGGGGAAGTGGAATCAGATGGGGGCTTCCTTCATCACTGCGGCCTGACTTTTTGCTAGTTGTTTTATTTACTGGAGACATTTTTGGAAGTTTTTTGTTTCCCTTCTAAAGGTCCGTCTTCGCACTGAAGATGCTTTTTTGACCCTTTTGCTTTTTTTCTGGGAGGAAGGGAAGTTTCTATCTGTCTTATACACTGACATTCTTCAATCCTTTCTACTTGAGCTGTGCAAGGATGAAGAGCCCCCATAGTCCCTATTACCAAGTGGCAGCTTCTGCTAACTTTATGGGCATTTTGGCTCCTGTTACAATGGTGTCAGCAATACCCAAGATACTTTTGCAGCTTCTCCCTAGCCCACAGCCAAGTACTTGAAGAGGAATTGGAGGACAAGAAGTCCCAGTGAAACAGAAGCCTGCGTTTGCTGGTAGGACCCTTGTACTCCTTTTGGGATTCATATTCTGGTTACGTCTGGTATTTTTGTCCTGTGACACAAATATGTTTTAGTTGTGTAAGAGAAAGTCACTGGAGCTGTTACCCTATCTAGGGAGCTATTATATGGCTTGCCTAAAGGCAGAGGTTGTTGCACTGAATACTTACAGTTTCTTAGGTATGCAGTTGAATATAAGTTTATTTAGTTTCTTAATTTCTGCTTTTAATTTTATTTAAAACTACTGAATGGCTCTTCGTTCTAGCTGAGTAGTTTTCCCTTGTGGTTTGGGTCAAGGTGTGCTTGGATCAGTACAGTAGAGTAAAATATGCTCGATATGTAAGAGTTAGTTTGTTAAAATAAGTGAGATTTAATACAGAACATATTTATTGATAATTCTTCCCTTTTCTTTTTCTTGTAAATTGAATTGATAGTTAGTTCATCACCAGATCCTTTAAGATTTCATAACTAACCAGTGGATCTCAGCCCCTTTTTCACATAATTTCTATTCATAGATTGGCCAAGGGATACAAACTTTTCTGGTTTTTCACCTCCCAGTTAGTTTTTTGACTTTGAACTAGCTATTGAACTGAATAAAGTGACATGAAGACAGTATTGTCTTTGTACCTGCAGAGGCCACAGCTGTCAAAAGTTGATTTATCACTTTCAGCAAATTCTGGTTCCAGGTGCTTAAACAGTTACTATACATTGTGTGTATAAGTCAACTCCATATTTCTGATCCAGAAAGTTAGGATTTTCATAGATCCAGTGTATAAGTCAACCCTGCTTTACTGGAGCCGTGTCCAAGGGAGGCTTGTCCCATGGGCAGCGTGGAGAGGCAGCAGGGAAGTGGCTGGCTGTGCTGGTGGAGAGACAGGTTCTGCAGAAAGAAAGGATTGGGTGCTCACCACTTGTGCCTTCAGCAGGCTCTTGTGGGCATCAGGACACCTGGGGCAGCCCAGAAAGGAGCTGGCTTGTCCGGTGGGCAGCATGGTGAGTTTGCAGGAGTGTGGCTGGGTATGCTGGTTGCAGGAGAAGGTAACGGGGATGGCTTGTGAGGCGCTGGAAGCCCAGGTTTAGCGAAGAGTTTGATCAGGCCTCGCCGAGCTGGGGCAGCACCCAACCCACTGGCAGTCTGCCTGGCCAGGCCTGCAGGACACTGCCACATGCTCCCCCACAGATCGGGGGTTGCCCGGCCCACCGGCAGCCCACTGGCCACTCTGTGCCCTGATGCTGCTGGGGGAGGTGGGGTGCGGGCAGGGTCATGGCTTCTGCACTGTTGGGTAGCAGCTTCACCCTACTGGCCAAGATCCACTTGTGGGGCAACTACTGGTGTCCCTGGGCAGATTTGACAGGTGTAGGGTTTGGGTGCCCAGCCTGGCTTTGGGGTGTCAGGCAGGGATGTTGGGGAGGCAGGAGCCTGGCCTGGTCTCAGTCAGTGCCAGGCAAGCGCCTAGAGGCCAGCACGCTACCTCTCTGTGTGGCAGGGCACCAACATGAAGTCCAGCTGAAGTACTGATATGATGTATAAGTCGAGGTGGAAATTAAGGGGTAAATACTTTGGCTCCAAACCTTGACTTATACACTGTGAAATATGGTAAATAGTTTGACTTTCCTTAAAACTTTGTCAGCAAGTGTATATTCATAGTATCATAGTATCTAGAGTCGGAAGGGACCTGGGCAGATCATCTAGTCTGACCCCCTGCCTTGGCAGGAAAGAGCACCGGGGTCAGATGACCC
>JAGPOW010001296.1:131574778-131588233 GCA_030014935.1 Caiman crocodilus
GGGCTTGGCCTGCAAGCCCTTAACCATACGAGTGGCCCTTCTCTGGACCCTCTCCAGGTTATCCACATCCCTCTTGAAGTGCGGCGCCCAAAACTGCACACAGTGCTCCAACTGCGGTCTGACCAGCGCCCTATAGAGAGGGAGTATCACCTCCTTGGATCTGTTCATCATGCATCTGCTGATGCACGATAAAGTGCCATTGGCTTTTCTGATGGCTTCATCACACTGCCGGCTCATGTTCATCTTGGAGTCCACTAGGACTCCAAGATCCCCTTCCACTTCCATGCCACCCAGCAGGTCATTCCCCAGGCAGTAGGTATGCTGGACATTTTTCCTCCCTAACTGCAGCACTTTGCATTTCTCCTTGTTGAATTGCATTCTGTTCTTTTCTGCCCACTTGTCCAATCTGTCCAGGTCTGCTTGCAGCTGTTCCCTGCCCTCCAGTGTGTCCACTTCTCCCCATAGCTTTGTGTTGTATGCAAACTTGGACAGAGTACATTTCACTCCCTGATACAAGTCGCTGATAAAGACATTAAAGAGTATCAGTCCAAGGATTGAGTTCTGTGGGAACCCACTGCCCACACCCTTCCAGGTCGAAACTGACCCATCCACCACGACTCTCTGGGTATGACCCTCTAGCCAATTCGCCACCCACCGGACTGTGTAGTCATCCATGTCACAGCCTCTTAACTTGCTCACCACTATGGGGTGGGATACCGTATCGAAGGCCTTCCTGAAGTCTAACTTCATGTTTCTCTGATCAGAAATAACCTCTCTGACTTGTAGCCTAGGTGGAAGATCGTGGGGACTGATGTCCTATGTGGTGAAATGCAAGTAATCCCAGAAGGATTTTGTGACTGGTTCCGAGTTTGTTCAGTTTAAAAGATGAGATTTCTCTTTACTGTTTTTTAGAGAGTATTTGTAGATACTCTTGTATACAAAGTAGCTATGTTTAGGTGATATCTAGCAGATAGTTACAGAGTTGTAATCTCTGGAAAAACTATAATTAAGATCCTTAATTATACAGGAGAATGTCCGGATGGCATAGGCTTGTTTTTTTTCTTGGCTATTGGCATGCCTGTGTTCACCTTGCTTTCTGAAGTGAATTTCAGACTGGCTAACCAACTAAAGGCTGTTAATTTTAATTTATTTTATATAATAATTGTTGCTATAAATGATGGTTCTGGATAGAAAAGATACCAGTATGTCGTAGACTGCCTGAATCTTTTTGTCCATGTAGTAGTTAAATCTCGTATGCAATAGATCACTACACTACTATGAAAGAATACTTTGTTTAAATAATGCAGTTGGGTTTGCCTTATGAGACTGTTCTTGAATACAGTCCTTTGACTTACTATTTAAAGGCCTTCTGCAAGTCTGCCTAATTCTTGGGTAGAATATTGAATAACTCATCAGATATATTTTTGGTGTGTGTGTTGAATTCAAACTGAATCTTAAATGTGGGAATCTTGAATTAATAACTGTATAGCAAAATTATGTTGTTTAGGTCCCTTACTTTCTCTTTTTGTACATAAGATTGTGACCCTCTAAAAATTCCAGCTGTTCTTAAACTGGCCTGTTGACTTTGTGGTCTTTAGAAAGCAGACTGGTCATATGGGATGGGTCTCCTTCTAGTTTTCAGTTAGTAGATTGCCTTCAAATACAATATTGGTATTGGTGGTAATATAAGGGATTTCTGTAGTTACTTCAGAGGTGTTTGGCAATAGAAATGGCTGACCTTACCAAAAAAACCTAGACAGATGGTTATTCAGAGGGGTATGCATGTGTGCAATCTGTATGAACATGATGAGGACCAGTGCTGTGTGCACTGTGTTTTAATTTGTGTACGACATGAAGTGGTTCGAGAACTCCCCTGTGAGGGTAAATAGTTTTATGATCTTGATCTTCTTGATAAATATGATTATCTTACAGCTGTCAGTTGAAAGTATCCCATTTAAAAAGTGTATGCAAAATGATGATAAATATCAAGTTTTTTGAGAGTGGACTATTTACCACCAGGTATGAAAGGAAACATGTCTTATTATTTATTTTTTACATGGCATTAAAAGACAAAGCATTACAATTTATCCTAAGCAATATGCAACGTTTGTTTTCCTAAAGAAGACCTGTTTGGTGTACAGGGTGAGTAGGAAGAAGTAGGTAGATGTGCACTGATATATTGGTCCATATCCTATCGGCACCGATAAAAAGGAAAATTGACATTATTAGCAATTGGCTTTTTTTGCCAATGTGGCCAATAATGTTACCAGTAAATACAGTGTGCATGCACACAGCCAGGAATGCAGCCCAACAGTTTGGAGAGCAGCATCTGGCTGGTAAGTCTGTGGAGGCAGGGGAAACGGGTGTGGGGGAGGGAAGGGGCGTAGTGGGGCAGATTTGAAGGCCCCATGGTGAGGGAGGAAGTGGGGCTTTGAAGCAGGGGCAGGAGCTGGCCAGCTGGGGTGGGGTGTGGTGGGGCACAGGATGGAGCAGTGGGTGGCTTGTGCAGGGGGACTAAGGGGCGGGGGTGAGGCTCCTGCTGCTGTGTGCACCCCTGGGAAAGGCCTGGGGGACATGTGTCCTTCGGATTTGTACATGGGGTAAGAACAGGTTGCCTGCTGCAGGCTAGGGCCAGGGGTTGCGCTTGGGGCAGGCGGGGCTGGGGCAGGCAGCAGCGCTGGGAGGGGGGCTATAGGGTGGGCTACAGCCACCCCAGAATTCACTGTAGTCACCTTCCCAGCGCTGCCATTACCCACCCTGCCCCCACCCACCCCAAGTGCTACCCTGGCCCAGCCCCAAACAAGCAAACCCTGCTCCCCTCAAAAACCAAAGTTGAGCAGATTTCTGGATGTGTCCTATTCTCTCTTGATCATTCAGGGAGGTCTCTTTCTTACGCCGATCTTCCAGCTCTCTGTTACCTGGTGTCTAGCACTGTGAGAGTACTTTCCCTGGGTCTCAAGATGCTGCCTTAGAACAATAAACCCTCGATGATGTGCAGGTAGAGAGCTGCATTTCTTTACTCAGGATAGAACCTGTAGCTGCCCATGATGAGGCACGGATTAATGCCTCCCTCAGTTGCAGTAGTAATAGTTTAGAGGATAATGGCAATGAATTAAACTGTATGGAATTCCTGTGAGATAAGGAGGGTGTGGGAAGACATCGTATTTAGAACAGTTTAAATGGATTTGAAACCCAGAGGTTTAGATGTCCAGGTCATTTATTTTTTTTAGGTTGGTTTAAACATCCTGGAATGTTTCAAAAGCACACCAGAAAAATCAAGTACTATTTTGAGTTGGTCCTTCTTGAATTGGCTTGATGTTATATGTGGAAATGAAGCATTCCAAGCCTAATGTTTAGGCAGTCCTCCAGGCATCCCAAACTGCACCACTTACCTTCCCCGCACGGACCCCACTCCATGCAGGGCAGTGGGGCTGTTGTGAGTTGCAGCTAGGACTCTGCTGCACAAAGATCTATTGCCTAGAGCAGTGGATCTCAACCTCTTTCCTGGTGGGACCCATTTGCAAAGAACCATGGTCTGTCCTGACCCACCCCCTGGCCCTGCTGGTGTCTGACTCACAGTCCCCTGCACCCCTCTCCCCTCAAGGCCATGCTGGTATTCCTCACTCCGGATCCACAGCCCTCTAGCCCACTCCCAGCCCTGCTGGAGGAGTCCCCAGCTGCCCCTGTCCTGCTTGGGCCAGAGTGCCCAGTCAAGTTGGCATTGCTTAAAACAATAGGGAGCTTAAGCCCCCCAGCCAGGTGTGTAATGCCAGTCACTAGGCAGAGGGAGCATGTTTCCCCCCTCGCTCTGACATGTATCCAGCTCATGCTACAACTCAGGGTTACCTGGAGCAGATGGGACCCAAGGAATCTGCCCTCTGCAGTGACTATGGTAACCGAATTGTCACATAGCAGAGTTTGGGGAGAGACAGAGATGGTGTTCTGCCATACTCTGGGCCAGTGTCCCCTGTTTGTGTGGGTTGTGCCTGTAAGAACAAACATCCATCAGCCGCTGGGTAGTGGCGGGGGAAAGGAGCCATTGTACAGCTGGCATTTAATAGCCGTTGACAGAACGCCTTTCAATACCATGCTCAATGAGAACTGAATTTGCCCACAGTGAATTGTTCCTCACCCTCTGTGCTGGAGTCCTACCCTGCAGGCTCCACCTTGCACACACAGCTCTATGCACTTGCTGGCACACAGGGCACTTGAGTGGCTTTCAAGGGAAAGTCCTTTGAACACCACAGTGGAGGCGCTGACTTTGGGAAGTCCCAAAACTACCAGCCTCTGGAATGAAGAAGCATTCAGGTCCAGGGAGTCATGGCATGTCCTCTTCCCCCACCCACATGCACACATACCTGGTGTGTCCCTCCTTCCCCTTCCGAGTATCACCGCATAGTGCTGGGTAGTGTGTAACCAAGTTGAGGTGTGCAGGGAAATGGGCCTGGGCTCTGGGCTACGTGTAGAGCAGTAGTGGCACCCAAGGAACAGGGGGTGAGAAACACCTGATGATCCCTCCAACCTTACCCTGCCTGGCCCCGTTTGAGCCTGGGACCACTGCCAAGGGTCTGGAGCAGGGAGGATAAACTGAGAAGACAGCTTTCCAGGACAGGGGGTAGAAAAGCTGGGAGTTTCTTGTAAGGGGATCACTCAACCCACCCCCACCCCCTGGGAACTACAAGCAAGGGGCCACACAGCCCCCACAGGAGCTTGCACTCTTTCCACTCTATCCCCTGCACCCCAATCTGGATCTTCCTCTCCTTTAGGGGAATCCTGGGAAACATGGGCCATGACCCCTGGAAGACATAACGGTCTGAGTACCCTATGACCCCTAGTCAGTGCAGCTCCTAAAAGGCGAGTGTGCTACTTGGAGCCCTTAGCAGCGTATGTGCAGACACTTTTGTCCAGGGACAGTTGTGAACTGGTTCCCACATTCCTGGACCAGTTCAAGTGTTACATCCGTCTCACCTATTTCAGAGGTAGGAAGATGGAGGCCCATGGTATTCAATATGCTGTCCAAGGTAGGCACAGTGAGAGCCAAGGGAAGAATAAGAAGCTTTAATTAATTTTTGATTCTTCTGGTTAGAGTCAGAAGTTTAAAGCTAGCACTTTGCGCCATGCTAAACATTTATTGGGTGGTCGTGAGAAAAGTCCTGAGACTAGGATATAGTAGGATGCTGTCTTTGTGAGGAGGGGTGCACTTGCCCTCCATGGGGTACAGGATAGAGGGGCTCTCTTTGTTCACAGGAACATGGAAATAAAACAAATCTCATCAGATGCTGATTTCTTTTACAGTCAGCAGAGAGCTTTCCTTTCTGGAAAGTAACTCACTACTACAGATTTGCTAAAAGAATAGGATGGTTGCATCTCTGCGCCTGAGCATCTTTGTGTTGCACTGCTCCTGCTCACTTTCCTAGTTGAAAGTAACCCTTCTGTCAGCTGCAGCTCTTTAGCTTTCTCAGTGATGCCAAGCCATGGCAACAGCATTTGAAGGTCAGCTTTATGCTTGGCCTTGAAGGAATTAGAGTTGAACTGGTAAAGGTCAGCTTCACTTCTTCTCCAAAAGCTGTGACAAAAAGTGTCCATAGTTCATATTTGAAAATACATAGAGGGAAAGCTAGACAAATTAAGGCTCATAGTTTATTTGTTAGTGACAAAGAATTCAGGATTAGATGTTACCTCCTGGATTAAAAGTGGGAGATTAAAAAGGGCTGAATTGCAAACAAAATCTGGGGCTTTTTTTTCTTAAAAATGTGTAAGTAAGGTAACCATTTAGCAGAAATAAACCCAGATTTGAGTTTTTTGTCTGCCTCAACAGCTTCTGTTCTGAAGGCCAAGTGGTGCAAGTTGCTACATGTGGGCAAAGTCTTTGCATCTGTTCAGAGCCCTTTGAGACCAGAGATGGAGGTTTTGGGCCTAATTGTGTGAATTTTCAGCACTTCTCTGTCCTTTTCTTTAACACGGGTCTAGCAGTGCTGGAGGTAACAAAGGTGGCAGGCAGCACAGTGTAGTAACTTATCGCCATGCTGTCAAGAACTAGGGCCAGTCTTGGGTTTGACTCATTTGGGCTGCCTCAGACTAAAGCTGCTCTCTGAGGTGAGAGCAGAAAATGTACAATATCACTCTTTGGGCAGGTCTCTGTTCCCCTATCATTACTTACTGACGAGTAAGAGCTGGCTGCTCTTGTAGACTAATCTGATTGCCTTAAGAGTTTTCCTGCCCTTTGTGCAACACCAGTGCAGCTCCATCACAGGCAATTTGGCAAGGCTCATGGGAATTGTTCCTGGGTCATGATAGAAAGCAGTGGTGTCCAACCTTTTTTCTTCTTTGGGCTGGATGGATGGTGCTTAGTCTGTCTGCGGACTGGATCCTACTTGCCACCCTCACTCAGCACACAGGGTGGCAAGTATGCCTCCTCAAAATTGAAGTTGTACACTGGTTTGTAGCCAGTTCCCCAATATAAGTGTTTTCAATGGTTTAAATCTATGTTTTATGCCACTCACATAGATAATTAACTGCTGCATAACGAGAGGTCATGGTTCTGTGGGTAAATGATAAGAAGTGCCTATGGGGAAAAAAAGAAAAAGCCCATCAGTGGGCACATTTATATGAGATGCTACTGTGCACTTATTTAGTAGTCATATTAGCAAGTACTAAACCAAAGCGCAACAACCACAGTAACTGCACAGTAGCGCTGTCAGATGTCTTTTAGGTGACACTACTGTGCAGTAGCTTAATAACAGTGTGATGCCTACACAGTTGGATGGGTAAAAAATTGGCTGATGGGGCGCACCCAGAAAGTAGTTGGTGGACGGGGGTTGTACTCAGCCTGGCGAGTTGTGAGCAGTGAGGTACCGCAGGGCTCGGTCCTCAGGCCCACACTGTTTAACATCTTCATCAGCAACTTGGATGAGGGGTGGAAAGCACCCTGTTCAAGTTTGCTGATGACACTAAGATGTGGGGCGAGGTGGACACACTTGAAGGGAGAGAGAGGCTGCAACTAGATTTAGACAGGCTACAAAAGTGGGCAGATGAGAATAGGATGGGGTTCAACGTAGATAAATGCAGCGTGCTGCACCTTGGGAGAAGGAATCCACAGCATACATACAGGCTGGGGAGTTCCCTTCTTGAAAGCACAGAGACGGAAAGGGATCTCGGAGTCATTATTGATTCCAAGATGAACATGACCCGCCAATGCCAGACCACAGCCAGCAAGGCCAGCCATACCTTGTCGTGCATCCAAAGATGCATCTCAAGCCAGTCCAGGGAGGCGATACTCCCCCTCTATGCGACTTTGGTCAGGCCGCAGTTGGAGTACTGTGTCCAGTACTGGGTGCCACACTTCAAAAGGGATGTGGCCAGCCTGGAGAGGGTTCAGAGGTGGCCCCCCGCTTGGTGAGAGGGCAGCAGGACGGGCCCTACAAGGGGCCGGAACTGAATGACCTGAACCTGTTCAGCCTCAGCAAGAGGAGGCTGAGGGAGGACCTGGTAGTTGCCTACAAACTCATCAGGGGAGATCAACAGCAAATAGACAGAGCCCTTTTCTCCCCAGCACCACCTGGGGTGACAAGGAACAATGGTAATAAGCTGATGGCGAATAGGTTTAGATTAGAGATCAGAAGACAATATTTTACAGTTAGGGTGGCCAAAATCTGGAACCAACTTCCTAGGGAAGTGGTCCTCGCCCCTGCCTTGGGCAAATTCAAGAGGAAGTTGGACAATCAGCTGTCTGGGGTCTTGTGAACCCAGCATGCATTCCTGCCTGTGGCAGGGGGTCAGGCTAGATGATCTGTTCAGGTCCCTCCTGACCCTAGCTACTGTGAAACTATGAATACTGTGGAATAATGTATTAGCACTATCCATGCTGTGACATGTTACTGCGCGGTATTTTTCGACTACTGCTCAGTCAGTGTCTTGTGTAGACGTGCCCAGTCTGTTAAAAAAAATCATCTAGTAAAATACATTCAGAAGCCTTCAGCTAAAATATATATTTTTACATTTTATTCCATGGAGGGACATTCACACTTCAGTGAACAGTTTTTATTACTGTTGTCTTCAGTGAACAGTTTTCATTACTGTTGTCTGTTTCTTTTTGCAGCTAATGAATCCACTATCTTTTGTGGTTAAATAAGGTCTGATATTCTCTCTGTAGTGACTGTGGACAGCTGCATCCTATTATTTACTGAATTAAATATCAGCACAGACATGTTGCACGCAGTGAAAAAATGTGATCTTGATCTTGCTAACATAAAGTGACAATCAGAATTGGAAGGTTACCTTTGTGTTTCCTGGAAGTGCATAAGAAAGTAATGATATTGTTAATATCTTTCTCAGCAAAAAATCAAAGAAAGATAGTATTTAAAAGCAAAGATGGGTTTTTTTTTTCCTGTTATTTTTTTGAATTCACCCGAGGATGTTCATCCTCACATTTTCCTCAGTTCACAAAACATTCTTTTAATTTCTCATTTTTTGACAGGGTGTTTGTTTTACAGAATAATTTTAATACTTGTAGCTCAAATATAGTTAGTGACATAAGTTTTGAAACTTGGAACAAGAAGTGCAAGCTTAAAGACACATTTGACTGTACTTTATGGTCTTTTTTTTGTTTGGGCTAGTGTGCTGCTATAAACTCAGCTTTATAAAACTCATTGTTTCTATTTGAGTCTTTTAAGTTAAGTTTTTTTCTCTAAGTCTGTTTAATTGTTAGAGTACACAATTAAAAGAGCATTGGCATTAGATTCCTTTGTGAGATCTTGTGTGCATATGTATTTTTCCCCTTCATATGTATTCTAAGATTAGATCTTATATCTGGTTACTTATTAGTATTCCCATTAATTTGCATTTTGCAGTCTTACAGGATAATTAGCTATAATTTGCTGTATAAATTGTCTGCTTAGCTATAACTTAATATAGACATTTTCATGATTCTTTTTATTATGGGTGTTTTTTTGTGGGCTAATATTGTTGGTTAATGTGGCCTGGTGTCTTTTCTGTGAGACACCTTTTGTGAAAGAAATGGTGTGAAGAATTCAATTTCACTCTATTCAGCACTGGCGATACCTCTCCTGGACTACCGTGTCCAGTTTGGGGCCCTACACTTCAAGAAGGATGTGGACAGATTGGAAAGGGTCCAGCAGAAAGCAACAAAAATGATTAGAGGCCTAGGAAGCATAACTTATGAAGAAAGGCTGAAAGAGCTAGGGCAGGGGTAGGCAACATGTTTGGCCGGAGCGCTGAAAAAACTGCAATATCTACCTTGTAAGATGCTGGAATGCCAGCGTGCCAGAAAAACCAAACCAGGGTGGGGGGTACATGGCAGGACACATGGCATATTAATTTAGTTAATAATCATAGATGTTCCTTTTTCTTCTTGCCGTTAATACCAGGTTTCCTAAAAATTCTAAACCTGGTGACAATAAATAAAACGTCACGTACTACCTTTGTTGTATATATATTTTTAAGCATGTTGTGATGACAGAGAGAAAAAAGAGGGTGAGGAGAGAGAGAGAAGGAAAGAAAAAAGAAAGAAAAGCACTAACTACTTGGTGATATTGTGGCGGTGGGCAGAGTAGGCCCTTGGTCACAGGGTCCTACCCCACTCCTACCTATCCTACTCCTATCTTCTCTTTGTTCACCCACCACACCTTGGCGTTAAATGGTAGGTAGAATAGAGAGAACCAGGGGTTGGCACCTGATTGTCCTTGGCCTTTACATGGAAGATCACATCCTGGGTCTTCATGTAGCTCCTCCAGACCTACGTTGTGCCCATACCTCTCCAAAGAGATGTTGCCGTGGAAGATGTTGGTACTTTAAGGATACGCTAACTTAATTTCTTAACATAAATGCTCTGGATTCACTGCCATAAGCAAACAAGTAAAAATGCTCTCAAGTAAAAGATCTTTTCTTAGTAGTTGCCTTGGCCCTGCTTCTGACGGCTGAGTTTCGTGATGTTAGGCTGATAGCTGGTTATCGAACATAAACTTGAATCTGAATGGGCAGTCATCAGACAGTTTCTTATAGGCCAGAGTGTGGCTTTTATTTGTGAAAACACTTTTTTTTCACAGCAATAAGTAGATTGAAAGACAAACAGTAAGGCAAAAGCTATTTTTTTTCATGCAGGCATACTTTTCAGGAAGGGAAGACCAACACCTCTGTAGTCTTGAGTTGCCAGTCGCTTTCATTCTCAAGTTCACCTCGCAGCGATTTGAATTTCAGTACCCAGATGCACGAGCTTTGAAATCAGTCTGTTCCAATTCAGATCCTTCAGTGTTCATCCACTGAAAGTCTGCAGTTCTGTATCACTTTCCCTAGTCCTGTCTGAGTTCACAGGAAATGAAAACATGGGTCCTCTGTTGCAAAAATCTTGGCACTGTCTTACGAACTCGTCTTCCAGCTACCCTATGTAGTTGTGTATATCCCTATTATTCAATTGATACTGCTCAGAATGGATTTTCAGCCTGGGGAAGAAACGGACGGCAGACACTTCGATGTCTCGTCTGAAAACAGACAGATTATCACAGAAAGCTTTCCAGTCTTCCGACAGCTAAAGGATGGTTTTCTGTGTTCCTTGTAACCTAGTATTCAAATAATTTAAATGTGATGTGATGTCTGTCACAAACATCAGTTTTGTTAGCCCTCTCGCATCAGGAAGGTCTACACATTGCTGACCACTTTCCTCAAGAAACAGCGCGATGGATTTGAGACGAGCAACAAATTGCTTGGAGCACGTTACCTCGACTCAACCAGTGTACATTACTGTGCAGCACTAAGTCTTTATATGCAGAATCCATATCTTTTAAAAGTTCATGGACTCTCCTGTGTGTCAGAGGAGCGGGCAATGAAAAAGTTGATGATTTTCACAACCATTGTTATGATTTCATTTAAATCAGAAGATGAGATCTTAGCGCATAGGCTCTCCTGACGAATAATACAATGGAAGCTCATAAAAGGGCGTCCAATCGCAGTTTCCAGAAGTTTTATAAATCCAGCTGTTTTACTTGCCATAGCAGGTGCGCCATCAGTGGTAACAGAGATCACCTTGTGCAGGTCAATTTGTTGCTGTGTAAAAATATCTTTGCCAGCATTAAGTATATTGCTGGCCTTTGTTGTGCTATGCGTAGCGCTCAAAGAAAACAATTCCTCCCAAACTTCCCCAGAGATAAAATATTGAACAATTATAGCAAGACGGGGATATCATTTATGTCTGTGCTTTCACCCAGTGCAAGGCTCATCACATCACAAGTATGGAGGTCTCAAGTCATTTGTTCTCTAACATTAGTTGCCATTTAATCTGTTTGCCTTTGAACAGTCCTGGATGACAAGGGCATTTCATCAATACTAGCAATGATGTCCGTTTTATTTGCAAAATCCTGCAACAGCTCCTCAGCATGCTTTAAGGAAGTGTCCTTTCCAAGCTGTAGCTAGAGCGGCAATGTAACTTGCCAGTGTGAAGAGAGTGTTTCTTGTTACAAAACTAGAAAAGATGGCTGTCTGTTTTTGAACAGCTTTTCTAATGGATTCACGTTTGTCTGCTTTGACTCCAGAAAATTTGGCTTCATGCTTAGTTGCCAAATGGCCCTGGACGCTAGAATTACTCATAGTCGTTGATACCCCACTCTTCTGCACAGACAACGCAATCCCCTTGCTGCGCAAAACCATACAATTCTCTCCATGCCAGCTGAAACTCTGGAATATCTACCTTTTGTTTTATTTACTATCCCTAGTGTACATGTCTACAGTATACGCTGCCTTCTAACTGCAACATTTCCTGAAGTTCACACAAACCAGAGGCAGGACAAACTCTGTAAACAGGCAAACAGAAAGCAGAAAATCAGAAAGAATTGAATTGTTTGAAGTATGTATAAATCTGGGTAAGTACTTCCAAGAAGGCAATCAGAGAACAGAAAAACGCACAAAAAAAAGTGAGCAATAAGCATTTCAATCAAGAAATGCAAAGTAGAGAGATTAAAATAAATGTAATATGGACTGTTTTAGTAAAGTAAAAACCTGAAATATATGAGCTGGTTTAAGAGTGAAAAACCAAATAAGAAATGATTTAACAGAGCAAAATTATACTGATTTGTGTGAACTGGCTTGGGAGAACACAAGCTGAATATGAATTAACAGGGCAATATAAACTGATGAACATGCAGAGAGAGCAAACGCTGAACATGAATCAATTAACCAGTTTATTTTGCTCTGTTATATCCAGGTTCAGTGTTTGCCGTCTTTCCCCCTTAACCAGTTTATTTTGCTTTATGTAGAGAGAACAAAAGTGGAGCATGAATCCATTTAACAGAGCAAAATAAACCGGTTAACGGGGAGACGGAACGAAAGCTGAATACGCATCAATATACCAGAGCAAAATAAACTGGTTAGTTACACTGATTCATATTCAGCTTTTGTTCTCTCCACATTAACCAGTCTATCGTGCTCTGTTAAACCATTTCATACTCCGCTTTTGCTCCCTGTCCACACTAACCAGTTTATTTTGCTCTTTAAATTGATTCAAACTGGTTAATGTGGGGAGAGAACCACAGCTGAACATGAATCAACATAACGGAGCAAAATAGCAGGGTTAGTTGCATTGATTCATATTCAGCTTTCGCTCTCTTTCCACGTTAACCACTTTCATTTTGCTCCGTTAAATCAATTCACACTCCGCTTTTGCCCTCTGCGCCTGGAGCGGAGCAAAATAAACTGATAACTGTGGAGAGGGAGCAAAAGCTGAACATGAATCAGGATAAGTAACCAGTTTATTTTGCTCCATTATAGGTGCAGAGAGCACCGTAGCGGAGTATACATCGCTTTAACAGAGCAAAACAACAGTCGTTAATGTGCACGAAAGCGGAGCACGCATCGGTTTAAGATAGCAAAGTAAACCGAAGAGTGCAAACCGGAGTGCGACGGAGCGGCCGCACCACGTCTGAGATGCGGTCGCAAAGCGACACAGCGCGCAAATCCCGCAAGAAACAGCCCTGCGCGTGCGCGCCCAGAGCGGGAACCAGGGCCAGGCGCGGGGCACTCACGCAGCAGGTATACAGCGGCGCGGTGCGGCCCGGGGCGGGGCTTGCACCAATCAGCCGCGCCCTCCCTAGAGCAGGGGCGGGACTAAGGGAGGCCCCGCCCCTGGTCGTGACGCGTGCGGCCCGGCCCACACGCGGCCCTGCCGCCCGCCCCGCCCCGCCCCGCCCGGCAAGAGGCTGCGGGCCGGGGCCGCGGGCACGGATGGACCCGGTCAGGCCCGGCCGCCCCCCGCGGGACGAGGTGGGCGCCACGCGCGGGCCCCGCCCGGCAGCAGGTCAGTGCCGCGCACGCGCGGGGGGGACAGGCCGCGCTCACGCGTGCCTCAGGCGGCTTCTCCCGGCGCGGGCGCCGGCGGGGCGCGGGGGGGCGCGGGGGGGGGGGGGGCCTCCCCCGGCCCCCCCGGCCGGGGGGCCGGGGCCGGGCGGGGGG
>JAGPOW010001296.1:131588333-131632780 GCA_030014935.1 Caiman crocodilus
CGGCCGCCCCCCGCGGGTCGGGGTGGGCGCCACGGGGGGGCCCCGCCCGGCAGCAGGTCAGTGCGCCGCACGCGGGGGGGGGACCGGCCGCGCAAACGCGGGCCTCCGGGGGCTTCCCCCGCCCCGCGCCCCCCCCCCCCCCGCCTCTCACTGCCCTGGCGCACACTCCCACGCACGGGGCTCGGTGTGCTTCGCGCGCACAAACTTCACCCTCTCTTTTACCTTCCAGTGCGACACGCCGCGCCCTCTTGCGCTTGGCGGAGGCAGGTGGCTGGCACCGCTCCTTGGGGGCAAGGGGTGCTGAATACACGTGGGTAACAGTGGGGACTGGGGTCGCCCCCCACCAGGCTCCTCGGTGCCACCCCCAAACGACAGCCCTCGGGGAGGCGGACCACCGCAACTGCCACCACGGCTGCGACCGACCTCACGGTTGTGGCCCCTGTGGCCCCGACCTGAAGCGGGTGGGGGTGGCCCCGGCCCCAGCCCCAGGTTGGGGGGAGGGGGCTGGACGCAGGCCTGTGTTGTCCCCCTCCCCAACCGGGCACGCTTGACAAGTAATTTGCTAGTTTGGAAGTATAAAGTTTTAATATTATAAATGTTTTTGTAATATTAAAAATAAACCCTGCACTTTAGGAATGTGAAGAAACTTAGCTCTCCTTTCTGTTTATATTAAAGTGTCGTATAGAAATGTATATATTCTTTTCTAGTTACGTTTAAGTATAATCTACGTATGCATAGAAAAGAAAGAGCTAAGTTTTTCGCATTCCCGAAGCCTAGGCTTTAAGAACGATGCCGAACCTCGTGGGAGTTGGCAATACTGGATTAGCGCTTCCTCCATCCTTACTAGGCCTTGTCATTGTGTCAGTGCTTGTAATTTAGATCTAAAAAGGGTTGTTTTTGTTTTCTTCTGAAGAAAAAAGCTTGACTTGTCTCTACAAATTTGGGAATATGTTTGCGTCAAAACATGAGAAGTTGAAAACTCCCTTTCCAGCAGAGAAATGGTGTTCCTTCTGGTTAGAGCTTGGCCTCCTTTTCTGAGCAAAAATCTTTCCTAACTACAGGCAAACCCTGCTTAACGCTGTTTTGCTCAGCACTATTTTGCTATAATGTTCATTTTTAAATTCATAGTTTCATAGTAACTAGGGTCAGAAGGGGCCTAGAGCAGGCCATCTAGTCTGACCCTCGCCAATGGCAGGAACGAGTGCCAGGGTCACAGGACCCCAGCCAAGTACCTATCCAGGTACTTTGATGCCTGATTTCACTTGGCGTGCAGCGAGTTTTGTTATAACGCTTGCCGTTGCCATCTTGGGTCATTAACAACACTTGCAGTCACCATGTCGGGTCCTCAGATACTTTTGGTTTCACTTAATGCTCATGTTGCTTAATGCTTGGTTTTTCAGGAACCAATTACGAGCGCTAAGTGGGGTTTGCCTGTACTCGAGACCCTGAGAAGTTGAACAGCTGTTGCAGCTTGCAATTTCTAGCTTGACAACCAAATACTTATGATGGTAATGAAAAGTCTTAATTGCTACTTAATTACCAGGTCTTGTGCAGCACGTTTTAGTAGATCTCAAATGCATTACATACAAAAGTTAGGACCATTGCCTCCATTGTTCAGGTAGATGAAATGAAGTATCTTGAAGCATCTTGTGGAGGATCATCCTAGTTAGTGAGCTAGTTGGGGAGAGAACTTGGTCTCCTGAATTCCTTGGTAGCGCGGGTCAGGATCACTGCTGACGCTCATTTGCAGGATGAGTCCTGCAAACCTAACACAAACCTTTAACCGTGATTGCTATTGCTCTGTGTCTTTGACTTCATTGGGATGTTATCTTTGATTCATTTTGGACACCATGTTTAAAGTTCTTGCAGCAAAGGCTGCGCAACCTGCCCTAAAACCATCTGTGTTGTGGTTGAGAGGCCGTATAAGAAATACGTACACATTCTTTGGCTCTGATCTGTGAGCTGTCTGTTACTGAGCTGTATGCTCGCTTCCCAGTGGGGCTGGTTCTTAGTGCCTATCATAATGTTGCTTCTAGGAAAAAAAAAGTGGGGTTTTATTGTTCCTTGAATGCATGCCCTTAAGCTTTTTTTTCTTTATTAGCATGTACATCTTTCTTTTTATAAATGAGGGCAGAACACACTGGTGCTTTTTCCAGCAGCTGTAACACTGGCTATATGCATGCTAATGAAGGTGTCTGATAGCTTTTTAAAAGCCTTGACAGTATTTCATGAGTATTTAAAACTTTCCACGTGTTGGGTAGAGAATAGGAGAAAACATTGCTGGGATTTCCTCAAACTTAAAAACTGACTTTGCAACCGTTTCTGACAGATTTTTATTGAGATATAGGTTCAAAGAATAGTTTCTTGGTTCTCTTTATGCTGTAAATGTGTTGCCTTCTGGCAATATACTGCATAAAAAGCTGCTTTCAAAGACAAACTAACTGTAATTACGTTAATGGAGACAGTTTGGATTTTGTGATGACAGCTGACTAATCATAATAGAGGCCATTTTTTCTGTTGGGTAAAGGATCCTTAAGAGCTGAATGTGGTGACTCATTAAGCTTGAACATCATTTAGCTGTTTCTCCATGCATCTTCTGGGTTCAGGGAGTTATCTTCCTCACCTTTATCTTCCTCAATGTTGCAGTCAAAACAGGAAGTTATATAGTCCATATTAAACTAGTTCTTGATGGATGGAATTCCGTTCATTACGTTCACACGTTACACTGAGGACAGCGAACAGAATCCATTAACGTACATCCTGAAGAATGACAAGTGTATTGAATACATATTTCCAGGAACACTTATGGAGGCAGATGACTTACAGCTGAGAAAAGAACCAGGAACTATTGCCATATCGGTGTCTGTGAGTAAGAGGAGGCTGATCGGCGAACTGGCTTTGTATAGTCTTGAACACCGTTGCTGACATGAAGCCCGAGGAAACCTGCTTGTCTCCTGTGTAACGTGATTATTTTGATCTGTGGGTGGGATAGCAGCCAAGAAAATTGGTTTCTGATTCTGCAGGGTTTGACTGAGTTTCCTTAAATTATTAATTGCAGTGTTTTATTATGCGTAGTAATATGTATCTGCTTCAGACTCATGCTGGTTTCTTCACTCACTCGCATGCTCTTGGCAAACAAATGTTTGGATGGGCTTGTGTACGTTAATGCTTGTAGTGCTTATTTTTTCTATGGTAGAACTTTGCTAATGTGAAAAATTAGGAACTGCAAAGAGGCTGTTGGATGGAAATCAGCATGTGCGACTCGGTGCTCTCTGATTCTAGTGTGCTGAAACAGGTTGGGGTTGCATTTCCTGGTCTCTGCCCCATTGGCTTTCTTCACCAATGTTGAAAATACACCTTGCCACAACAGCAGTCTTTTTAAGTGTGGAGTAAATGCCCTCTTTCTTCTCTCTTGCTTCCACCTTTTTCATGTTGCTTTTTGCCAGGCTGTCATCCTCTTTGTATTCTAATGCTTCAAAGAATTTCTTCTGCAGAAGTAAGAGAATTTATTTTTTAATGATCTCTTTGCAGAATCAAGATACACTCGTGCTTTGATTCATTTACAGAATTCTCTTATTTAGTGGAACGCTCACCCTATTTCACTCTTTCCTCACTTTTTCTTGTTATCCCATTTAAATGTCATCTGGGGAGCTCTTTAGGAACCAGGAAAAGGCACTTTTGCACAGAGCCTAGCGGTGTTAGCTTAATAGCTTGTATTCTGTCAGGAACAGGAAACTTGGAAATTGTCATTTTCTGCGTGCATTTGCAATTTAATTAAGCTGGAAAAGTGAGGTTCTACCATGCATTTGAGAAGCATGTCTTTTTCTCTAAAGCAACCAGTAGAAATACCCATTTCTCTTCTCACCATCTTATCTCCATGAGGCTCAGAGGGAGAAAGATTGCAACACATTTCTGGAAACGAAAAGCTTGCATAAATATAACTTTTTTGTTTATTATAAAGTCATTAATCTAAAGCCTCGGATTTTAGAGGATTCAGTATAGTTGCAAACAAACTTTCAGTTTTGAATGGAAGATTTCTTGTTTTCTGGAGCATAAAACTTCCTAGCCCCAAGTTGCTTGGTAGTGACCTCTAGGCTTCCTCTGCAGTTAGCACTCGAGTAATTACAGGGTGAGGAAGCAAAGCATTTCTCTGACGGTCTGCAGCTGAATTTAAATATTATTTTATTTAGTTACACTAAACATGATGTCCGTTTGGGATTGTGTTACTTCTGGTGGAGAATGAATTAATGGGCAGAACGCATGTGGGGTGAACATGGTAAATACAGTTTGCCTTGGGTAACTTTGTGAGTGTCTGTGTGCACAGAAATGTGTTGGGAGAGGCACAGCTGTGTGTCGGGGGCGAAAAATAAAATCTGAAATATTTGCACTCCGTAGCTAGAAGTGGAAACAACTGACCTTCCCACCTCCTCCGGTGCCTGACCTGTGTATTGTGTGGGAATGGACAGTTTAAGGCCAGAGCATCCAGCTTGCTGTGTCTTGGTCGTGGCCTGTGGTTTGTTTTGAATGTTTATGGTTTTCCTGAGGTATGCAGTTGGCTTCCGTTTAACTATTTTCATTGTGTCGTCCCAGCCACAAACTTTTGTGGGAATTCAGCTTTTCAAAGGTTCTCCAAGGCTCTAAGAGCCGATGGCTTTATAGGAGTGCATTAGAAGCTAATTTCCTCTTTGGTTTTTTGTTAGCTTTGTGGATTATTTTGACCCCAAGGATTCCTGAATGATTGGAGTCTGTTCTGGAAAAGGTATTAAAAATGAATTGGGTGCTTATTGTCATTCTTCTGTTTAAAATTACCTGACAGAAGCAATGATAATATTTCAGTTGAAAAGTGCTCTTTGTGCCTCTGGTGGCGAGAGAGACGGCTGTCTGAAACGCTCCTCGGGTTTCCAGCGTCACATATCGCAATTCTGGTCATGCACACGAGTGGCAGAGGTGTGTGTGTGAAGGGGAGGGGAAAGAATCGAAGGGCTCGTTTTTAGCAGGTGCTTCGCTGTGCCTGGTGCTTTCAGTGTTGCCCAGACGTGGAGTTGAGCAACCTTGATTTATTTTTAGTTCTGTTAGTAGCCTTGACGCACGTTTCTTTTCTTCTTTGCACCAGTGGCTTTCTTTGAACCTTTCGTGAAGGGGTTCTAAAGAGGGTACAAACACACTTTCTGTGGATTAGATTTCCCCGTCACCACCTATTTCAAGCAATTCTTGTTTGTTCGTTTGTTTGCTTGTTTTTTTTTCCACCTTCAATTTACTTTTGGGGGAACATGTTTTCTTGAAAGGTTGTGAATTGAAAAAAATCCATGCTGATTTCTGTACATAACTCAATTTAAAACGCTCTGTGGCAATACAAATGGGAAACCTTGCTGGGAGTGTTTTTTATCTGCATGTGCTGAAGGAACTTTAAATACATCACTTTAGTCTGTACAGTCATTTTGCAGAAAATTTTCTCTGAAAGGTAACAGTTGTTCCTGCATCAGTTTTGCTTGAGCTCATTGAAGACAGAGATGTAGTAATCTGGAGCGATGAAACCTGTTGGCATTGTAAAGGAACTGCTCGAGTGTTTGACTTGGCTTACTAGCAATGATTCAAGTGTTGCAGATTGTGAAGGAGCTGGTGTCCCCGGCAAGACGTAGAACAGATGCTGTGAAGAAAGGTAGGATCAGCACTGAAATATTCCTAACTCTTTATGTGATTTGTTATAAATTAGGATTTTGTGTGTTTCAGTTTGGTTGAATATGGTTCATTGAAATGTATGCACAAATAGTTTGCACTGTAGCTTGGTTTTGAACTACGTTAAACCTGTATCATTTTACAACTTCAGCTTTCTGGAGGAGAATCCTTATCCACATTTGTGCTGAAGAGGGAATTCCTTTCTTTATTTGTAAACCGTGACTTGTCATGGTGGTCATTTTCTCCCTGTAGTAAAATATGTTTGCTTTGTCCCCGTAGCTGGGGCAGTGCAAATCAGATCAGTATACTGCAAAATCCCATTGGAATAGTTTTAGTATCTTAACTATTTTAAATGACCAAGGATAAAAATAGACCCCATCAATACTGATGGAAATGGAGAAACTGAAAGTCCCCATTTATGTGGCTGTTTAAGATATTAATGGAATATGCTTAACTTCAGAATCCTAAATGGCTGATGCATGTGTTGCCAGACATTTCTTGAAACTATTAAACCTAAATAAGTAAGTAAGTAAAACAAGGGGAAAATACTTCACATACTGAAGAGATCAAAATTAACATTAAGCATTTTTTCTTAAAGTGGTAGAATTCTATTCAAAATGTACTCCGTGTAATTAGGGACTTATTAAAATACTTCTTAGATTGCCCATTTTCAGTCATTTTGCATTTCCTCCCCATTATTTTTTTTAAAAGACAGTGTGATTGCTTTGGGTGGGAGGAGACCTATTTCCAAAGAAATCTATTCTTAAAAAGCCATTTAAAGAAAATTACCTAGTGGAGCTACTTCATTACTTTGCGCTGAATATGTCACCGGTCACTTAGAACCTATATATGATTTGTCTGCCCATATCTGTGTCTCATTGTCCCTGCATCCCTTAAGTATGCTGGGAGGCCAGGGACCAACGACTTGATTATAAATCATGCATATAGCAGTGTTGATCCATGGTAATGCTGATTTGAAGCTGCACCTTCATAAAAACCAGTGCAAACACCTGAATCGGGGCCCATTTGCACCCTGCTGCTGAAAGACAGCAGGTAGTTAATAAAACAGAACTTCCTTAAACTATTTGCCTTATTGTGCAGTGAAATAGCTATTTTACTCTGATTAGTGGAATTATACAGTACAGTCAAGTACCTTTGGCCAATTTCTGAAAGGAGAAATCAATATCCATTTTAAAATTAAAGAAAGTAATCATAATTGCAGTTGAGGAGCGTAGATCCTAGTAGCAATATGCTGAACTTCCATTTGTGGCAACACATTTTTTATGTATTGATGAGAATAGACCTTGATAGTTTATGAATATAGCTAATTAGTTCATTTGTAAAATAGTGCTTAATATTTTTTTTAAAAGGTAGTGGAATATGTGGTTTAAAAACTTGACTGTGGAGATTTTACATTGAAATAATGATTTTTCTTGGTTGCACTCAAAAAGCTGAGGAAGGTCTTGGTGTTGGGTTGTTTTTTCTGCTCCTTGTTAAATATGTTTAAATCATTTCTTCCTAGTTCTTAGTTGATGTTTAGCCAAGCTTCACAAATTGCTGGCAACTGAACTAACTAGATGTATTTTATGTAAGTAGATAATACAGTTAAAAGGTATTTAGTGGTATTAATTCAGTGTTATGATGCTTATCATAAATATTAGAAGTAAGCATACCCCAAAATGGGGAAAATGCTAATAAGCTGACTTGTAAACGCAGCTGTACTAATAGGCATTAATTTTATTTCACTTGAATCTGTAGTTGAATGTAACCTTGAGCATTTGGTGTATGTGAAGGGCTGCTTTGTACAGAATGAGTCATTCTCATTCGTTTTTTCTGTAGGTGGAGGAAATACATTTTTAAAGGAAGAGTTGCTAGGAAGCCTAACATACAGGAATGTGAGGTGAATTTATTGAGGCATGCTGGATAATGTGTGACACTTGTATCAGTGTGCTTTCAGACTTCTTTTAAGTTGCAAACTCCTCTGTCCTGCATAAGTATAATATGTGTATGCATAATTTAAACTTTTAAGATATTTACTTTACTTTCTGCTCAAAATCTCAGACTAAAACTTGCCACGACTCAGTCCCTTATCTGATGATTGAGCCTAAAAATTAAAGTTGAGAATGAACTTTGTCAGGTGGAGACTTAGACTTGCACATGGTAGAAGGAAAATGTATTTGTTCATATCCACCTGCTTTAATTCAAGTACAGTGAAAGCAGGGTTCTTACAAAATAATATATCATGTTTTATAAATTTGATACCCTGTCTATAGATTTTTAAAAAAGTTTACTTTTCAGTTCAGTATTTTAAATGGAGCTCATGATCTACAAGCTTATATTTTAATACTGTCTTCTTGAAAGAGAAAATTAGGAAAAAAAAAAAAAGAATTTTTGTGAAGTTAATTTCTAGGTTGAATCCTGAAACTGTAAATATTGGCCAGTAACTTTTTTTTTCTTTATAGCTAGATATGAAGGCTTGAAAATGAGAGTTTAGCGTAAGCTAGTGGCAGGTCTACCAACTTTAATAAATAAACATTCTTTCTAGGAGAACCTAGGAAAGCTCCCTAAAAAGAAACTTTTACAGCCTGTTCTTAAGTCATGGGCTGCACTGGTAATTTAACAAGCTAGTTGAACACTTTGCTTATTCAGCTCGTTATAACTATGCTACAAAGGGAGCCATAGAGCATGTTTCTAGCCCTGAGGTAACACAGGAAACCAGTCAAATTGGATTTAGTTTAATGAATGAACAAATTATCTAACAGATCTAGGCCTAAATCCTACACATGCACATAAACATGAATAAAAAAACTGTATATGTAATAACTGCAGGCCAAGGCTCATACCTGTTGTTTGTATATAAACCTTGGTTTTCTTCCGTGTCCATTTCAATGCTTGCTAAAATTTGCAATATGGATTGCCCCTCCCAAAGGTTTTGATAAGCAAGTACCCATACTGAATAGTAATTTAAATTTATAACCTCAAAAATATTTTTAGATTAAGTCTTCATGTTAAGGGCTTGCTATCAGGAAATGCCTTGTATAATAATTTGTAGAAATTCCTTACGTAATAGTTTCTTTGCTGAAACTTGAGAGTGATAAAAAAGTGGAAAAAAATCCCCAAGCCTCCCAAAACAACAACAAAAACACGAAACCCCAAACTTTGTTTAAAAAAAGTTCTATGTATTCTTTGCTACCCCTAAACTTTTACTGCATTACATTAATATAACGACAACTAATGTGCCCACTTATCAGCAGTACTTGCTCTTTATCTTCAGTTTGAGAGTGTCAGGTTTAATCTTATCATAACCTTTGCTAGATTGTCAGCAGCTTTTGGCTGCTTGAGGGTGAATGATGCAGAAGTGGTGGAGTCCATTCATCAGCATATGTGGATGGGAGCAGTCAGTTATCCCAGCATTTAGGCATGGTGAGCTCTTGCTGTGGCAGTTAAAATTTTGGAAAAATCTTTTTGTAACTTCTTCATCTTGGGATGGCAGAATGGTGTGTGTCCTATTTGGGAGCATGTCGTACGCACATAAATATGGTATTATGAAAAATACTGGTTTTTTGTTTTGTTTTTTTTTAAAGATCTCTTAGTTTGAAAAAATAAGATCACAATTCTTAAAAAGAATGATTTAAATTATTTTGGGTCTGATCCAAAGTCAGCTGGAGTTGATAGTCCCATTTCAATTCAGTGGGTTTTGGGTCAGGTTTCTAACATCAGAAATACAGTAGACAAAATCTCTCAAGAATGATCACCTAACATTTATATTATGTGCTGCAAGTGAAATGTTTTGGTAGATTCGAAGTCACAAAGATCTGCAATTTCTCTCACCAATTATGCATTAGTAATTCTGAAAATTATTCCATCACCATGACTGGCAATCCCTCGCAGTTGCTGGTGATTGATCTCATCAGCCATCTTCAGACCCATGGACAAGGCAACCATGGGAGACAATCTGGGATCAACAGGTTCTGTTGCAACTCAGGCATGTGTTTCCATGCAAGGTGGGTGACTTCACATTCTTGGTTTATTCTGCAACATGCTATTTCTCCAATGCCTGCTTTTCTGTCTCCTGTTGTTGTCATGAGGTTTCAGAGTACTGAGATCCTTGCAACAGACTCTTTTTTCATTTGAGGTAGTCCTGGGCAATAGTTTTTCATGAGTTGATGTTGATGTTGCAGTTTTTTTAAAAGTTGGTCTTGAGGACATCCCTAAAGAGCTTTCTCTGCCTTCCTCTTGATTGTACGCCTTGACTGAGCCAGATGAATAAAACTTGCTTCAGAAATGTGGAGTTGGACATCTTGTTGATGTGGCTGCCCCAGCAAAGTTGATGGTGGATGATCACCTCCTCCATGCTCATGATGTTTGCTTGTGATAGGACACTGACATTGGTGCATCTGTCTTCCCATTGGATTTGAATGATCTTCTGCAAACAGCATTGATGGTACTTCTCTAGCAACTTGAGGTGTCTCCTGTACATTGTCCATGTCTCAGCTCTGTACAGTAAGTTGGGGATCATGACTGCTCGATAATCCATGAGTTTAGTTTCAAATTTGATGTTGTAATCTTCAAACACTCATTCCTCAGGCATCCAAAAGATGCACTTGCCTGTTTGAGGCAATGTTGGATTTCTTCAATGATGGCAGCCTTCTGCAAGAGATTGCTTTTGAGGTATGGGAAATTCTCAACATTTTCCATAGTCTCACCATAAATCTGCATTGCCAGATCTGGGGACTGGTCATTAAGAGCTTGTTGATGGAGGACCTTTGTCTTCTGGTTAAGCGTCAGTCCCATTTTCTTGTATGCCTCAGTAAAGACACTGACAATTGCTGAAGATCTGCTTCCAAGTGAACGCACACTAACTACATCATTATCAGCATGCTGGAGCTCTGGTGATTGAGGTCAGGGTAGGCTTACTTTAGCTCAGAATCAGCTGAGATTTAAATGGTTTACCAACCATGTGGTAGTTTAGCTGTACTCCAACTGGTGGAGATGGAGGTCAGATGTAGCCTCATGGTGAAGAATATTGAGAAGTGTGTTAGAGCCATGACAACCTTGGTTAATTGCTGTCTTAATTCAGAGGGGTCCTTGATAGGCCTGTTACTGAAAACCACTGCTCTCATACCGTAATGGAGTAGGTGAAAAATGATGACTAATTTTGGCGGGCATCTTTTACTGCAGAAGGATCCTCAGTTTTTCAGTTGAAGGCTTCTGTGAGGTCAGAGAAAGCAAGGAAAGAGTTTTATGTTGTTCTCAGCAGTTTTCCTGCAGCTGGCGAGCAGTCAAGATTAAGAGGCACAATCACAATGATGCCTTAAACCCACAGTGAGTTTCCAAGAGAAGCTTTTCAACAAGTGGAAGGAGATGGTTCAGGAGGCTCTCTTGATGATCTTTCCTGTGGTGGACAGCAAGGTGATCCTTCTGCAATTTCCATGGTTGCACCAGTCTCTGTTCTTGAAGATTGTCATGACATAGGATGCAGAAAAGGTTGAAATACTCAAATTAATCTTTCACCTCAGTTTTCAGGCGAGGTCAGCTCCCAGAGTACTGCACCTGGCAACACAGTTTGGGGAGGCGGTGAGCAGCCAACTGTGGTGAAAGAACAGGTTAGGGACTGTTTAAAAAAGCTGGATGTATGCAAATCCATGGGGCCGGATGGGATGCTCCTGAGGGTGTTGTGGGAGTTGGCTGATGTGATTGCAGAGTTGCTGCCTATCATCTTTGAAAATTCACGGTGATCAGGAGAGGTACTGGATGATTGGAAAAGGGAAAAAACAGTGCCCATATTTAATAAAGGGAAGAAAGAGGATCCAGGAAACTACAGATGGGTTAGTCTCACTTCAGTCCCTGGAAAAATCATGGAGCAGACCCTCCAGGAATCCATTTCTAAGCCCTTGGAAAAGAACATGATTAGGAACAGTTGGCGTGATTCACCAAGGGGAAATCATGTCTAACCAACCTGATTGCCTTCTGTGTTGAGATGACTGGCTCTGTGGATGTGGGGAGACCAGTGACTGTGATGTACCTTGATTTTTAGCAAGGTTTTTGATACATTTTTGAGACGGCGCTTTCACAGGCAATCTAAGGAAGAATGGGATAGATGAATGGACTGTAAGGTGAATAGAAGACTGGCTGGATCATAGGGCTCAGAGGCTAGTAGTAGTCAATGGCTTGAGGTCTTGTTGGTAGTCGGTATCAAGTGGCGTGCTCCAGGGGTTGGTCCTGGGGTTGGTTTTGTTCAATATCTTCATCAGCAACTTGGAAGATGGGATGGATTGTATCCTCAGCAAGTTTGCAGATGACACCAAGCTGGGGGGTGGAGTAGATATGCTTGAGGGCAGCGTTAGGATTCAGAGACCTACACAAATTGGAGGATTGGACCAAAAGAAATCTCGTGAGGTTCAATAAGGACAGGTGCAAATTCTTGCACTTGGGAAAGAACAGTCTCATGCACCAGTACAGGCTGGGGGCTGACTGGTTGGCAGCAGCTCTGCAGAAAAGGTCTTGAGGGCTACAGTGAACACTAAGCTGAATATGAGCTAGCAGCGTGCCCTTGTTGCCAAGAAGGCTAATGGCACGCTGGGCTGCATTAGTAGGAGTATTGCCACTAGATCAAGGGAAGTGATTCTTTCCCTCTACTGGTGAGGCCACATCTGGAATCCTGTGTCCAGTTTTGGGCCCCCACTACAGAAAGGAGGTGGACAAATTAGAGGGAGTCCAGTGAAGGGCAGTGAAAATGGTTAGGGGGTTGGTACACATGACTTCTGAGGAGAGGTTGAGGGAGCTGAGCAGTACCTGGGCAGCTGCAGCAGAGCAAGAGCAGCCCTGCTGGCAAGGTGTGCAGACTGGCCAGAGCTGGGGTGGTGCTGTCAGTGGGTGTGGATGGCAGTGTGACGTGGGCTACCCTGGGTGGGAGTGGGCAGGGCAGGGCATGGCCCCGTGCAGAGTGCTGGGTTGGGACTACTTAAACTACTGTTGTATTAAATGGGAAGAAATGCCCCATGGGAGACTTTACTCAGTCTCTCTCTCTCTCTTTCTCACCACCTCCCCCCACCAAGAAACCATTTTAGCCTCCCACCTGGGAAAAAACCCCATGAAAAGCTCTAACTTTTCCTATTAGACCCTTAACTTCTGACACCCTTAGCAGACACATAATTACTATAAAATTGTGTGCAAATGATCAAACTACATATACCAGTGAAAAAATAAATAAATGATCATATTTTGTGATTTGTAGGATTACTTTTCATTGTTTTTTTTCATGGAGTGATATTGAGTGGAACTGCAACCTGATGAACTGAGGTCTTAGCTACCACACACAGACTGCTTCTGTTTTGCTTTGTTTTTTTTCTTTTCTTGACCCTGCTTTCTATCAAACAGCATGGGAAACTGTGGTACACTCTGAGCAGTATTGTGCTTGTAACACTGGAACATGGACTGTAAATCAGTCCTTCTCCTGTGACAATTTAATCCTTCTCCTATGACAATTTAATGCTGTGTGTTTAACCCAAGTCTGTTGAGGGAATATGTTGTACTCTGCACAGTTGGTAATGTAAGGGTTTAACTTCATTATGTAACATAGGTAGGGTCCTGCCTCCACTACAAATTGAAATGTGGTGTTGCAAGATTTTCTGGCGTGGCTGTTCTTGCATGGGACAGGTTTCATTAACCTAAGGTGCATGCATACAGAATAATGTGGGTATTTCACCTCAGACTGATGTGATTGTATGCAGATAATTAAGCAGTATGATCACTGGCAAGTTAATTGGACTTGTAATGAGTGATATATCAAGAGGACTCTTATCTAAAATGTTCTGTATTACTCCAAGTAATCTTTTCTTCTCTCACATTCACTATCTCTGACTTTCAATACTGCTAGCCCGTCCAGAATGTAAATGTACTTAGCACTACTTCACTCTTTATCCAGATAATTTATTGCCCTTTTAAAACCAGTTTGCTTAGACATATCTTGCTTTCTTACTTGCCAGGCACCAGATGTAGTGATTAAGAAAGGTCTCAATGCTGCTTAGCCATGTGTGGTTGTTAATGACTATTACCTTAGCATCTGTTTGCTCAGTGTTTTGATTATTAGGTATGTTGAATCATTTAACAAAAATGCTTAGATGCTGTATCTTGGGAATTGATATACAGCTTACCAGGATTGGTTCAGATGTGTTGGATTTGATTCAGCTGTAAAGGAACTTTAGAAAAATGAGGCAATATTGATTGTTTTGTTTTGTTTTGTTCTTCGTACAGGAAATTGTGGTATTGCTATAATTACTTGATCCACAAGGAAGATTTGTTTTCTTCCCTCCCGCCATGACTCTTTGCATGTGGGGTGGGGGGAGGAAGATTCAGCTACCTTTTATTATATTGAAGCTGAGTCTAGCTGATGAAAGCTAAACAGTGAGGTGGGGGGAAAGCAACTCTTGATTGTGAGCTTGGTGCTGTCAGTAGCAGCTGCCTTAAACTAGGTTTAATGTGTGAAGCAGATTGCAAGTTTCTCGTCACAGCTTGGCATTCAAATATGTTTAAATAGATTAAAAAGGTAAACAACTGGCTATATACACAGGGTAACTTGAGAATTAAATTTAAATCATTTCCCCAAAATGGGAGCAAAATTTAAATCCCCCCCCCCCCCAATCCACTTTTCCTTACATTACCTTGTTCCCTCTCTTTTTACCTGGACTGGTCTATAACGATCTCTAATCTTTAGATGAACGAGGTGGGAGGTAAAGTCCATGCGCTGCTCCATGGTCTTACAATGCCTGTTTATCCATATTATTACACTGGAGAATGTGTTTTTGGTCTTGTCTAGCTGTTGGGAAAGGAATTTCATCAGACCAAGTGACTTCAGGAAATTTTGCAGGAACAGAAGAACAAGGACAAAGAATTGCCATTTACTGGGTCAGGACATAGGTCCGTCTTGCCCAGACTCCTGTGACCATGGTGGGTGCCACCACTTCCCCTGAGCTGCTGATGGAGCTGCAGGGCCAGGGAACAGCAGGAGATCTGCTTAGCTGCTGCAGGCTCCTGTTCTCCCCTAGCCCCCAACCAGCTTGGCTGGACCTACAACCCCCCTCCCCTCGCAGGGGGAAGAGGGGCTCTTCTGCCTCGCCCACAACCTGCTGCCAAGACTGCCTGCAGCGAGAGGGGATCTTACAACACCCAGACCTGGTGGAGCCCTGTCAGTCCATCTGCTTGCTGTCTTCCTCCGTTTTTGGTGATAGTGATAAAACTAATGAGATGTTTCTGTATAGCATGGATTTTCACTAGCCCTATGTTTTGGATGTTTTTAAACAGAAACTGTGTAATTCCATTGTGATGGTAGAAGTATGAATATATGCACCCTGTCTTCCCTCTCTTTGACTGTAATTCTGCATTTCTGTACCATTCATTATTGACCGCTTCCTTGGTTTTAAAAATACTGTTATGTCCTTTTTTAGAAGCAAGTATTTGTACATGTGTTGTGCTTGTACGCTTGGTAAAATGGAGTGAAAACTCTCCTGAAAATTCTTATGGACCTCTATGGTTTCATCTTCTGTTTTATCTTTTATTTCCCTTCTCTTCTCCACATCTCCTTTTATTTGCTGTTCACTTTTGTTCCTCTTGCTGCTTTTCACAGCATCTTGTGTGAGACTCAGTTCTGATCAGGATATCTAGGCAAATTCTAATGAAAGTTAAGACTGCAGTCCTCTAAGCAAAAGCAGTAAATGTGGACTAGTTTGTATCAGACAAAAATTGACTGCATCCATATCTGTTGCAGTTGGCGCTGTGAAAGGAGGGGCAGGAATTGTGCATCTCTAAAAGCAATTAAAAAGTTACCATTTAAGTTGTACAAGGAATGTCCTTGTAAGGTTTTCATTAGCTGCAGATTGAATGTAATTAAAAAAAACAAAACCAAAACCCCTTTCATTTCCTACTACTTAAAGGATTAGAAAGAAAAATTAAAAAAAACTAGTTAATTTAGTGGTTTTGGTTTGGTGCTGAATGGTCACTGTAACAGGGGGCTTAAGCAGAACCCCTCTTCCTGAAGGTGAAACCTAGGCACAGGTAAATAGGGGAGTTAGGGGACACACCCAGAGTAGATGAGGAGACTGTGACTACTGCCAGACATGAAGGGAGGAGCTAAGCATCAGACATTGCCCTTGAGGCACTGGAAGGAAGAAGAAGCTGTTTTGGTGGAGTCACCTGACGTGTAAGGGAGCATGAGAGGATGACACCAGATGGGTGAGACATGGGGAGAACACTTACTGCGGGGTCAGCAGCTGGAGATCGGCAGGCAGGACCTCGGGGAGGCAGGGAACACAATCTCTCATAGGCTGATTTCCTGGGACTGTTGGCTGGTGTCCGAAGGGGCAGGAAACGAGTATGTGGAATGAGTAGCAAAGAAGCCCCATCCGGGGCACAGGGCTAGTAGCTGGCGGGCCAGACCCCCAGGGAGGAAGAGTGAGGAACATGACCCCGGAGACCAGGCTCCAGGGACAACTGCCTTGGCCGGAAGTGAAGAGAGCTCCCACGACCAGCATCGGAGCAGCAGACGGGCTGCAGTTTACCCAAGCAGTGATCCAGCTGCCCCGTGCCAATGAGGCAATTGGCGTGATCTTACACCTTGTAGCCACGTTAATAAAACTGACACTTAGCAAAGCATTCCACTGGGTGGTCTGGTGTCTCTTACCCCTCCCCTCAGGGATTAAACTCAGACTTTTTTTCCAGCTCCTTAGTTTTGGCATGAGAGTCCTGAGGAAAGAGGGGGCGGATGGCAGATACCCTCCTATAGTCACCCTTTCAGGAAGCCTCTGCAGAACCTGATAAATTTGGAAATGTCTCAGCAGCACTAGAACGTAATGCTGCGATTCCGGCCTTTACTAGAGCTACTACTTTTAGTTTTGGTGAAATGGCATTTTCAAATGTTAAATGTAATTTTTTTTTGTAAATAAGAGATGGACCTGATTCTGGGTGATTCCAGTTTTGAATTGCTTACCTTGGCTAGGCAAGTTCAACAGTTTTTGCCATGGGATAAACAAAAGTCTTAATGAGACCTCATTTTTGTGACAGCACAGGTAAGGTAAGCATTTATCATTTGCTTGGCAGCAGACAAGGGGATGTTTTCTTTTTCAACAAAGGTCTTATCTCAGCTCCATGGTTGTACCAGCCACTGCACCTTGGTGAACCCCTCTCCTGGCCAGTGAGGAGCCTGCATGACAAGCAGCCTTTGCAGCATACTGCCCTTGAGTTGTATGGCCTGGGGTGGCACATGGCCCCTGGCCTCTTAGAGATTGGACAGCCCCGTATTAGTACAAGACTGGATCAGTTGCTGACTTGCTGCTCTTTCATTCAAACATGGTACAGGAATTTGCACTAATAGAAGCTTAAAGGACAAAAAAGGTTGCTATTTTGTTGTTGTTATTGTTGTTCTGGTGGTAACATGGGGATTTTGCTTTGTCAGAGAAACTTGGCAAAGTTACCCTATGTGGCAGTAGTGAATGAGTCTTCCATAAGTTACCACATAACCATTCAGATTGGCTGGTGGTGGAGGAGCCAGATCCAAATGGGCCAGACGTAAGTATTGCTGTTTTGTTGCTCAAAGGCAGGAATTGATTAATTACTGACCAGTTTACCAGTTGAGCTGTGCCTTTATCCCTTTGCCAATTCATTTTTAAATGACTCGGGGCTTTTAGTATAAGCTAAGAATTCAGAAAGGAAGAGAATATATGACTGTCCTGACAGAGCTAAATGGTTAAAAAGTGTCTCGGCACAGCTGTGCTTGGGAAGTTTCCGCCCAAGTCGAAGGAGAGCTTCACATGCTCGTTAGGAGAAATCCTTACATGCATCCCAGAGCCACATTGGAGGCCTGATCAACCACCAGTGACTCCCCGTCGATGAATTCCCGATGTACCCTGTACCCTTGGCATCACTGTGCCACATGGTTTTTCTGATTTCTGTTTCTGCAACTCTACGGAGTGTGCCTACACTGCATACCTTGACACAAGTCCCTGTATTGCAGCTTTGTAAGAAAAAAAAACAACCAAAAAACTTTTTTTTTTTTTTTTTTTTTTTTTTGCAACCATCAGGCGTGCTGTGCCTAATTCCACTCCATTGGTGGCCCCATTCTGGCCAGTTTCTTGGTCCCCCCCATGTCCAAGATCCAGGCTCCCCATCCCTCCTTATTTTCCTTCTGTAGGCACCAAATATGGTGGAGGTAGATATCTAATCCTATGCCTGTTTCCTAGAGTGAATGTTTGAGCTTTCAGTGGGAACATAACTATCCTAGAAAGTTTAGCCAGATCCTTTGTTTTGGGGCATCTGGCTTCAAGTTTTAAGAAACAGTTTCTTCTCATGGCCCTTAGAGAGTTTCAGGCAGGTTTAAGAGAAATCTAACTTCTATCTTTGCTCTTACCATTAATTGAACCATCATAGTCCGTACAGTGTCCATTGGCCATTATTAGCTTCCTTCCTTCCTTCCTTCCTCATAGCGGAAACTTATTCCCTGTTAGTAAGGTTCAAAAGTTCATTAGCTCGCTTTGCGGCGAGGGGAAAGGGGTCTGAGTTGTGTCTCTCGAAAGCTTTGAAAAACTTCAGTTAAGGCCTTTATATACATACACTTACAATATAGCAGTACATGAATGATCAGAGATCATGTCACTCACTAAAAGGTACTTAGCCTGCACTTGTATGCTGGTGTAATGATCTTAAATGTATGTCAGCAGTCATTTTCAGCAGTGATACAGAACCTCAACCCAGTTATTTGCTTCAGTTTGGAGTAGACAGAAGAGAAGGTGGGGACTGGTCTTGCATTTCCTTGAGGCCAATGCCTGATAAAGGTCTCACAGGAGCAGAGTATATGCATACAGCTAGTTACACAGAGGCTGGTAAGGGCATATCTGCCTCTCTAGCTGTAGTAAGGCTCAAGTGTTGTAGCTGTGAGTGGCAATACTCATGAGAGAAGCAAGGTTTTTTGCTGAGGTATTTTATTGGACCAACTGTATGTGCAGGTTAGAGCTCTCACTTTGTGCACCTGTTCAGTTACACAGAGCTCTAGGACTGGACTTGGAATGAGAGCTTTCTGATCCTTCCTGTTTTCTCTTCTGGAGGAGATGGTGGTTTATCTAGTGTTATGCTGCTGGCTCTAATTAAAGCAGTATAGAGCAAAGTCTGGCCTGTGAGCGGCATTCAGCTGGCAGTGGACTCCATTTCCCAGCAGTCCCTGCCCACATGGCTGGGGCTGGTTTCCATGGAGACTGTCCCCAGCAGCGCTAGCAGAGCATGTGGCTGAGTGGGGAGCTGCTCCAGGGCCTGGCTGGGATCTTGCAACAGTGACAGCATGGTCTGGAGCATGAGCCATGCTTTGCAGCCTGCATGCTTTAGGCAGGGGTGTGCAGGCAGCGGATCATGGCTCTGGCCCTGTTCTGGACCACGCTGTCAGCAGTGCAAGGAGCCAGTTCAGAGCTCCTTCAGGTATATTAACCATGCAAAATAAGAATATGTCAAGTACTTTTGAGCTTAAGGCTATGGGTTGATGCATTTCATGTGGATTCTGGCCTCTTGCGATGCTGCAGTTGAATCTTGAGCTTCTGTTTTGCATTGGAGATTTTAAAAAGGGCTGACCAAAACTCAGTTCTGGATATCGGAGGAAAAAAACCTCGCCTCCGTTTACAGTGGCTGCTGCCCTTTGATATGAATTTTGTAGTTTGGTCACATCACTAGTTATGAAGGATGGGAATTTATGAGGAATGGCTTTGAACTTGAGTATTTGTGTATCTATTAAATAGCCCTCACATATATCTGAAGAATAATTTTACTGATTGGATGCAATTGTATTTTCCTGTAAACATTTCATTAATACTTATGCATGGTGGAGATGGCAGAAATTTTATGAGGTTTCTAATGGTACCAAAGATGATTTCGGTACATAGTTTTTCTTTTGGACCATCAGTGTTGCATGTATAATACATTACACAATAATAGCTCCCTTTTTATTAGGCAATTAAAAGGCTCTTATTCTCCCTCAAGATAAACTTGCAGTGTTAATATGATGTATATGGTAAAAACAGTTGGAGGTGACCTAATTTAAAAAAAATGTTGCTTTTATTGTAAGCTGTGAGCAGTTTTTGGTACTCATGCTTATCAAGTTTGGAATTAATGTTAAATATGAATACTTGCCTCTAGGTTTAGTATTTGCGTAATGTATACAGAATTATTTAAAAAATCCATTTACAGCTGAGGAGGGGTGAGTGTTTATGTATGTGTTAATCTAGTGAATAGGGATGGAAAGTGTTGCAGAAATAAATACCAGCAAGGAGACTTATTTACTGGATTAGAACATGGTAAATTTTTCTAGTGAGGTCTCAGTTATGCAACACAAGCATAATTATATTGGCCTTGTGGCTCACATGATATTTTGGCAAATTTCATCATTCACACAACTTTCTAGACAGTTTATTTGGCTTCCCCAAAGTATGCCGGATGTCCTCATTAGTTTGTACAGCAGGGGTGGGCAATTATTTTGGGCAGAAGGCTGCTTACTGAGTTTCAGCAAGCCATCGAAGGCTGCATGACAGGCAGCCGAGGGCAGATTAACTTTAAATTATTTAGGAGCCTCATGGGCCAGATAGAATGGCTTGGCGGGCTGCATCCAGCCCCTGGGTCATTTTTTGCCCACCCCATTGTACAGTCTATGTATGTTTTTAGGCAACATCCAGATTTCTTGAAGTGAGTGATAGCTGTCATGCTCAGCTAGGCAGCAGTCCCCACTGTTAATCGGTTACTTTATAGTAAATACGAAGTGTACTCCCAATAGAACATATTATGCTCCCAGTGGAAGATATTTTTTTCTTTTCCCAGCCAGCAACAGTGGTTCCAGTCTGGGGATCAGAAAATTGTTATATGTTAACAGAAGTGCCTTTCAGTAAGTACTCATTGCAAGCCCAAACAGTCTTTCCTTCCCAGAATCAGCAAATCAGCACTTGCAGTTAAACCATCCGTTAAGAATGTGAAGTCAGACTGAACCTGCAGATCAAACAGAAAACTGAATTAATGTCAATATAATTATTTGTGGGAATGGGAAAATAGGCAAACTAATGCACAACTCTCTTGCTATATCACGCTAATAAAGTAGATGTCAGAGAACACTTAGTAAAATCACCTGTGGGAAGTAGATCCTCAACTGCAGAATGAACTCTTTTAGGAACATTGCAAACATTACCATTTCCAGCCCTGTGCCTTGATCTCTTCTTCCCTAACAGGGATGCATAGCAACATATTGTAAAACCAACAAAAGAAAAAAAGCACCCAAATGCTTTCCCATGCACACATTAGGCCATCAGGAGAGAATGAAGACAACTAACTACACAAATGTTAGGTTGGGTTGCTTAATGCAGTGTTGGAAGACACTTGGATACTAAAGTTCTAGTGTCGCATAAGATCTTACAGAAACCGTCCGCTGAGACCTGGACCTCTCTATCAGGTAGAAGGGCACATAGGATAGCAGTAGAGGAGATTGGATATCCCCAAATATTTCTGTACTGCCAGACAGCATTGTGCTAAAGTACCTCCTACTGCTGCATGTGTAAGTGCAACTATGTGGTCAGGTTGATTAGCCCTTCCCTCAGCAGAGCTAATTAACCTGCGTGCAGCACTTCAAAAGGATGGCTACATTGCACAGCCCACAGGAATCTCTTTTGACCACTGTATTTGCCTTTCCCCTTTCCCTCCTTCTGCCACCTCCAGAGAATAAGATAAGTATAGATAGATCAATGGTCAAGGTTCGGACAGCAATATACCAACTTGCATGCATACAGAGTGGTAGTTTATTTACGTTAATTCTGCTAGAATTATTTTGGTATTGTCAGTCACCCAGTACTTCCACCCAAAGGGGGCTTATAGGTGTGCTCAAGAATCCTCTGAAGTGCTTTGTGCATTCCTTTTCAGGTGGAACCTGAACGTGTGATGGGCAACTCCATCATAACTTTGTTTCTGTTGTCCCATAGTCTTGTCTCTTATCTTATTTTGACATCTTTATGAAACCAGAAGTTTAAGAATATTGTGAAGTCATTGTGCTTGAGCATTCTCGGAGAGCTGACATTACTGGCAAAAAACAAAAAGCACCTTTTTTCAGTGACTTCACTGCCGGTATCGTATCACCTTTTAGATGTAGCTTATTTTTGCGTGCTATGAATATACAACCACATCTGAATTCAGTTGCTTCTTTTCTGTTTGAGTTGGGTTTAAGGTCTTCTGTGATAGGGGCAAATTCCCAAGCCTAAACTTGGTATTGACCTGCTACCTGTCTATGGGTAAAGCGCCCTCCTTGCTCACCTGCTGCACCTTGATATGAAATAATTAGGATGCTTCATAGATTCATTGATGCTAGGGTTGGAAGGGACCTCGCTGGTTGCTGAGTCCAACCCCCTGCCTGCGGCAGGAAAAAGTGCTGGGGTCATGTGACCCCAGCTAGGTGCTTGTCCAGTTTTCTCTTGAAGACCCCTAAAGTAGGGGAGAGCACCACCTCCCTTGGAAGTCCGTTTCAGATTCTGGCAGCCCTAACTGTGAAGAAGTCCTTTATGATGTCCAACCTAAATCCACTTGTGATCAGCTTGTGGCCATTGTTCCTGGTTATTCCAAGGGGTGCCCTGGTAAACAGAGCATCTCCTATTTCCTGCTTCCCTTGAGTGATCCCAGAGAGCCATCAGGCTTGACTCTTTGTTCCTTGAGTGGCCCTGGCCCAGCCTCTTGGGTCCCTCCTGCAACCCTCATCTGAGCGGTTGCCAGTCAATTCGCCAACTATGGGCTGCCGCTGCCTCTGCCTCTGCCTCTAGCCCCTCACTGGGCCACACTGGCCGTTCCTTGGACCATCGCTCCACCCCTACTGTGGGTCTCTGGGGTTGAACACCTGCCTCCAGCTCAGGTGCTCCTCTCTGACCCACCTGATGGTGGGGGCTGTGGTTAAGGCGCCCTATCTGCCTTCCACTGGGGAGGTGAGTGGTCCTGGCATTTAAATGTTACTGCCCGACCACAGGCAGTCCCACCAGGTTTCCCTACCCCATCAGGGTGCAGTTTCCACCAGGCAGTCCCACTAGGTTTCCCTACCTCAGCAGGGTGCAGGTCATGCCCAGGACCATGGGGCCGCCTTCTCCTGCATAGCTCCTGCCCTTACTCCCAAAGTGTTCCTGGAGGAACAGCTCAGTTGGATGGTGTTACTTCCATGCTGGCTGGTAGCAAACTGCCCTCTCAGCCCTGGGTGCTGGGCTCTAAAATGGCCACCCTAATCAACCACCTGTCGGCTGCCTGCTCCAGCCCTTAAAGTGATGGAGCACTGAAGCTGTACTGTCGCATCATTTCTCTATGAATTGTGTATCAGATGTCATTAAAATATGAAGTTGTATTTTTTGTAGGAGGGAAGGGAGAGTATAATCTTTTTATTTTTTGTTGGTTTGCTCTCTGAAAAATGGAGGTCTAAATGGTTTTTCTCAGACTGCCTGCCTCATTGCTTCTTGTCATTCTGATTTATTTTTAAACTTTATTTTATATTAGTTATGCCTCCCTCCTGCTTTTTCCAGAGATGAACAATATTATTTCTACAGATGTTTTTTAGCAACCTTTTGTTTAGATGTTCCAGTGGTGAATACCAGTACAAACACAAGCAAAGTATGCATAATAAACCTTCTTGGCTCATTATAAATTAAGGAACACTTTTTTTTTTTTACATTGGTAGGAGATTTTTTCTGTTCCTTCAAAGTCTCAAGAGAAACTGTTTTTTTTTTTTTTCTATTATGTTTTTAGGTCTCTGGATATATTTTTTCCTTTGATTCCTCTGTTCTCTTCTCTTCTTGTTTCTTTTCATTCTCGTTTATCCTAGTCCAGGGTAAGTTTTTTAAATGGGCGAGGTCAGATCACAAGGAGACCGAGTTGTGAAGCAGATTTTGATTTGCAAACATGTACAACAGTGTCTTGTTAACTGTTAAGTGTTACCTGGAGTACCAGTAATGGATTAATAATGGAAATTTTATATCAGCCTTATATAAAACCTGAAGTTGAACAAAATATTTTGTGAATTCAGCTGGGGTAAAATTAAGTCTTGTAAGGGTTGAGAAATATGAAATTCACTTCGTGTGTAATTATGAAGTTGCCAAGGCCGTGATTATTGCTCATGAATATTTGTAGTCTTTGATTCTTAACATTGTGAAGCACAGAATTTCATGAGAAATTTTCATGTATTCTGTGAAAGAAGTTTGTAGCTGTTCATTCCCAAATTATCTTCATGTGCTAACACATGTAGTCTTTTTCTAATTAAAAGTAATTGCGAGTCGCCTTAATTAAGTTGACTTAGCTGACAAGATGGCTACCACCATGTTGAAGATATACGTATGTAGACTCTGATGTGGCTTCATTTAAGTTAGTTTAGTTAAGTTAACTTAGTAAAGATGCCTTATTTTAAGTTGACTTAGTACGTGTATATGCGCCCAGTAGTGTTCACTGGAGTGCCTGCTGATCTGTCCAGCAGTTTTTTACCCAGTGAGTAGGAGAGGTGCTGCAATGGAGGTGTCTTGAGAAGTACAGCAGACAGTATGAGGTTGTAAGACATAGAAGACTGCAGGATATAGGGAGCTTTTAAGAGAGAATTGGATTGGAATTGATGTGGAATACTCTTGAATGTAATTGTTTTGGCAAAACTTATTTGAGATGGATTTCAATTATGCCCACAGCTATGAAATGGATATGAAAAAGCCATGTCTCTACCTTTAGTGCCTTGAATTTTATGAGAGCTTGCCTGTAGTAGTCTGTGGCAGCATTCTTTTTTCCTTTTGCCTGCCTTTTATGGGTTATGAAGCTTTTATTAGTTTAGTTTATTAAATTCATTATTTGGAGGAAAGCTGTTGTTTCTAATTAAAAGATTTTCTTACAATTTTTCAGCGTTAGACTTTAAAAGAACTTTTATGCAAAGGCCCTACAGAACTGGTTTAACAAGGAAAATATTTAATTCTCTTTTATTGGTCACTTAATAGGCTATTTTTCACAATTAAAAAGCTCCAGAGTATACCTTATGGTTGGGAACTAGTCTGTTTAAAAGTATTCTAGTTAGGTTTCTCTTTTAAATCTTGAATCTCAGCAGAAGAACCTGCACCTGTTTGATACATCGTTCAAACTAGAAATCTCTCTCGGGGCCGTACACATTCAGATAATCTGGATAATTCTTCCAGGTTTGTTCTCCTTGTAGCGTAAGTTACCCAGAGCTGTGTGTACAGACATTCGAATTGTGAAGAGTGGAGAATTTGCACTGTGCTGCTGGGTGGGAGCAGGAAGGTGGTGACCCTGTGCGTGCATCTCGGCATGTTCTGCAGGCTTCCATGGTTGTCCTAGTTTTCCTTGCAGCACAATGTGGGGATTGTAAAGGGTCAGTGTTCTGGAGCAGCAGGGTCCAGCAAGCAACACACTGTCTCCCTGGGGGGTAGGAAGAGGACAGCGTTCTCTTCTGAGAGAAGCCGTGTCATGTACAGACATTCATTCTCCCAGGAGAAACTCTCCTGAGAGTGATTTAACTCTGCTTGTTTTCAAGTTATTTCTCTCTTGGAGTGGCCATTTTTTTTTAGCTTGGGAGGAAAAGTCTGAACAGCTGTATAGTTGTGGTTTCTTCTGGGACAGCAGTGACTTTCCCAGGAGAGACTGAATATCTGTACAAGGCCTGGGACCAGAAATCCTGCCCCATAACCCCTGACCCTTGCCACTGGACATCCCTCCCATTGCCCCCAGAAGTACTTCTTTTGGGAAGGGGGGTTGCCATCTTGGAACCAGAAAAAACCCCAGATTGTATACTAAAAAGCAAACATTGACAATAACATACTTTAATCTTATTTTACGAAAAAATTCTGTGCTGATTTTTGTGTGTGTGTGTGGGGGGTATATATAGAGGTGATTGCATACTAGCTCAAATGAGGTCTTACTCTTGTATATTGTGGGGGAGTATGAGGGGGTGGGTATTTGTGGGGGGCTCTGTGTATGGGGGTATGTGTGGATGTGGGTGGGCATGCGGGGTTTGTAGAGGGTGTTTGTGGGAATTTGTGAGTGGGCATGAGGTTTGTGGGGCATGTGGAGGGGGAGGGTGGCTGTGTGTGTGTGTGTGTGTGTGTGTGTGTGTGTGTGGAGTGGTGTTAGGTTCATGTGTGCAGTGGGGTATGTGCACATAACAGTGAGCGGGTCCCCCCTCTTCTACCAGAGGTGCCACGGGTGTTTGTGTATGCGGGGGTGCACATAGGGTTTGTGGGTTGTGTGATTGTGGGGTTTGTTGGGGGAAGTGTTTGCGAGTGTGGTGGGTTGTGCATGGGAGCACCCCTGAGCGCTCCCCTAAGCTGGTCAGTACCCGCTCTTACTCTACAACAGCCTGGAGCCTGTGTGCCCTGCGGCGCCTCCCTGCCACCTCCAACAGCGTGCCCCATGCCCCCTCTGGACTCGCTCCCACTAGAGCGGATCAGCCGGAACCTGGGCACAGCCCCCACTCAGCCCACTGCATTGTTGGCCCATGGCGTGTCCTGCCGCTCCCTGGGCATGCACCGGGACTGGGGTGGCTCTGTGGTGGGATTGCCTTTCTACGCAGTGTGGGCAGCAGTGGCTCCTTTTGGGTGCCACTGGCCCCTGTCCGGTGGTACTGGTGGGGACCCACACTGCACAGCCTGAACCACCAGTGCCTGCTCCGGGCTCACCCTCCCAGGCTCAGGAGTGACAGCGTGGGGAAAAAAGCTGTTAGCACGGGATAAAAGCAGCCCCTCCTGTTTCTGCTGCTGGGAGTTCCCTGCTGCAGCTTCCTGAAGCCTGCATCGGGCTGCCCCGTGTTTGTTCTGCGCTGTCACTGCAGCCCGGAGGCAGCGGTGACGGTGGCGTAGATGTAGGGCATCCTCTTGCAGGTGGCTGTAGCAGGGAGCTGCTGGGAGTTAGAGAAGGAGGGGTGACTTTTTCCCCATGCTGAGCAACAGCTTTTGTCTCGCACCGTTGCTGCTGAGCCTGGGCGGGCGAGTCCGGAGCAGGCACAGGGTTGGAGCTGTGCAGTGTGGAACAAAAACTGTGGCTTGGCGCGGGGGATAGTGGCCCTTCTCCCTCTTGTTCCTGCCGTGGGGCAGTGGTGGCAGCGCAGAGCAGACTCGGGGTGTCTCTGGGCAGCTGTAGCAAGGAACGAGTGGGAGTGGGACGGGCTGCTTTTACCCAGTGCTGAGCAGCAGCTTTCATCCTGCACTGCCACTGCTGAGCCTGGTCGGGTGAGCCTGGAGCAGGCATTGGGGACATGGGGTTGGGACGAGCAGTGTGGTCCCCACTGATACAGTGGGTCTGGGGCTGCCGCTGGCAGCAGCTGAAAGGATCTGCCTACTACTGGGGCGGCCTGGAAAGGCTGTCCAGCCATAGAGCTGCCCCAGCACCGGTGCATGCCCAGGGGGCAGCACAATGTGCCATGGCTGGACCATGCCTGGGCCAGTTAATCCGTGGGCCATATATTGCCCACCCCTGCTCTAGGATGCAGTACAAAAGTGTAAATTGTCTCTCCTAACTTCATTAAACATATAAGCAACTTTAAAAAAACGTAGCAACTGAAGGATAGTGTGAATAGGCTCCTGTGTATCTTTTGAATGGTTACCATTTTTGAAGGTAACTACTTGCATACTACAAATGCAATTCTGGTTAATGAATCTGGAATGGTTTCCCTTTTATCCATCATTTTCTAATCCCTTTCTTGAGAATAAGTTGTGTAGGCTTTGGGCAGCAGCTGTGCTGTTACATCTTATTCAAGTCTTGGCAACAGTACGAACGTCCTTTTGCTGCTTTCTTTCCCCACAGCAGCCTTTTTTCCAACTCTGCCTTTGGAGCTGCAGGCGTATCTCCCGGGTTTTTGCCTGGAGGCTCAAACGAAGGGAAATCCTTTGAGCTTTCCTGAGGCTTCTGCTCTTCACTCTTGTTTTCCACCAGCGTCTAGTGGGAAAACATTGCTGTTTTTGACTTGAGTTGTAGATGATCAACAGGGTACAAGGCAGAGAACTGGGCACAGCATCTAAGCTAATTTGATTCTATGATGGGACAGTAGGATACTAGTCTGATTCAGTGCATCATTTGGGCTTCGCTTATTCCCAACTTGGTTTATATATTAAATACTTTAAAAATCCTATACTTTTTTTTTTCTCTACTTCACTTCTTATCTCTATGTAACTGTACCTTGCTGTAAAGCTTGCCACCTGCAGGCTTTATTTAAAAAAGGTTGAAAACTTACTGCATTGAGTTATTGTGTTACCAAATTTTTTTTAGACTTTTTTTATCTCCCATAAATAATTTTTAATGCTGGTGCTGTTTCTGTTTCGTGTGTCTTCTCTCTCATGTCCCTCATATACGTGTTTTCAGGCTCGGTAGGGCTTTGCTGCCCAGTGTGTTTGCTTTTTCATGTTTGGAATGTTCTGTATTATCAAATATATATGCCAAATAATATCTTATATATCAGGGATTGTTATTCTTTGTGTTATCAGCTGAATCATACTGAGGAGTCCAGTCTGAACAGCTCAAAAGCCAAAATTGCCTTTCAATGGCTATATATTTTTATGACTCGTACATGCTTTTTATCATTGTTAATTCAAAGCATTTTGGATAGTAATGCATTTGTTTTATGTGCATTAGGGAGACTGTTTTGGTATATTGGGATCTGATTATTTTTATTGTAGATCCATGTGCTTTCTTCTTTTAAGTGTATTCTTTTTAGTTACTGCTATTGTTTTTATTCTATATAAAGTCTCTTTTAAAGAGTGTGATTCAGTAAAGCTTTGCCTTGGTTTATAGTAACCGACAGAATAATAACAGATAGCAATGCTCTTTTTAGTAAAGGCCATATAATAATAATTCCCTGGGAATTGAATCTGACTCATTTGCAAAGAACCCTCTCAGCAGTTGATTTTTGGAGAGGGACTCAACAATCTTCTAACATTGCCAACAGAACTTCAGGTTACTGATTAAGCCCTCTTTTAATTATTTCTTTTTGTCTATTTTTATAATGCATGTCCCCACAGCATCCGAACTGCCAATGCCCACTGTCAGTCATAAATTTAATAACTGTGGCGATGCAAAGCTGTCACTTGTCTGCAGTTTCTAGGAGCAGCATGAATCCCTCACACCTACGTGCTGATAAATAGAGAATACATGTCAGTGATGTTTAATTCAGATTTTCTCTTTTGGCTTGTCTATGCTTCTGAAGAAGGTGGACATCTCTTTGGAATAAGACGGTTAGTTTTAAAATTGTAATGTAGATGGGGCCATTTTTGGTTTTTAACATGTCTGCTGGATAAGATGAATCTAAACTTGGCCTTAAAACATAAAACACAAAAGATTTGTAGATGCTGGTGTTGTTTAACAGTAAACCTGATTAATTTTTTTAATGTGGTCAAGCTCTTTGTTGGCCTATGCAAAATATTCCCTTAAATTTGTGTTCTTATGTTGGTTAAGTGAAAGTATAATCCAGGTAAAGACAAGGCTCTTTGTTGTTTTCATGCATTTTTTTTGAACCTCTTTTGAAGTTCTTGACCTGCTTAACTTCCTGCCGTTTTATGCAGGCAGCCTTTTCTTTATGGCTATTGAGGAGTGAATATCAGTGAAAATTATTTTACATCTCCATTCATTTGATGCTTATTTGAGTTACTATTTAACCTCTGTCATTCTGTAAATACAGCAACAGCTTCTTCAGCCTTTTGCTTCCTTCTTTTGTAAGGTATGTTGGGCATGCCTCTAAACGTGATGGAAACATTCTCTTTTACTGCTTTACAACTACCTTTTTCCAAGAAACATCTTGCCTGTGTTACAGGTGGATGATTTTTAGGTGAAAGAAAAGCTAAATTGGGATTTCAGCCTACCCAGAAAAACTGTCTTTGAACTTTACAACCGAATACATCTCTTTTGTAAAGAAAGTATTGTTGAGATTCTTTTCACGCATGGTGGATTTGTTTAACTTTCACTGGTAAAGATTTCTGATGAGTACAATTCATACAAATCATGGTTCAGGGGCAGCTTGTGTCCTCAGGTCTTCTAATTTCCTTTTCTCCCCATGGGCACAGTTTTCCACATTGGCTTGTGCCTCTGTTGCTGTCAGGGTAGACTCCAGTTTATACCCCGCTGGGTCCTACCTAAAGGGTGCTGTGCAGCTGCGTCCCCAGCAGCTCCCTGCATCTATTCCTGATCTCTAGGTGACACAAACACTATTAACTGCTGTGTCCTCAGCTGGTCCAGCTAGATCTTGATCCCATACTATATACTTCTGTGGGCCTCTTGAGTTTTATACGAGTGCAGTGCCCAAGAACAGCTTGTTCAAACCATAGCAGTATAGTATTATCTGGAGAGACACTGGTAATAATGAAATAAAACAAAACCATATTTTGCAGTGAATCTTTTAGTGTTGATAGAAGTAAAAAATATTTATGACCTTGAGGACACACAATTGCAGGCTGAACACGAGGTCACAGTGGTGGCATTAAATTATCTCATACTATTTAATAAACTTATAGTAAACAGGTCAAAAAGATGTAAAGACTGTCTGATATAGAGATGTCAAAGATTCATTGCAACTGAGCAAGTTACTAATAGGTTCCTTAAATTAAATTAAATTTAATTAAAATTACCCCCCCCCTTTTTTCTGTTTTTTCCTTTTCTTTTTGCTCTCTGCTCAGCTGCTTGTGGCTGCGATAAAGCATGCCTAAAGCACAATATGAGTGGTAATTCTGTTTTAGCTGAGCCCAACTTAGACATTGGTATGTCCTTCAAATTTGCAGTTGTGGAAGACTAGCATTCTTGCCTGTCACCATATATGCTGGAGATGCACATAGCACACATTGTTGGGTGCAGTTTAAAATTATAATAAGAAATAAAAATACTGAAGTTGTAGCAAAGTTGAAATGAAATTTAAAAAGCTGATAGAATGAAAATGACCTGTTGCCAGTTCCAGTATTTCATAAAGTAGAGGCTCTCTGACAGACCAGTGAAGAACATTCAGGATAAACAAAAGTACCCTGAACTTTGTACCAGTAATGAGGGAAAGATGTGTTGGGGTAGGGAGTAGCTCGGGGGGGGCAGTTATTTTGGGTGCTTAATGGATTTTGGTGTGCTGTTGCGGGCCGTAAGGGTAGCTCCACCCCTTGACAGGTACCCTGCCCCATGGTCACCATCTGGGCCAGAAGTCCCGCTCTAGGGTTACCATATGTCCGGGTTTTCCCAGATATGTCCTCTTTTTTGGCCTCTTGTATTCTGTCCGGGCGAGTTCTTAAAATGTAAGCAAATGTTTGTTTTTTTGCTTTGTGTCTGCTTCAGCTTGGGGCAGGAGGGGAAAGTGATTGACTGTCGGGGGATCACACGCTCTGCATGCGGGCTCGGCAGCTGCTGGCAGGAGAGTGAGTGACTGTCCGTGTTAGTGCAGCAGGGCTGGGAGGGAGAAGGAGGATGCGGGTCAGGAGTGAGGGGCACTGGCAGGGCTGGGGGGGGCAGGAGGCTGTGGTTGGGAGTGTATAGGACCAGCAGGGCTGGAAGGTGGCAGGGGGCTGCGGGTTGGGAGTGAGGGGCACTTTCAGGGCTGAGAGGGCAGAGGCTGGGGTTCAGGAGTGTGGGGCACTAGCAGGGCTGTGGAGGGCAGGGTCTGTGGGTTGGGAGTGCAGGACACCAACAGGGTTGGGGGGCAGGGGGCATATCACTGCCCTCCCCAATCATTTACCCCTTCCTCCTCTCCTTCCCCTCCCTCCCTCCCCCCACAGGTGTCCTCTTTTTTTGAAACTCCCTAACCCCTGATTTTTGCCACTGGAAGTCTCTCCCTTTGCCCAGAAAGTACTCTCTTTTTTTTTTTTTTTTTTTGGAGGAGGCAGCTTGTTTGGTTATTGTGTGGGAGGGTAGGGGGTGTTTGTGGGGGGTAAGATGTGGCTGAGGGAGTGGTTGGGGGTGTGTGTGTAGGTGAGGTGGATGTGTGGGGTGTGTGGTAGTGTTGGGGGTGTGTGTTTGGGTATGGTGGGGATGGATGTTTGTGGGGGTGTGGGACAGTGGATGTGTGTGGGTGTGGTGGGTAGGAGGCATGGATACCTGTCTATGGGCTGAGGGTCTATGTGTGGGTATGATTGAGGTGTGGCTGTGGTGGGGGTGGGTTATGGGTGTGTGCCTGAATGTGTGGGGGGTGTAGGAGGTGTGTGTGTGGGTATGGTGGGGTTTGTAGTTGGGGAGTGTGGGACAGTTTAGGGTGTGGGTATGGGTATGGTGTGGGATGGGGTGTGGGTGGGTGGGTTTGCTGTTTGCCTGTGGGGTGTTTCCCCCACACCTGACTCCCCCCCCCCCCCCCCCGTCCACTCTTTGTGATGTGGCTGAGCCCAGCTCCTCCATGAGTTGAGGAATGGGGGGCAGTTCAGCACTTGCAGCACCCTGCAAAGCAGTGGGGAAGCAGCTGCTGCCCACGTGCAGCAAGAGAAGCCCCTGGGAGAAAGGTGCGGGCAGGGAGCTTAGCCTGGCAACACTGGCTGTCTTGGTTTGTCCCACACCTGCCCAGCAGGACTGCAGTCAAGACTGCACTGACTCCTGTTGCTGCTGCCTCCATCCCATCTGCCTGTCATGTGCCTGCCCAGTGGGGCAGCACCAAACCCATGCTGGTGGCAGCGGCGGCGGCTGCTGCTGCTCAGGCAGAGCCCATCCCTGCCTCGCTCCCCTCAACACTGCAGTTTCTCATCCCTATCTGCTGCCTGGAGCACTGCAGCAGGGACAGGCGTTGGCATCACTGGAGGCTGGGGGAGCCCAGCAGTTCCCTGGGCATCTGCAGCAACCCTGGCCAGTCCGTGTGTCCCAGCTGGGACTGGAGCTCTCCGGCTGGGGAGGCTGAGTGTGCAACATATGTTGCTCTGGGCAGGATTCGGCCCCATGTAGAGTGCAGCTGGTGGGGACGGATATAGGTAATTGGTGGATGCTTGCCTGCAGGCTGGATCCAATCAAATGGAGGGCTGGATCTGGCCTGTAGGCCATATTTTGCCCACCCCTGGAGTAGATGGTGAGAAGAAGTACTGCATTTTCTTGCATATGACATGCTCCCAATAGGACACACACCTTTGTATTCGGAAGGCACAACGTAGATATTTTTTTTTTTTCCTTTTCAGAGTCTGGCTGACTGTGTGATACTGTGAGTCATCCAGGGAGTATGACCTCCCAGGAGACAGTCCAGGTGAGGTAGCAGGAACTTCCTGGTGTGGTAGGATCCATTAAGGCGAGGCCCCAGACTCTTTCAAGGGCAATAACAACACTGATCTCTTCTGTAAATAGTTCCTTATATAAGTTCCTGTAAATAATAACGTGTTTCCACACCACAGGATTATAGGTTGTAGCCGTGTTGGTCTAAGGACATGGACAGACAATATTCTTTGGGTAAATCTGATATTAGACCAACTCAAATAGTTGGAGAAAATCTTCTTTGCAGGCTTTTGGGTAGAAATATCTGAAATCTGGCTTCTTTACTATTCATACCATCCAGGAAGAGCACATACCAACTGCAGATGCTTCCTCAGCCTGACAAAGGGTATTTATATCTGAAAGCTTGCAGGGATGACTTTTTCCAACTATCTGAGTTGGTCTAATAGAAGATATCAGATTTACCCAAGGAACTTGTCCATACCACAAGCTCTTCCATAAGATACTACAGACTGCATGCAGCAGCTCATGCACCCTGAGCCAGCTCCGTTGCTGCTTCACGCACAAGGTCCCATGCTCAGCCAGTGGCTATTAGTGGCTGTGAGAGGGTTAATGCTGGACTCTGCCCCCTTCTGTTTGCTGGGCCAGAAAGAAGTGTCATCCATGCTGGCCCTTTCCTTTGCTCTGCTTTAGTTAAAGGAAAAAATGTGTAGACTAGGCCTCATTAGGTTGGTACCTTCCATGAGCTTGGGGCTTGTCTTTTTAGATTCAAGGAGTACAAGATAATCCTTGAGACCTGTGCTTTGAATTGCTCACTGAGTGACTCAGGCAGAAGGGTGGAAAGAAGGAAGGAAGAAAAGCTGAAAGCTTGTGCAGTATTTTCCTCCCGAGCTGCCTTTCCTGTCTAACAGCCTTCCTCTAGCCTGCTATTTGCTTTCTTCTTTCTGTCACTTCTTGCCCTTCCTCTAGCTGGCTTCTAGACCTAAAACTAATGAGGTTGGTCTTGCATGAATATTAAGATCACTTACAATATTTTAAGGAGCAGGCAGGTATCTAAATCTGCCTTAATGTGTTTCTACAGGTTTATTCAAATTTAAGTTGAAGCCAACCAGTATAGATAAAGTGACAAGGAAGCTTCCTGATGCCACTTAAACTTTTTCTTACCCACAGACTTTACCCACAGGATTCCTACTTGTACTGTAACGTATAAGAAAAGCTAAAATTTATCTGCTCAAAGATGATTACCCTTTTTTAAACTCCCCCCCGAAGTTGTAGAAGAAGACTAGGTAAACTGCAGTGAACACTTTTCAAGAACAGTAGTGTATAATTTGAGAAATCACTTCACCCTGGTTCAGTGGAGACCATATTCTGCCCCCACCCTGCCAAGTCAGTAGGTTAGGGAACCAGAATTAGATATCTTAGCTATGTCCTGAGAGGGACAGAGTACAAGTGACTTGGTTGCAGGTCTTTGATTATAGTGTTGGTTTTGCATTGTAATCTAAACTGAGGCTAGCAATCTGAGGGCTGCCTTAAATGACACCTGATGACTGTGGGTCCCTGTGTCCACCACGCAGTGGCAGCTGGACCACTGTTTTATATGTCAGAGCTGAGCAGGGAATGGTTTTCCCATCCTGCAAATTATTAATTTAAAAGGTTTTTTTTCCCCCCCCATTCTGCATTTGCATTGAAAGAAGATTAAACAAAATAAAACAAAAAATTGTGGGGAGGGTGAGGAGAGGAGGCAGTTTCACTCGTGTTAGCATAGTTATTCTGGTTGTTAGGCTGCTTACCCGAGATGTGAGGGACTGATGGTTACACACAGATTCACAGAAGTTTAGGGCTGGAAGGGACCTCATAAGATCACTCCTGATCCAGCCTGTTTTGGGCTGGAAAGACTGCTGGGGTCAAGTAACCCCAGCAAGGTGTGTGTCCAGTCTCCTTTTGAAGATCTCCAGGGTAGGTGCCTGCACCACCACCTCTGGGAGTCTGTTCCAGTCTGGGCAGACTATTTAGACCAGACAAATTTGAAGATGCGCCTCCTGTATTCCTAGTGAGTGCCGTAACTAATGGACTTTACTATTCTGTAATGGGTGCATGTCTTTCTCACTGGGTTCAATGAGAAATTCCACCTGGAGAGATGAGAATCATTTCCTGATGAAAGCTTTATTGAAGCTGGCATGTTTCCTGTGTAGAGATGTATTTAAATAAGTTAGTACTATCCAAGAAAATCTGTTTTGTTGGACGGTTCTTGACCAGCTCTAGATCAGACTGTGATCTTTCCTGCCTATCATTTTAGGAACAATGGGAGGGGAAGGAACTGATTATATTACCTTTCCCAGCTTTTGGTGACATGCCCGCCCTGGAGATCCTTAATGGGAGTAAAGTGGACTACATTCTTCTACTTCTATATAACAGAAGCAGAATAAAGGGAGAGGTGTGCGCCAGCTCTATTTGTAGTGAACATCAGTGAAATTGGAGTTTATATGTTGTTCCACCATCAGAACTCACATTAGATACTTATCCTGGGTGTTGGTTGGAGCCATGTTGGTCTAAGGACATAGGCAGACAAGGTTCTTGGGTAAACATTTCAACTTTTATTAGAACAAATGAGTAGTTGGAAAAAAAATTCTTTACAAGCATCCCCTTGTGCCTAAAAGCTTGTAAAGAACCACTTTTTTTTTCCTGGCTATTCAGTTGGTTCAATAAAAGATAGCACCATTTACCCAAATTACCTTGTATACTTATCCTGCACATCTTTAACATGAACAGAATTGGAACTGTGACTTACTTTCACCTTGTACATTACTTTCTGGTACCTGTTGGCAATGTTTAATTTTTTAAAAATATTTTCCACATTTTTTGTTTGCAATCCTACACCTGTTCACTCTTGGGAAACCATAAAGCCTTGTTGCCATTGTGCAGGGTATTGGGGAGGCTGTGTCTAGAATACTGTGTGCAGTTTTGATCACCCTGGTTCAAGAAAGACATGGTTTCAAACTGGAGAAAGCACATGGAAAGGCATACCAGGATGATCGTGGGTATGGAGGGCTCTTTTATAAGGCTTGTTTAACCTCTGTATACAGAAAAGTATATGCTTGCTTTGTCTGTTAACATCCAGAAGATTAAACATGGGGGATGGCAAAGAACTATTTAAATTAAAGAGTGATTTTTGGCTCAAGAACAGTTGAGTATAAATTGGCTATGAATTTAGGCTAGAAATGAGGTTTCTAACGATTAGATGAATCCAGTTTGGATCAGCTTAGTTTTCTGAGGCTGCAGACAGGTGTTAGGTTTGTGCTAAGCAAACACCTTTTTCTCAGCATGAAAGGCTAGTGCACAGGCATTTTTCACAGAAAAAAAACGGCTGCTCTGTTCTCTTATAAGCAGCAACTTTGCTGAGAGAGAGGTTTTCTAGTGCCACCTTTTAATGCCTATATGCTTATCTTGGCATCTCTAGGACTCCCAGTCTGCTATCCTTCCCTCCCTTCACCAAGGGGAATGGAGGGGAGGGAGAGTGCTGGCTCCCAGATGGCCTGCTGGATGGTGAGCTGTCAAGGAGCCCTGAGGAGACCCTGCTGTAGCACTTAAACAATGTCCCAGCTGTTCAATCAAACTGGCACCAATTCCGACTGCCATGAGAAGATGACGCCAAGACTGGGAATTTACATGGCCAATACCCAGGGCTGTTCAAGAGTATCAGGGATTCCCTCCTCGCCGGCCCACCAAACCCTCCATGAACAGTCCTGGGAAGCCCCAGAGCTGTTCAGGTGGTGGTATGGCTTCCCAACTCCTTGAATATTGCCAGGGCTCCCTGATAGTACTTGAATGGCAGTGCCATTGCCCCCAGCTTTGTGGATGGTTCTGGGTCTCCTTGAGCTTGTTCAGGGGGTGGGGGGGTTGCAAATAAAAAATGTGGAAAATGAATTTTTAAAAATTCTAAAAAAAATTCTAGAAACAGCTGAACTATAGTTAAAAATGGTGTTGTATAAAACAAATGGCATAAAAATAGAATATGTGTAAAAAAATGGAATTCTCCTTCCTTACACTTTCTTGAGGTCTGACTCTTCCCTTTTGTGGTGTGTCATTGTGCGTGGTCCCTGGGGACGGCTGTAATGTCCCTAGGGCTCCGTGACCATGCCGGCTCTGCCCTACAGGTACCTTGTAATCTTGCCTGCCATGTCTTGCTGGTGAAAATAATAAATAGGGAGGCTGCCCTTGAGTTGCAGCTCAGTCACGGTCTTGATGGACCCCCCCCTTAAACCCTGTGGGTTATTGGACCCTTGATGGGCCCCACTCTTAGTAGGTGACTAACTTGGCGGACCACGCTCTTGGTAGGGACACCCCAAGCCTTATGGGCTAGATGCTTGGCTTCAAAACCTTCCCTTTACTAAAGCTCCATGCCTCGCAGGTGGTAATTAAACGTTGTCCCTTTTTATGAGGCCTAAAAATAGCTCAGCCTGCTGTTGTCACTAGGCCCTGAGCCCCTGTAGTGGTGCCCTCTCTGGTGCTGGGGTCTCTATAGCCCCTGTAGCGGAGCCCTCTCTGGCATGGGGCTTCCTGCAGCCCTTTCTCCATGCCCTTGCTGGTGCTGGGCTCGCTGCAGCCTTAATGAGGCCTTCTCCTCCCCACGTAGCCTCATCGTGGTCCACCAGTGTACAAACAACAACCAAAATATGAGCACCTGGGCTACAGCGTCATACAAACCGTGCATGGTGCATTCTGTCCCTTAAAAGAGACAACTCTTCCCTGAGTCTTAAGTGCCTCACAGCCCAGGGTACATGATGAGCTCCTGGAGCCCCTTAGTCCTGTAAGCAGCGTATCAGGTGGCCACAGCATCTGTGGGCAGTTCTCTGCAGGAACTCCTTTCCCTGCTAGCTGCTGGGGAACTAACAGCCTCCAGTCCCAGCTCTGAGGCTTACGTTTGCCCAGGGCCCTGCTGCCTTCTGGTCAGCTGACTGGGTGCAGATGCAGGCCAATTCCCTCGTTAGCCTGCTGCCATGGCAGCCGACAGCTGTGGGGGGTCTGTTGGGCTCCTAGGGCCCTCTCTAGGCAGTTTCTGCCCTTAGTGCCCTGCGAGGGGCTGATTTACTTATTTTTTAACCCATTCATGTAAACACTACTTTGTAAGTGTAGAAACACTTCCCAGGATATTAGCTGCTTAGTTTTGTCTCCAGGATTACAATATGAAGTCTGGCATGTTACAGAGTCTCTTTCTGGGTCATGTGTACTTCTTTAGAGTAGTGGGAAAAGGAGTAGCAGAGACCTCCTTTAATCTAGGAAAGTAGCGTAGGAAAAAAAGTGACTGCAGATTCCTTCTCTCTGCGATTCCTTATCTTTCGTGCCCAAGACACAATCCCTATAGGCCTCTCTAAGTCAGTGGTTCTCAACCCATTTGCCATAATGGGCCATGTCCACACAGCTTACTTTCTGTGTATCCATTTAAAATCGTTTTGTATCTGTTATCTGACATTAATGCAATACAAATTGATATAGTGTAATACCTCTAAGTTCTACACTGTCAAATATTTTTACTTTTTTTAACAGGATGTTACGTGGACTGCAGCAGTTTGCTGATTGGGCCGTGGGTTGAGAACTACTGCTCTAAGTGGTCTATGGTCCAAGTGACCACCTGACTAATCCTTCTCTCCTTTGCCACCATCTGTCTATCTGCAAGGAACCTAATTTTTGGTAACAGCAAGAATATTTTCTTTTTTATGCCCCTTTCCTTGGATCGGTGTGGCTTAGAGGGAATGGTACCCTACCTTACTTGGGCTTCTGTAGGCAGGCCTTAGAGGTACAGGTGAGTACGTGATTGATACTCAGGAAGAGGATAGGAAAATGGCTCTGAAATTACCTGAGCTGATTCCTTCAATACTGTAGGATATGCTTGGTTTTGAGAAGTCATGGAGGTTGGTTGAGGTCTTGAATAATTGGAAAAGGACAAATATAGTACCCATCTTTTAAGAAAGGGAAGAAAGAGGATCTGAGGAATTTCAGACCAGCACATTTGACCTCAATATTTCAGTGAGCTTAGGGAAATAGTGGGAGAGACCCTGTGGGAAGAGGGACTGGAGGCGAAGGGAGTTCAGGCAGGGCGCTCATTCTTCAAAGGAGTGTTCCTTGGAAAAGGTACATTCCTCTATGCAGGAGAAGTGGTAAAGGGGCTGGGATGCCCTCTCGGCTTACCAGAGGAATCAAGGAGTGCTTAAAAAAGAAAAAGGGGGCTTACAGATGGTGGAAACAAGGAGTAGTCATTAAGAAGGAATACACAAGTATAGGCCGTACTTGTAGGGAGAGGATAAGGAAGGCAAGGGCTGCAACTGATATCAGTTTGGCAGCTGAAATCAATAAGAAGTCCTTCAGGTATATAGGGAGCTAGAGGAAGACCAAGGGAAATGTGGGGCCCTTGCAGAATGTGATGGGACAGCTGATAACAGAGAGTCATGAGAAAGCTGAACTCTTTAATGAATGCTTTGCGTCGGTGTTCCTGCATTATAAATGGTGCTTGCCTGCCTGGTCGGATACTGGATGGATGCAGGGGAGACGACTACCAACCAGTGATCAGTGTCGAACTGGTCAGGGAGCACTTAGAGCGGCTGAGTGTCTTCAAGTCGGCAGGACTGGATGGATTACACCCGAGAGCGCTGAAGGAATTGGCTGGAGTCATTGTGGAGCCATTGGTGAAGCTTTTTGAAGACTCATGGTGCTCAAGAGAGGTCTCAGAAGACTGGAAAAGTGCCAATGTGGTGCCAGTCTTTAAGAAGTGGGGAGGGAGTATCTGGGAAACTATAGACTGGTCAGTTTGAATTTTGGTACTGAGTAAAATTTTGGAAAAAATTATCAAGAAGTCTTATTTGTGACAGACTGACAGAAGGTCTGATGCTGAAGGATAGGCATGATTCTTCAGGGTATTTTGTGCCTGAAACCTTGCAAAGAACAGTTTTTCAACTGTTTAGTTAGTTTAATAAAACATATCACATTTACCTAAAGAACCTTGTCTGCCTATGTCCTTGGACCAACACGGCTACAACCAACATCCCTGAAACAAGGAGAAGTGCAAAATTGTGGCTTTGGGATGGAGTAAATGCATACAAAAATACAGACTGGGCAATGAGTAGCTAGGTTGTAGTATTGCAGAGTAGTATCTGGGGGTTACAGTGGACCAGAAGCTGAATATGAGCCATCAGTGTGCTCTTGTTGCACAAAAGACTGACAGTATATGGGTTGTACTAACAGGAGCATTGCTTGCAAATCAAAGGAAGCGATTCTTTCTCTCTGTTCAGCTTTAGTGAGGTCTGACCTGGAGCACTGTGTCCAGTTTTGGGCCCCACACCTCACAAAGGATGTGGACAGATTGGAAAGAGTCCAGCAGAGAGAGACAAAATATTAGAGACCTGGGAAGCAAGATCTACTATGAGGGAAGGCTGAAAGAACCAGAGTTATTAGTCTGGAGAAGAGAAGATTGAGGGAAACAGTCTTCAGATACCTGAAAGGGTAGAGAGGATGGAGATAGATTATCCTCTGCAGCCACAGGGAACAGAACTAGGAGCCATGTCCTCAAGCTTCAGCAGAGAAAATTTATATTTGGAGATTAGGAAGAAGTTTCTAATTATGAGGGTGGTAAAGCACTGGAGCAGGCTACTTAGCAAAATTATGGCATCTGCATCGTTGGAAATTTTCAAGAGCAGTTTGAATGGGATCATTTAGTCTGAGATGATTCTGCCTTGAGAAGGGCCCTAGACTAGATGACCTTGTGAAGTCCCTTCCAGTGGAAGGGATCTCTACCAGCCTTACTTACCTGTGATACGTGCCCTGTATTAGTTCCCATAAGTTCTATGTAGTAGAGCAAAAGTGCTGAAGGAGTATTTGTTTCCCTCTGGATGGTAGGGTCTTGTTCTCATTGAGTTCTTTGTACCTACCCCATGTCAAAAGAGTAAAATCTGTGTTTTGGACTGGTTTAGTTCAGAAATTTTCAGGTTCTCAGATTAATTTGGTCAATAGTATAATCTAGGGGTGGGCAAGTAGAGCAGCCCCAGTCCCAGACTTAGAGGACGTACAAGATGAGTGGTGGCTGCTGTTGTCCAGCCACTGCCATTGTCTGGGGCATGAAAGCTACTTTTTATACCTCTGAATTTGGTTTTCAGTGCTGTATGGTACGATCCCAAAGTTGACTGTGCAGTCACATCCCACTTTGCACAGGTAGACTTGGAAGGAATTGACTCTTCTGTACAGCAGTGCTTGCTAGATTCCCAGTAGTGTAACTTGATTCACTGTGGGTTTTCTTTTTTCTTCCGTAACATTCCCTGTATGTGCAGTTTTGACAGCGGATTCTGAATTTGTTCTTGATATCTGTACAGCTGAGAGATGGCTGTGGAATTTCATGGTCATAGATCAATCTTGTATTAATTACTAAGATCATGTTTGTGAGAAAAGTCTTTCACAAATTCATTAACAGAAAAAGAAAGCGTTTCCCTGACAATTTCCTTTACTGCCTCTGCTCATCTGGATGGTATGGGCAAAGTCTAAGGCAGAAATAGAAATGACACTAGAAACAATGAGTTTCTAACTTGCATTAATCCTTTTTATTATTACTTTTGGCTACTGCTGAGAGAAAAGAATGACTCGTAGGGATACACAGCGATGAATACTTACAATGTGTAATCTTACTACTTGCATTTAAATCTATCAATATAGTTTGCCTTTTACATAAAACGATCAGGGTTTTATGCTGGAGTCTAAAATACTGTATCTGGATTGTAGTTACAGCTGTATATTATGATGCAGCAAATCTTAGTGATGATAAAGCCTTCGCAGCATATTATTGATAGAATATGAAGTAAAATGAATTGCAGATGATATCAACTACTAGAATAAATGTAAAAGTAAATGTCTTGAAAAATGAGCCCATCTGTTTCTGAAAAGAAAATATTCAATAAACACTTATTTTGAAAAGTTTGAAAGGATATTTGTAAATTAGTACGCCTCTTCTAAATACGCACGAATAATGTTATTAACAATGTAGTACATGATGTAAGAATAATATACATTATTTACAAAATGCATGTAACTAATTAGATGATGTGATCGTATATTACATAAATAGTAGCGCTGTGCACTAACTGAACATCTAGAAGCCTTCTTGTTAATTCTGTAATGCTGTTAAATGTTTACATAATATAAACGATGTCACTGTGACGGCTTCCAGCCTATGAGGCAACAACCCATAATGGTAACAATCTTTATTTTTGATGTGAAAATTTATGTGTACATGTAGGCGGCTGTGCTTGTGCATATATTTATTTTGATTTATACATGTAAATCAGCTTCTCCTGCAGGTACACGTGTATGTGCATGCTGCTTTAGCAGGGATCCTAGAAACCCGTTTGCCATGGAAAAACATGGAATTTATGTTTGCACGGAGAATCTTTAGAATCGCTGGGTTGAGGAGGGGGAACTTATTGACAGTAAGATGCTGGTTCCCCAGTGGGAGCCAGTGGTTTTCATGGCTGCTGTGGCAACCTGCTGCAGAGGAGAAGCCGCTGGCATACAGGGAAGCAGCCAAGATGGTATCCATCTGTCCTCCCTCTGCTGCCGGTTGGCCAAGACGGCTGCCAATTCTGTTGCCCCTCCCTCCAGTTGGCAGCTCTTGGCCAGTCAGTGGCAAGGGGCGGGGCCACCTGAAGGGCAGCCCTCTTGGCCAATCAGCCTTATGGGGAGGGCTCACTGTGGAAAAGTATGGATTTTTATGGTTTTTAATTGGATAGTTTTGTTTTTTTTATCATGGAAAACTAGGGTCCCTACTTATCTGTCACTGTGCTGTCTGCCCTGTCCCCAGTGTGTCCCATGCCACAGCCATGCTACTTGTGGCACACATGCCACACGTTGGCCACCTATATAATCATCAGTATTCAATCAGTGTCACCAAAGTCCTGTCCAGGCACTTTAAACCAGTCCATTGCAATTGAATGAGGGGGAGAGACTCTGGTGTTTCCTGGCCAAGTGCCAATGTAAAATTACATATACAACAGAGGTAATGCCATCTCCACTTCACAGTCGGAGAGTATCAATGAGGGAAAATCTAGGTTACAGTGAACTATTGTGAATATGATAGGTTATATCATAGTTGAATTCAGAACTCCGTGCCGAATTCAGAACTGTAAATAGCTAGAAATTAACGTTAATTCTGCAGGAGCATTGGTATTGAATAAAAAACAGAGCTAAGTGCAACACTGACTGTGGTTGAACACAGTTAATTTATTAGGGGGATAATTTGGGTAGGTGAGAGACACAAAGGCACACACATACATTAAGGCCACAAAAAGCCATGCCTGTGATGGTTTTTTCTGCTGCTGTAAACAGTACCTGGTATGAAAGGGTGGGAGCAAGAGGAGGTGGGGAGCTGGCTTAGAGTAGGATTATTATGAAATGCCTGAAATACTTTGGGGATTGTGCATTTTAATACCATTTGTGTGAGAACAACTCTGTGTAATATCTCTGTAGGTTTACTGCTGTATTAGTATATTAAGATAACGTGAGGATTATGACAAACTAGGAAAAGCCATGAAATCCATACTGAAGTCTGCTGATGTCTCCATCACCGTGGTGGCTATTCCAAGCATGTGACAATAATGTAAATGATGGCGAGAGTAGGAGTTCCATGAATTTGAACTTTGTCAAATTAACATGCGTTTTATAATCTTTCATGAAAATTATTCAGTAGGAGGATACTGTATCCTTGTATGAAGCTTGTTTTTTTGCTCTGCGGTTTCATTGCCTCTGGTTATAGTATTTAGTGGAAACAAGGCTCTTCTGTCTCGCTGAATAGTAGTAATAAGTCGTCTTTGATAACTACATTTGCAGGTGGTTGCAGATTTGTTAGTAACCTAGCCACAGTAGAGATTACATTTTCTGTGGCTGAAATGGTTTCCAAATGCAGTGAGTAGGTGGTACTTGACCAGTCTAAAGCACTAATCCTGGGTGCCAGTGAGAGACTGCAAAAAAAATAAAATACTAACAAGGGCAGATACTAACTACACCCGTTTGGAAGAAGGAGAATCAAAGAGGAGTACTATACTTACACACACACACACACACACACACAATTAGCTAGGTGTAACACAAGTAGAACTGGTTCACAGATGGTGACAAGCCCTAAGTAACGCCCAGTCAATGTCTGTCTATATATTGTAGTATATTTACTTTAAACTATTTTGGATTTTATTTCTAGAATCCTGTATTTGCATGTAGTGTTGGGGGTAGGAGTCCCCTTGAGTAGAATATGGGTGAATATCTCAATTTGAATTCTTTATGCAAATTTTTGTGAACATGTAGTCCTGGTTCTGCAACTTATTTTCAGTAATTTGACATTTGGGAATTTGATTATCCTATGCCTCATCTAGCTGATAAGAGCATTACTATAAAACAGGTGTATAAAGTCATAGGGTCATAGGAAAGTAAGGTTGGAAGCATAGGTGGAGGGAGAAATTTTTTTTTTGTGGGGGGGGGCGGGGGACTGTGCCTGGGGGTGCCCCTAGTGGTGCTATTTTTTGGGGGTTGGGGAACTACGAGAGGGAATGGGCTGGGGGCTGGGCAGGGGTCCGGGGGTAGCAGAGTCGGGG
>JAGPOW010001296.1:131637762-131647908 GCA_030014935.1 Caiman crocodilus
TTTTTTTTTTTGTTCTTTTCCCCATGTCTGTCAGCAGCCACAGGGAATCAGAAACAGTCCATTGCAATTTTTTCAGGCCCCAGTTGCGACTCTTGGATAATAACTAGTACTTTGTTTAAGAAAATAAAATACATGTATTTTTGAGAGCATTTCAGAAAGTAACAGCAGTTATGAAATGAAACCCATTTTGTGTGCTATGAGTAGGAAACTACAGGGCAGCAGGGAAGACTAAAGCTTCATTGTCAGACCATTGTTTACAACTATACAGAAAAATGATGTGATCCAGTAAGTGATTGTTGATTACAAAATGGTTTTATTTTAGAAATTTGTCATTACTTTCAGAAACACCCTTGTAGATAGTCAACCTGATGTATGCATAAACACAGGAGTGGATCCAGGGGAGGGGTGCCGTGGTGCAGTTGCACCCCCCCCCTTTTGATTCCAAGTTTAAAACAAATTGTCTAGCAGTAGCATTTCTATTCATCCAGCAGTGAGGGAGACACCTGACTTCATGGCTTATTATAATCTACCTGATTCTTTCAAAGCTCTTCATTCCACGAGTGTTAAATGTCCCTCTTTTTTTTTAATGGTATTAATCTTCTATTAATCAAGCTATTCTTTCCTCTGCAATTCTGCAGTCTTAGTTCCTCCTCCAAATTATATCTCCTCTTTCACAGTGCTGCAGACTGTGTTTAACTCTAGCTAGAAACATAAACTGAGCTGTGGAAACATTTTAATTTGTATGGAAATAACTTTCATTGAAGTATTGGGTGCACCATGAAAATGCTCAAGATTTTGTTTTGTGAATCTGAGAGAAAGATGGACATCTAATCCTAATGACTATAGGGCTAATGAAATGGTATTTTAAAATTATTTTTTGCTTAGTTTGTTCTGTTTTTTAATACAAAATGTATCATGTAGCAAAGTAATGCACATTCTAGTAAACTTAACTTGGTTTTGCTCTGGTCTTAAACTGGATTGTATAAGCCTGGGCCCCTGGTATTTTAGTAAAGCTTCTAGCTGCCTTTTGTAACTAGTAAAACTACGTGTTGTATTAATTGCAGTGATGCATCATACTGTTTGCACCTCCCTGCAGAACTGTGCATGAAAATGTTTAATTTGGAGTTGCTTTCAGGTCCTGGTGGTGCTCACATTTTGCAAGCTTTCTGGACAGATTAGTTCGGTCAATTCTGAATAATAGTTTTTGCCCATTTTGTCTAGGAAAAGGTTGCCAGCTAAAACTATCAAAAGTTTTATCTTATTAGATATTTCAGAGAGAGGTATGGTTTGAGCAATAAAATTAATCCATGTACCATGACTGAGAGAGGTTGATCAGGAACTTCCAGATTTGTTTTTAGCTACAGCATAGGCTTGAAGTCCAGTGGTTTATATGTTTACAGGGATTTCAAACTGCATCTTTTTTTTCTAATGGGATAGATCTGAAAATAGGATGCCTAAATTCTGTTTTTTCCAAAGGTTTTTGTTTTTTTTTTTAATAGAAGATGCTTTTCAGTTAGTCCTTAGTAATGCGGGTAAGAATTCTTAGCCAGGAGTGCCATTGTGCTGATGTGCTTCAAGAATAGCATTTTGTGAAGCCGCTTGTTCTAATCCCCTTGTTCATTATTAGCTGGAATGCTAGGCTGTAGGCTGCAGTGGATAATACTCATGTGCAGCATGAAAGACACTTCTTTGGAACAAATAGCATCTTTGTTTGAGTGTCTGTAGTCCATGTAGCTACAGTGGGATCATTTCTTCAGTAAGAACATGGGCCAACAGATAGTAGCTTGCTTATCTGAAGTAGGGTTTTCCAAGCGGAGGAGGAAGAAGCTTCAACACACTTTCTCTTGCTTCTTCACTTGAATCAGTGATTTAGAATATGATCTAGAAGCTTATAAATTTTGCTCCATGAAGACTAAAACTGTGTATTACCAGGACTGGGAAGGAAATAAAAATCTGAAGAATGGTAAAATATCTTTAAAATTTAAATTCTGATATATAACAGTTCTCTTATGCCATCCTTTAAGAATGAGAGGCTCATTGTTATTGTTGCCCGTGCAGTTTCTGGTGGGTGAAGATTTGAATTTTAATGGTGTTAAATTATATGACTTTGGCCTTAATGGTGACATTTGAAGAAATTTAGTTAAATGTTAATAATGTTACTGTTCTGAAAAGGCATCTTATTTAAGAGGTATTTTTAAATTTCCAAACATAAAGGCTTAATTCTTGTTTTCACAGCTTAAAAATAGCAGTTTGAAGTGAAAAGAAATACAGCAGTCATATCTAATAATTTCCAAGGTTGTTTAGAACTAGTTTGTTTATCCAGGTTTATGGATGTAGATATTTATCATGGTAATATTTTCTTCTCTTTTAAATCTTGGCTACCCACATTGCTGCTTTCAAAGGTGATTTAAAAATCTATTCCAATTTTTATTCTATTTTATTTTGTGTGGAGGAGGAAAGGAAAGAAAAACATACCTTTTGATATCAAGAGGACTTTCTGTTCTGACCACAGGGTTTTATATGTTTTGTTATCACCTGAATACAAGCTCTGAATGTATTGTTGTGGAGGTAGAACAGCTGTTGATAGTCCCTGCAGTCAGGAGCTTATGCCAGTACAGCTCTCGGTGCAGTGGTATATGTAATGTGCAGACAAGCAAGGATGTGAGTGAAGTAACGGGAAATGCATTTATGTGTTCTTTGGTGCTCTGGTTCCTAGTTTTCCATTCCAGCTTCAAATGAGTCATGGTTGGACTACAGTGTTGTGGGAAACTCCTTAATCTAATTGTTCTTGATACTTGTAAATGACCTTTCATCCTGGCACCTTAAAGAAATAGACCAAATTAAATTGATTCCTTTTTTCAATAGCTGATTATTAGCAGCAGGTGGGGAAATTGCGGCACATCATAGCTAGTCAAGAGAAGAACAGAAATGAGAAACAATGACATTTGATTTCCAATCCTGTCCTATTTCAGGCCTCCCTACTTGCAGAGTGGCAAGCAGGTAGTTGAACAAATGAACCATCAGTAATTTTTGTAACTGGCGCTAGCGAGGTGCCTGTCAGGAATGCTGGTTGCGGGGGTGGCCATGGAAGGAGTGCTGCCACCCACAACCCCAGCTGCTGCCGCCTCCCAGGAGTAGGGGGGAGAAGCTTGCGTGCAGTGGCCACCCACTGCCTTGCGCTGCTGCTGCTGTGTCTGCCCATGCGCCACCCCCCGGCGTGTCCAGCCCTGCACCCCATCTTGCTTTGTGTCTGGCCCCATACCAACATCCCCACCCCGGGGAGGCGGTGGTAGTGTGGGAGGTGGGTGACGGTGCTCTGTCTCGGCCCACCCCACCCATCTTTCTTGATGGGCATTCTTGATGCAGCACTGGCTGGAGCCACGTTCCCCAAAAGCATTACGGGCAGACACACAGACGGATGGAGTAAGCCTTTTATATATCTACAGATATCTGATCTGCCCAACTTGCTAGCCTGTTTGGGTCCACTTGTAACTGCAGCATATCTTCAAGTGTGACTACGTTTCCCCGTAACTTGGTGTCATCCATGAATTTGGCCAGTGAGCTCTTCACTCCCACATCCAAATTGTTAATAAAGTGGTTGCAAAGTACTGGACTGAGCACTGACCCCTGTGGGACTCTGCTGCTCACTTCTCGCCAGGATGACAACACAGATCTGATCGCTATGACTCTCTGGGTCCTATCCTGCATCCAGTTTCTCACCCACCTGACTGTCTTGGAATTAAGCACATAATCCATCAATTTTCTCACAAGGACATTATGGGATACTTGATCAAAGGCCTTTTAGAAGTCTAGGTATACAGTGTCAACCTGTTCTCTTGTGTCCAGGTGGCAAGTTACCTGGCCATAGAAGGAGATGAGGTTGGTAAGGCAAGACCTGCCGCAACGAAGCCATGCTGGCTGTCATTCAGAATCTTACCTTCTGCATGCTTATCATGGATAGACTCCTTGATAAACTTCTTGGATTTTTCCTAGGATGGAAGTTAGGCTGACTGGCCTGTAGTTATCCAGGTCCTCCCTCCTGCCTTTCTTATGGATGGGCCCAACATTGGCCCTCTTTCAGTCCTCAGGGACTTCTTCAGAGGGCTGTGAGTTGTGGAAGAATTATGCCGGGGGTACCACAATGATTTTGGCCAGCTCCTTCAGCACTCTCGGATGAAGGTCATCCAGTCCTGCTGACTTGTATATACCTAATTTTATTAATTGGTCATGTACCAGTTCTATGGCAATAGTAGGGAGGTGATTATTCCTACCGTGCCCATCCTCTGCTCTACCTGGTGTGGTTTCCCCATGGTCTGGTGAAAGACAGGCGACGTAGTCATTCAGGAGTTCAGCTATCTCCTGGGTGCTGGTAACCAGCTCTCCTGAGTTGTTGAGCTACGGCCCCACATTCCCATTTGTTTTCCTCCTGTTCCCTATTTACGTAAAAAAGGACTTCTTGTCCTTGATCCCCGATGCTAATCTAAGTTTGGTTGTCACTTTAGCCTGTCTTATCTGTTCCTTGGAAATGCAGGCTGTCATGGAATAGTTGTCCGTGGGGCCCACCCCAAGCGTCCATTGTTTCATAGACTTCATGGCTTTCATAGACGTTAGGGCTGGAAGGGACCTGGAAGATCACCAAATCCAGACCCCTGCCCCAGGGGTAGGAAGTCATCTAGGGTCAGAGGATCCCAGCAAGATAAGCATCCAACCGTTTCTTGAGTGAGTCCAGAGTAGGTGCCTGCACCACTTCTGGAGGGAGTCTATACCAGGGCTTGGGAGCTCAGACAGTAAAGAAATTTTTTCTTATGTCCAGCCTAAAACGGTCTTGGAGGAGTTTATGACCGTTTGTTCTCGTTTTTCCTTGGGGCGCTGTGGTGAACAGGCGTTTCCCCCAGATCCTGATGCACATCCCTTATGTACTTATAAGCAGCCACCAGGTCTCCCCTGAGCCTGCGCTTTTCCAGACTGAAGAGTCCCATGGCTCTCAGCCCCTCTTCATAAAGCCTATACGCTTGCCCTCTGACCATGCGCATGGCTCTCCTTTGGACTCTCTCAAGCTTCTTGACATCCTTCTTGAATTGTGGAGCCCAGAATTGGATGCAGTACTCCAGTGGCAGCCTCGCCATGGCCAAGTACAGGGGGAGGATGACATCCTGAGATTTACTTGAGAAGCCTCTATGAATGCAAGCCAGGGTTTTGTTTGCTTTCCCAGCCTCAAGAGCGCAGTGGTGGCTCATGTTCATTGGAAGGCCTGGTTGCCTCCGTGAGGATGGGAGTTCATTACTTTGTCTTGAGTCATTAGAACAAATGCAAACCACTGCTGCCGCGCTATAGAGCAGGAATCAAAGCAGGGTGTTTCTAGCCTCGGCAGAAAATCAGCTTCTCCTTCCTCTTAATACATGTGCCCCAGTTATGAGGGGTGCTGATTTTTAGGGAAAAGTTGTGTGTTGTATGCAATAAAATATGGTATTCAGAGTATCAATTAGAGTTTAGTTTTATGTGAGGATTGTAGGATTATGCTAATTATTTACCTTGCCTGAAAAGTTTGGGCTTTTGAACCATTCTCTAGCCCAGGGGTAGGTAACCCCCAGTACGCATGTGGGAGGTGCACAAAGGCATTTTGGGTGGCTCATGTGTCTTGGGGAAGTGGATGGAGCTGTACCGCCACAACAAGGATTGAGCCTCTTGCGGCTCCCCTGTCATGCCATGTTGTACAAGTCAAGGCCGTGGGTGGTTTTGGCACTCTGTCAACCCCTGCTTTAGCTTATATTTTTTCAGAGAGAAACCTGTTTGGTCAGAAGGATGAGTTGCTCTTCTTAACTTAAAATGATCTCAAATGACAGCTGTAAAATAGCGATTCTACCCATTTGTGGGTGTCCATGTGTCCGTAATCCTCTGTGTTAACTTAAAAAAAAAGTTTCTGTTAGAGATGCATTCTTCTGTAGCTGTTGTTCCACTCCAGAGATGAATGCATTTCAGTGACAGACAAAAGTGATCTATTATTCTATACCAGATTTGTTGCTTTCATTGCATCTTTTTTATGCCCCTTCATCAGAGGTTCACTGTATCTTTCAGTGTCTTTTTCCTTAATTGTGTTTTGTTGTCTGTTTTTCCCTTCCCCTTTTTCTCTGAAGTGATTTTCAGTTAAAGATTCGAGGTACCGAGAATTTTTGCAAATAAGCACATTTACTTGAGAATTTAAATGCGGCCTTGGGAATCTTACCTTTATGCTGGAATTTGATTAAAATATTGGCCTTTATATGCAGAAAATCTGTTGCATGTCAATTTTAGAGGAGTTTTAGTTTTAAACTTTCCTTTTCTTGAGCTTTGCTGGCAGAGTGGAATTAAAGGAGGCTTAGGATTTTTAGAAATCCCTTGAAACCTTTAAAAATATTTGTTTTCTCTTACTGCCACATAATGTGCTGATTATCCAGAAGAAAAAAAATCCCGTACTACATTTGTTTGGGATGACGTCCAAACTCACTTATGGCTTCATTTCTACTAAATCATGCTTGGATCCAAAAACTTGTTTGCTTTCATTTTACAGAAGATAAATTTTGACTCCTGAATAGGCATCTTGTGTGTCTTCAGTAGGGCTCTTATGTTTTACTATCTCCCCTTGGCCCATTTCAGCTGGAAATGGAACCAGCTTTTTACTGCTGGAGGTGTTCTTTATTTTCCTCCCCCAAAAACAAGAAGATCTTTTCAGTGCTTGACATAGGGGAGAAATAAAGTAATAACTATGCTAAATTTTGATCATTGAAAAATGCTGCTATAATACCTACTCTGATGCCATTCCACTGCTGTGTAATGCAACAGGTCTGAGTTTCCTTTAATTAGTGTAAAATCCTTGTAGAAGAGCTGTAGACAAGACAACAGCTAGGCCCATTCGAAGCAATTGGTGCTGAAAGCTTTTGTACTAATTGCAAAGATCACATTGAAATAAAAAAGGCTCACCTATATGCAGTTCTGAAGCTTTTACATTCTCAATAGTTCCCAGTGGACATGAAAGACAGTGAGCTGCTACTGAATGGGAAGGATTTTAGTGATTTTTATTGCTTCAATATTCACTATACTCATTTATGTTATCAAGAACCCTGAAGTTTTAGAACCACTTTAATTGTGGCTAACCTATTGAAATGCTGCAAACCTTTCTTGAGACGGTATAATAAGCATTTCATTGCTAAAATTTGGCTTGTTTACTGCTTGCTTAAATATTCAGCATTTTGTAAAAAGGTTATTCTAAAAGCCAGTTGCTTTAAAAGTTAGACTTTTGACAGCACTTATACTCCAATAAAAATCATAAGGGGGTGAACAATTTAATGGAGTAGTAAAAAAACATTGAGGATTTTACATTTATTTTTGGCCTGGGTCAGCGGAGATTCAAAAGTAGAAGTAAGTTTATTGCTTTGTGGTGCCATATATAAAACTTGGCTTGTAATTGGAATGCAGATGCTTTTGGAGAAGTGAGCATATCTAAAGAGAGTTAGCATCTATTGACACGGTTGTTGGTAACCTCAGAAGTGAGGTCTAGGATTAAATAAATTTAAAAATTCTTGTATTATTGATCTGGTTTGAAGCACACTTAGAGGATTAGAAACCTACCATAGATATAAAGTGCTTCTTTCTACAGACCTGCCTATCTCTCTCTACAAGTAAGCATAGTATTGTTCAACCTTCATTACCTAAAAGCAGTCTATGGTTTCAGTGTAGAAACAGCACAAGGAGAACTGTTATTTTTTTAATTCTTAGATAAAATTCATACTCTTCTATCTCTACCATCCCATATCTTTTTTTTCACTGAGTTTATGAAGCTTGTGCAGGAGGAGTGTCAAGTGATTACATGATTTGGAGCATTTAACTTAATTGAGAGGTCTGATTTTCAGGGAAAGTGTGTGTTTTTAGCTAAGCTGATTTTTTTTAAGTATCTTCTAATTAACAGAAACCCAACCAGTAGCACTGTAGAGCAGAACAAATGATGGTGGTGACAGCAGCTCCTTTATTTTAAGACCTGGATCTAGATTTCGTATCGGAGGCAGGACTGTCATTTCACCCCAGGATTTCCACATGTAGCCCAACAGCATGGGTGGATTTAAATTGGCTTTTAGAAAGTCAGGGTATTTCTGGACCTTCTGTTAGTCTGTCCTGGTTTCCCTTATGTTTACAATAAAATTCCTGTAGCTTTTCTTGCCCTCAATTCCCTTATATGCTTCAATACCTTTTTGAAAGTGTAAGCATACATTTCAGTTGCTCTTATCAGTACTGGGTGGGGAAATAACAATTTGTGCCTGCATATCCTGATAAGTCAGTCTGTTTACTGTGTTAACTAACTAAGAAAACATGAATTCTCAGTCAGTGGAAAAGCGTTCTCAGTGCTCTGAAAAAGAGGTTGTCTACACCGACAATGATCCCTGAAAACCTAGGCTAGGGACAGAAGGTACACGCACACTGGTCAGAAACCAGTTTAAACCTGTAACAGAACAGGAGTTCAGTGCACATAAACTACTTTTAAAATGGCCAAAATTGGTTTAAAATAAACCTGGTTGAATGTAGTTTCAGACTTAGCTGATTTAAGTGAAATTGGTTTATGGAAATTCTGTCCTAGACCCCTTCCTGGTTCAAGTTAACTCAGTCCCCCAGCACTATCATTGCTCTGGCTGGCTGAGAAGGGAAGGGCTGAGGGTGGGAAAATTGACTCCAGACCACAGCTGGGTTTGCCTGCTGTGGGTCCAACAGCCCCTGCCAGGCTTTACTCCCCTCCCCGCTTGAGGGAGGGCATGGGGTTTAAAACCCCTCTTGCTCCCGTCTTCTTTAGCATGCGGTCCAGGGTGCGTGTCCGGCCATGCCCCACCCCCTTTGCTTGAGCACTGAGTGGGGAAGAGCCTGGCAGGGGCTGTTGTGCCATTGTCAAGCAGACCCCTGCTAGGTGGGTCTTGTGTGGGAGAGGGGCTTTAAACCCTTCTCCTCTCCCCTCCCCTCTGTTTCTGCAGGGGCCCGGCCGCCCCCCTCCCCTTCCCTCTGCTGCAGTGGGGAGCAGGGGAAAAGCCTGGTAGGGGCTACTTCTCCTCCCCCCCGCCTTTCCCAGGGACATGTTGGTTGGGGTCCCTTCAGGCCAGGGTGGGGGTTTAAACCTCCCAACCCAATCATTAATAGTGGGCCTGCCCCGGGGCATGGCTAGCAGGGAACAGGGAAAAGCCTGGTTCTCTCTCAGCTCTCTTCCAAATTTGTGGCCCCTGCCAGAGGGAAGGGAAGGCTTGCTGTAGTGCCCCCAGCTTCTAGCCTGAGCCACTACAGGAAAGTCTGTTCACTTGCTGCTTGGTTCAGGCTATGCAGTTTAGACTAACCTGCAAAGATTGAAGAGGTTTAGCCTCAGGGTTTTTGACTATCTGTACATGGCCCTAGAGTTTTTCAGGATACTGTCAAGACCTGAAAGCGTGATATATATTCTTTGCTGCTACATATTTTAATAAAAGTATTGAAAAGCAAACTGTTTTTACATTTACATTCATTCACCTTTCCAAGTTATCTTAGTTGTCTGCATTAAGAATACGTGCTTGCTATTTATCATACCATCAGTCACTGTCATCTACAAGCATAATTAACATGGAGTTTATATTTTCTTAACGATAACTGATAAAATATTTAAGTCATCCATGGACCAAGAACAGATTCCTGTGACACTTAACTAGTAGATAGTACTCCAGCAGCTGCTTCATTTGTTTGTTTTAGCAGTTAACTACTTACTGAGTCATATAGTTCACAGTGCCAAAATTTAGAAATGCACCGATACAGTAAATTTTCCTTATATCAGTGCTGATCTGATATGGGACCAATGTATTGGCATTCTGTTTTTTTGGCTTATGTGGCCAATAATGCCACCGATAAATGCCCCATGCATGCGCGCAGCCACAGTGCAACACACAGGTGGCCAGGAGCACAGCCCAGCAGTGTGGAAAGCAGCCAGGGTAATCTGTAGTGAGGAAAGGTGCCGGGGTGGGGGTGGGGAGGGACGTAGATCGAGACCCAGTGGTCTGGGAGGGCGTGAGGCTGGGGCTGAGAGAGGGTGTGGGATGGAGTTGGAAGTGGGGGAGCTTCTCCTGCTATGCATGCCCCCAGGAGAGCATAGGGGGGTGTGCCCCCAGATCT
>JAGPOW010001296.1:131664160-131675638 GCA_030014935.1 Caiman crocodilus
TGTCTTTTTTTTTCTCTTCTGTTACTGTGTGTTTGGGGAACTCAGCTTCTGTGAACTGTAGTGTTTAGTGCTGTAAAGTAGATCTGTGCTGTGGTCACAGAATTGCTTCTCAGCAGGGTAAATTAGCTTGTGCTGCGCTATGTAGTGATGCAGCTAAACTGCCAAGAAGACTGGTACCCAATATGAGTAGGTTAAAGCTACCGCTGATATCTCTCTACAGCACATTCACTGCTTTGATGCTGAAGTGTAGAAATGCCCTTATCACTGTATCATGTTTCCTTTCCACTGTGGTTGTTTACTACTGGAACTTGATACTGTATAACATGGGTTGCCAACCTATGGCACGAATGGCATGGGCAACCTCTGTGTGGCACATGACAGACAGGGGAGGAGATGAGCAGCACAACAGCTGATAGGGCAGGAAGCAGGGAATTGGGTAGGCAGAGCAGAATGGGGAATAGAAAGCGGCAGCAGAGCAGAGGGAGGTAATTGGAGTAGTACTCAGAGAGGGTGCAAGGCTAATTTGTGGCATGACTGCCAAAAAAAGGTTGGCCCCCAGTGCAGTATAGGCAGCTCAATAGGATGCAAAGTAAATGATTTATAACACACTGCATAAATTACCCAAGTATTTGCAAACTACAGCCCCTCACTTTATCTATCCACTAGTGCACTGAGCTGCATTTCATTGTGAGTGAGAGTTCATAAATATTTCTTTATTTACCCTCATCTGTGGGTATCATCAGGACAGTTTCATGATTCTTGACTCTTAATTCATTCCAGATCATTTCTTTTACATTATTCTTAACTGTGCAATACTTCTTAATAGTAGAGATTTACTTAGAGCAGGAATATCACACTCCTCTTTTAGTATAGTGCAGCCTAAACTGACTTTTCATCTTAAATTATGGTGAGGACATGATCTGTTCTCTAATAGTGAGGCTGCAAAACATCATTTTACTGAAGAATTGAGCTCCCAGTTACCTGTGGCAGCACCTGCACTGCACTTCTTTTGTTAGTGTATTTATTAATCTGAAGTTTATCACAAGCCAGAAATGTGTGAGTAGCATAAAACTATATGTAATGTAATGTAAGGCATAAGAATTGATTTTTTGTTTATTTTTCTGAAAGCCCTTATTTTAAGATGGGAAATTCTGTAGCAGTTAAGTTGGTGTCTGATGGCGTGCGTCACGGAGTGCAGGGATTTTTTTACAAAAGTAGATCCCATGTGAAAGTACAGTGGGGCTTGATTATTATCCATTCTTTTTCATACTCCCACTCGCCACAAGGTTGCAGTCCTGTTGGTAACATCCATTGCTGACTCTGTGGACATATGCCACTGCTGAGTTCACTGATGATGGTGCCCAAAAGATGAGCTTGGGTTGGTTGTGCGCGTGAGCTGCATGGACCAACACATGAGCTATGGCCAGACCAGTGAGAAGGAAAAAAAAAAGGGATAGAAAAGTCAAAGGGATCAACTATCTTACCTGGGAACCTCTTATTATGTGGCTCTGACTCTGTTATGAACTCCTGATTTCAACAATGATATTCCTAGTATCAAATCTTATTTGAATGGAGTGTAGGCAGCTTGTAGGGCATGCTCAAAGCATCTGTGTGTCTGAGACCTGCAGGACTGCTACTTGGAGCTCTGTGCATGACATTATTGGTTAGGACCACATTGGTGATTTTCAGTCAGGGTGCTATTATACCCCGGGGTGTCTTGAGATCCTTTTAAGAATGACATAGGGTGCCGCACAGTGTTAGCAGTGTTAAGTTTACCAACATGATCCATAAGATAAATCCAGAAGTTTAAAACAGACACATGGCTGTGGCCTGTTTGAGTTCTTTGCAACAGAAAAATGTCTCTGTTATTTTTCTTTAGGTAAAAAAGAGTGAAACTGAGAGCCAGGACTTTCCAAGGGGTGCCTTGAGTCTATCCAGGGTTGCCACGAGTCTACAAAGGTTGAGAACCACTGTTGTATGTGCTCTATATCTGTTTTGATTCCAGTGAGATCCAGGGTGTTCCTACAGTTAATTTAGTACAGTGGTCACCAACCACTCTTGCAATACATTTTGAAGTCGATCTGAGGCGGGGGCTGAGTGCCTGCATGCATGCATCCCAGTCCACCATGTCAGTTCGTGGGGGTGGGGGCTAGATCGAGGTCCCTGCGGTGAAGGGCAGTAAGTTGCAGGAGCAGGGTTAAGCTGAGTGCGGTTCCAGCCGGATGAGACTTACCTGATGGGGAGGTGCACCCCTAAATATTTTTTTCTCCATCTGCCTCCCCACCTTCCCTCTCCACAGACATATCTGCTGGGCGGGTGGTGGCTGTGCATGGTAGATCTTGGGTTGCTTTTAAATGCTAAAGGTGATTTCCTACTTAAAAAGGTTGGAGACCACTGATTTAGTATGACTCCTAGGCTATCTGCTGCCCTCTTGGGAGATTAACACTAGTATGGCCTGCATGGATGGAAACTCCAAAAAGAATGAAGTTACTCAGTTCACAGTATATGATCTCTCCTTTTAACTCCCATGGCCATCCTCATCTTCCTCATTTACTTGCTGCTGTGGAGCCATACAAACTGCGATTCTGGATGATGAAGGAGCTGGGCTCTTCCTTGGGGATGAGGGATTGGGGTCGGGATACGCGGAACAAAGACGGACACTGCTGGTCACAGATTCTGACTCTGGTGCTGGATTGCATATGCACAAATGGGAGAGTCGCGAGGACAGGACAGCTCAGAAAACCATGCTTTCTGTAAGGAAAGCAGTGGCTTTCTTCCTTTGGCTTCATTACGGTATGGACAAAGGTACATTTGGAGCATTTTCAAGAGAGGAGGAGGAGTTGTTGGTCTGGCTGGAGCTGTTGCACTGTAACGGTTACATGCCCTCAAGTGGGGAGCAAATACAAGAGTAGCCAAACTGCTCCAGTTTTAACTTCATCCTGCAGTTGTGCTTCAAGCTGGAGCAGTTGTGCCACATTCGCATCTCTCCCGGCTTGTGCACACTTAACCATTACGACAGAACAGGTGCTGCACTATTAAACAGCAGCTTCCCCTTTGCTTTTGAAGCCCCTCCAAGTATACATTTGTCCAGTGCCCTAAATTAAGTTTAGTATATGGCTATTTAAACAGTCCCAGACTTTTCATTGTTGGCTTTGGCTCTGTGGAGCTTATCTTGTGGACACTTCACCCATTTGCAGTTGCCTAATAGTTCTTCAGCTATTACTTGAGGGATAAGTCAGTTTAGAAAAGGGTTTGATAGAGCTTTCTTGGCCGGCCTCCCACTCATGCCATTAGAGCCAGGACTCCATGCTTAATATTTTAGCTGATTTGTTAATGTATTTTAGCAGCTGGAAGTAAGGAGAGCTAGAATCATGTCATCAGCCCACAAGCAATTGCTCTGAAGGTCACCAGTGATCCTTGGAACATTTTTAGACTCTGATTTTGCATCCTGCCATTCCTGTAGTAGCTAGAAGAATGTTTGACTTTTTTTTAAAGACTTACCTATAAATGGGCAAATTGTAAGTTGTTTAAAACTGGCTATATTCCTTTACTGTTTGGCTTCAGACTTTTAATGCTTTGCGGAGTGAGGGCTTGTTTTTAAGGAGCCAGCGTTTTTATAAATAAACTAACATTTTACATAGGCGTTAGCTTGAACACCTTTGAGCACTTTTTAAAAGATTTTCGTTTGTGAATTGGAACCTGTTTTCTGTTTTGTTACCTAAATAGAGCTTTGTTAGCCAGTTATTGTTAAAAACTACAGTAAAGGAATGTTAGTCCAGAGTAACTAAGCATTTAGGTATTCAAGAAATGCTCAAATTAAAGATGAATGGTCCACTATTATGGTACTCAAATAATGGTGCATTACCTATTCCCCAGCCTCTTCTACATGCCTAACAACTTTTGAAAAAATTCTTTTCCACTTGCATACTTATGTCCTTGCATGTTCCTGTAAATCCTGCAAATCCAAGCCTACATGTCCTATGTTTCCATGTGTTTTCCATTTATTTGTAAACCTGTGCATGCTCCAAGAACTTAAAGCAGATACAGAAGCAGCAGCCCTGCTTGGCCCTGAAGGTCAGTGGCATAGGGTTACAGAAGGTAACATCTCCATTTCATAATCTTCAGGCTATTCAGAGAGCTAGCAAGAATCAAAGACTAATATAAACACAGCAGAATAAGCAGCTTCCTTGGGTGGTATGGAGATACAGCCCCTGGCCCTTTGTAGGGAAGTCAGGACAGCACAAAGGGACTCTTCCTTGGTCAGTGCAGTGGTTCAGCATGCTGTGGAAACATAGAGGCAAGAGACTGCGCTCCTCTGTTATAATCCCCAGGTCACTGAAGGACTTGCTCATTAGCCACCATCACTCATCAACAGAATGCCAATATGTTGATTCATAGTAGAAGTGATGTCTTTTATTAGACCAACAAGATTTTTGCAAAAATATTTTTGACCCATGGAAGATGATGAATTTTAGCGGATTTAAAAAAAAAAAAAAATCCTTCATAATTTCCCAAGCATGAAGGAATTTTGACCACCTGTGACCTGGGATACTGCCCCTGCCTTTGCTTAAGGTAATTTGTATAGCCACAGAGCCTCACAAGAGAGCTGAGAGACATCTACCAGCCAAGAACAATCTGCCCAGACGAGTCAGTAGTCCATCTATTTACTCCTCTATGAAATCCTCTGAAATATGGACTTTCATTTCTACCAAGGAGAACTTTTACAATCTTTTGTCCGATGCCTCATGAAGGGCATTTGTACCAGAAAGCGTGCAATTAAACAATGTTTTTTGCAAACACTGTGTTGGTCTAATAAAAGATACCACCTCTACTATGAGTCCTGATTGCTTTTTCCTCTAGATCAGGGGTTCCCTAAGTTTTTATGCTATGGCCCGGCAAACTGCGGCCTAGCAGTCACAGCTCACTGCAGCTGGAATTTCTGGCCAGAAGACAGGTAAGGGTACCCACACCTCTGGGAGGGAGTGTGGGCCAAACCCTGTGCTGCTGTGGGCCCTGAAGAAAGAACCACGGCCTCTTCACCCGGCTCTGGGGGGGCCGTGGTTTGCCGGTCCACGGCCACGTCTGGTCTGGCAGCCGACTGTGCTGTGGACTGGCAGCCGGCCTGGGGATTGAGACCCCCTGCTCTAGACCAGTGTGGCTACAAATTGGATACCTGACAATATGTTGATTGGAGCTTACAATTTTAATAACTCGTCAGGTGAATGGGTAAGTGACAGCTATCACAAATTCTTCACCTGGTTCCTTTTTAACCAGCTGTTGAGAGAATATGTACATTAATAATTATTCTGCAGGCTTGTGTATATTTCTCTCATCTCTCTCAATGTCTTATTTATATTTGATGTGTATGTGTTTAGCTCTGTCACCTATCATAATGTATAATAGTTGCCTCTGTGAGAGAAAAAAACCTCTTGAAGGCCATTCCTGTACATTCCTGTTCAAATAAAAATCAATTGTTTGGAATTCTGAGTTGGATTTATTGGAAAGGGCTGTCTGTACTGTGAACTCCCCCACCTTACTATTAGCCAAAAAAAATATATATATATAGGTATAGATCTATATGTATAGTAGTAATATGACAATTTGCAGAGCACATTGTCAGTGTAGTTTTTAAAAAGAAAGTTATTACATGCAGTACATTCATTTTAAATAACTACAAAATGATATACTGTAATCTGTCTTTTAAATTGTTTTTTCTCCTTCCATGACCCGCTTGGTGAAATCATTGTTGTATAGTCCTCTTTATAAATAACATAGGATTATACATTGTAAAGAGCATAGACATCTGTATGCGTTAAGTAGAAGGCACGCTTTAAGCAGAGTATATGATTAAAGAAATGTGCACTAGCCAATTTCAGGGGTTTTAACACAGCTGTATTTTTTTCCACACATGCCCTATGGATGTTTTTCAGGCAATATTGACAAGTGTTCTGTGGTTTAAGTTGAGTGATTTGGTCTAAACCTGTCTTGGATTACTTTGTCTCTGAGGGGAATCAGAATGTGCATGAATGCACTGGTTGGAGCATTGACATTGTGGGACCAGAATGTGGGAGTTGAGCATTTTTAGGACTTGATTCTGCACCATGTCTATTCTCCAGTTTAAAAAAACAGAACTGTGTGGTCAAATACCTGCCCAGTGCTGTTGGAATATAGAAATGTGCCTTCTTTGCAGTTCTGAGGTCCTTAAAAAGAAGAAAAAAGGGCCAGGTCATCAAGTGGTATAAATCAATGCATCTCTAATTATTTTAGTGGAGCTGCATCGATTTACATCAGCTGAGGAGTGTGGCTGGTAGTTTTATTCTTTATACCCTAAGACTTTGTTAAAATACTGAACATGAATTCAGGATAGTTTGCTAATGCTCAAGATTATTGCATTGCCTGGGGCACGTGTCGGGCAGCAGAGATCAGTACTCTTCCCCTTGCTGAGGAATGGATACTTTACCTGTTCTTTTTCTATCACATTGTATACTTTAAATGTATTGAATTTTTATTAGCTGTGTAATGCATTTTTGCAGCATGGGGCAAAAATGAAAATAATGAAGCAAATAAATGGATTTCAATCGAGACCTGTTAGATACTCTATTACATGTCATAAAATGAAGCCATTGATTTTCCCCACCCCCATATAGCTTTAGCAGGGAGCACTTTGATAGGCATAAACTTGTGGGAGTTTTTTTCTATTGGGATTTTGTGTTTTATGTGCACATGTGGCTTTTGGGGTTTGTCCCTCTTTTTCATTTCGGTATATTTGTTGGGTCTCTCAAACAATGAGTTCTTGTGACATGGGTGGGCAAAATACCACCTGCAGGCCAAATTCGGCTCACCAAGCCATTCTATCTGGCCTGCGGGGCCCCGAAAAAATTTAGAAAATTAATATTTATCTGCCCCAGTCAAAGATGACAGGAGCCAGGGGAAGCCCTGGCAGGTTCCTGCAACAGGAAGGCCTGCCCAGCCTTGCCCTTCCCAGCTGGAAGCCCCTGGCCAGGGACCATGGGGCTGTTTGTGGCTGCGCCAGTGCGGGGAAGTCAGGTAAGGAGTAGGGGGAGAACCGTGGGGATCACCCTGGTCCTTGGGGCTGGGCTGGCTCCTGCTGAGCCTGACTGTCTGGCCATGCAGCTGGGATTTGGTGGCTAGGCTGGAAAGTAGAGGGGGTGGTGAGGGAGTGGAAGCGAGCGGGAGCATGGGGCCTGCACCAGTATCCCAGGGCTAGTGCCAGCGGGGCAGCAGAGGTGCAGGGTGTGAGCTGGCAGGGGGCTGTGGAGCTGGGCTGTGCTGCACCTGTAGGGAGAGTGGGGAGCTGACCTGGCTTCATAGAGCCCCATCTGAATGGGAGTCCATGCTCCTGTTGCCCTGATCTGGACCCCTCTGGCACTAGCCCTAGGACAGTGGCGTGAGCCTTGCACTCCTGCCTGGTTGCCGCAGTACAGACAGGGAGCAGTGTGCACCACACAGCTCTGACCCCACGTGCCCTGCGCTCGTCCACAGGTTGCAAGGTGGTGTTCAATGCAGGGGAAAGTGGTTGCTTTCCTTCTCCATGGCTGGTGCCCTGTGCTGTAGCCACTCACAGGCCGTGTGGGGCTGACCTGCCTCTCTGCCTCGTCTGTGCCACTCTGCGGGGCGGTGGAGGCAATGGAGAGCAGGCACAGGCAGCTCCGAGCGCCTGCTGCAGGAAGGGGGGGCCATTTTTCCCCATGCTGAACACCAGCTTGTAACCTGCTGCTGCTGCTAGCCTGTGCCCTGCACTGGCTCCAGGCTCTCCCATCCGCTGGGCAGAAGCCCAGGGGCCACGGGACTTTTCTCCACTCAGCGCTGAGGAAAGTGCTTGCTCCTTCTGCCCCATTGGGGCAGTGTTTGGTGCAGATGCCTGCCTGGAGCCTGTGGTGTGGCTGCTTTATCGCCGCCTCTTTGCTGCCCAGCATGGCAGCAGGGGCGGTATGGAGCAGCTGCTGGGCAGCACGGGAGCGGTGGTGAAGCAGCTGCACCTCAGCCTAGCGTGGTGTGGGATCCAGACGGAGGTTGCTTTCCTCTGCACTGAGCAGCAGCTTCTGCCTCGCTGCTGCTGTCCTGGCTTAGCCCTGATGGGCGATCCTGGAGCTGTTGCAGGGCCCAGGCTAGCAGCGGTGGCAGGTTTGGAGCTGGTGCTCAGCATGGGGAAAAGCCCCCCCACCCCTGCGGCCGGCGCCCTGTGCTGTAGCCACATGGAGCTGCCTGTGCCTGCTCTCCATTGCCGTGGGGCGGCGATGATGCGGTGGAGAGGTAGGACAGCCCTGCGTGGCCTGCAAGTGGCTGTGGCCCAAGGCACTTGCTACAGAGGGGGAGCGGATGCTTTTCTCTGCGCTGAACACCAGCTTGTTACCTGTGGGCAAATGTGGAGCGTGTGGCATCGGGGCTGCCCATGGCGCAGGGGCACCAGGGGCATGTGGGTGCCAGTGCCAGCTGGCAGGATTGGGGGGCCTGTACCGGTGTTCTGGGGCTGGTGCTAGTGGGGCCCAGAGCAGGGCGGTAGGAGTGTGGGGTCCCAGCCGGCAGGGGCTCTGGAGCCGGGGTCAGCTTGCAGCTTGTGCTTGCAGCAGAGGGTACTGGGAGCCTGTGGGGCTAGCCAAGGGGCTGCTTGGCAGTGGGGAAGCAGCGGTCCCCAGAGGAGCAACCACAGATGCTGCTGCAGTAGGTGGGCAGGTGCATGATCCTGTACCGGGGAGAAGAACACTTACCTCCTCACCCAGCAGGATTTGACGGCACACTTTTCTGTGCTCTGGGCCACACTTTGGGAATTGCTGGGTTACAGGATTGGTCTCTGGCTGCTCTCAGAAACCAGATGTGTTGGTGCGTTACAGGGAGGTATGTGCAGGTTGTGGAGAATGTAAGGGAATGTAACTTAGAGGAGAGCAAGGCTGCCACAGTTGGTGTATCAAGGAAAGAGAGAATAAAAATGGAAGAATTTTAATTTCAACTTCATTGATCTTGGAAGCAGATGTAAATAAATCTGGATGCCAGAGCTGTAATAGCTTGAACACTAAGATTGTTAGGGAAGGTGAAAAAGCAATACTTCATTGTGACATATAACCAATGTCATTCAATTTCTAGGCCAACGTAGGCACTAATGAACTCATTAAGTGGCACGAAGATGTGCAGAAAGATCTATACCTTTTTTTTTTTTTTGCCCTAACACAGATGGATTATGAATTCAGATTTTATTTAAACAGTGATATTTCTAGCTCTCTCCAAGCTGGCTGTCATTCCTTTCTGTTTCTCAGCCATCTGGAGGCAGGGTCAGACCTGTCTGTCAGGATAGTGACTTGACTCCTCCCTCCCCGGGGAAACCATAGTAGTGTCTGTCTCCTGCAGCTGCCAAAGGCAAGACTTTAAAAAAGTGCAACTCTAACCTTAGAAGTTGTCTGTCTGTCTTTTTTTTATTATCTTTTGTATTAAATCCATTAATATGCCATTTTATTTTTCTCATGGAGTGTTTTTTCCTCCTGAGATTAGAACTTTCGCTGTAAACCTTTAAGACAACCTCACGTATGGCGCACCACAAATTCTGCTTTCAAGTGTGATGCATTTCTCAAGGCAGATTCTACTCTAGAATTATGCATTGCTAATCAGCACCAGCAAAATTGTTGGGAAATGCTGTTAAAAAGCAAATTTGGCTCCAATTAACCTCTTGGCCTTTTTAACCTACCATGCATGCGTTTAGGATATTTTTTTTTAAAATGAGAAATGCTGGAAGGATTTTTATTTATTTATTTTTTTAGTCTAGTAATTGAAATGCAAAAAACATTTCAAGATTCATTTTGTTAGCATTTGAGAAGATCCATTTTTTTCTTTCAAAAGCACTCTGATTTTTTTTTAATAAAGAATATTTTAATTACAGCCTTTAGAAGGATTAGGAATGACAGCATCCAAACATGACTAACAATATAATAAACATTTGTGAGCGTTCCATACATGCTTCAGGTTAAGCCATTTTCTTTATAATTTTGTCTTATGACTCCTGTTTAAAAATTTATTCAGCCAGACTTACTGCTTATTTAAAACATAGAGGCATGGAGAATGTATTAATGACCTTTCAAATTGTGAAATTGCTGTGATGGTGCAATGTTAAAGCATGGAGAGCTTTGTATTTAACAATTACATTTAGCTTTATTTAAACATTAGATAACACAGCAACATGTTGAACTTGGTATAAGTTTCATCCAAGCACATTTTATATTCTCTCCCTTCTAGGTGGGGACCCCTGCTTTTCACAAATGGTGGGTGACATGATCACACCCTCACTCATACATCACAGTTATCTTGTATATATTTCTCTTTCCATATATACATGTTAAACTTTTGTCTTGGTGATCCTTGACCTTATTAGATTTAAGACGCACCTTGGAAAATCCCACCTTTTAGCTTACACTCACTTCTGGACTATGGACAAATGATAGAGCAATTTTCCTGTTGTGAAAAGCTCACAAAGATCACAACAGGTCAGAATGTTTTTGATAGGGTGGACTCCTGTTTGAAATGTCTGAGTTGATCATGTGAATCACGTGCAGGTGTTTGTATTCCTAACAGCATTAATATTGCGTGGCATCCCTAGAAGGATCTTATCACTCCCCACGGGGTCACGGGGACCTTGTTGGGAGTCAGAATTGTACCTTGATGTGTGCATGCCGCAGCTCTTTGCCTTTCCTTTGCTGGTAATACTATAATATGGTTATTGCACCTGCTTCTCAAACTGAAATGTGGTCACAAATACTACGAAGAATTGGTCAATGGCTACTTTTTTCACTTCCCGAAGCTCCCTTTTTAAGAGTTTGTCTGTTCTAACTGTCTGGGTAAATGATATCTATTCACCGAGCATTTGGTGCAAAATACATAAGCTGTCTTGAGAGCAGGGACCAGAACGCAGGACTTCTTTACCTGTGTGACAGCCCTAAACACATACTCTTTCTCCTTGGCATTATGAATCTATCATTTTTCACTGCATAGTGGTACAGTTTCAACAACAGGATTTGAGTTCCCCTCCCCTCTCCTAGTCTTTAAATTGCTTGTCTACAAGTAGCTAGCTGTGTTAGCCTGAAGTCAGGCAGAAAGCAGGGCACTGTCCAGTGTAGACGGGGCAATGGCAGTGTCCATTGATAACCTCTGCCAGAACAGGCTACCTATAAAAAGCTTATGCCTTTCTGAGCCAATTAGTCTCTAAGGTGCCGTCCTGGCATAGTACATGGCACTCTTCCAAAGTGAGACATTCATAGATTCATAGTTGTTAGGGTCGGAAGGGACTTCAACAGATCATAGAGTCTGACCCCCTGCAATGGCAGGAAAGAGTGCAGGGTTTAGATGACCCCAGCTAGATGCCTATCTAACCTCCTCTTGAAGACCCCCAGGGTAGGGGAGAGCACCACCTTCCTTGGGAGCCCGTTCCAGACCTTGGCCACTCGAACTGTGAAGAAGTTCTTCCTAATGTCCAGT
>JAGPOW010001296.1:131675738-131690413 GCA_030014935.1 Caiman crocodilus
TCTCAAATGTGAGCCTTGATAATTTTTTCAAAGACTTTGCCTAGGATGGAGGTGAGACTGACTGGCCTAGAGTTGCCTGAGTCCTCCTTCCTCCCCTTCTTGAAAATGGGGACCACCTTGGCCCTTTTCCAGTCCTCCGGGACCTGGCCCGTGTGCCACGAGTGTTCAAATACTCCTGCCAGTGGCTGTGCACTGACATCGGCCAGTGCCTTCAGTACCCTCGGATGGAGCTCATCAGGGCCTGCCAACTTAAACACATTCGGTTCCTCTAAGTGTCTCTCCACCATGTCAGGGTCTGTGCTTGGTAGTCTGGTGCCTTGCTGCTGCCTCTCTACAGCCCCAGCGAGAGACTTGTCCTGCCCCTTGCTAAGGAACACTGAGGCAAAGAACTCATTGAGGAGTTCAGCCTTGTCCCCACTGTCCATCACCAACTGCTTCTGCCCCTTTAGTAGAGGACCTATTCCACCCTTCCAGGGCCTTCCTTTTACACCCTATGTATCTAAAAAAACAATTTTTTGTTATCCTTAACTTGAGATGTCATCCTCAGCTCCATGGTAGCTTTGGTCTCCCTTTTAGCCTGTAGACTGCTCTGGATTTCCCTGGTTAGCCAAGGAAGCCTCTTGGCCCCTTTCTCCCTTTTTCCCCCGCATCGGGATCGTCTCCCGATGTTTGATATACTTCAAGTGGAGGACATTGAACCCAGGCTTGCCACTTTCTTGTTGACTCCTCTAACAGCTAGGGGTGGGGACCACTGAATTCTCTTCAACCATATTTTAAGCCTGTCATTTATGGCTGAAGAGGCAACCTGGAAGGCCAGTGAGAGGGTTTCAAGCTTGGATCCCTTCTCACCTGTTGCCTACATCTGCAAGAAAACATTATCGAAATTCCTTGCTGCAGCACATCCTATTGGCTATTTAAGACAACCCAGTGTGCTGATGGTTGTAAATCTGTCTAGTTGCCTAACCTGACTCTCCCCTTGTGTGTTTTGTATCGGGAATTGGGAATTCTGCTCTGTGTGCTGGTTGCCACCCTTAAGTGCCTTTGTGCTTGTGTGTTTGGCTCTTTCAGGGTTAGCAGGGCAGCATTCAGGATGCTCCTCTTTTTATGTTGCCTTTCTATTCTGATGAGAGAAAATCTCTTGGAATAGGCTTTCTTTGTATGGTTTTCTTCTTGTGATGTCCTTAATGATGTACAGTTTATTCATTGTACAGTACAGTCCTTGACAATGTACAGTTTGTACAGCTTTCTGTGCTTACTCTTAATTGAAGCCAATAGTGCAAGTTTGCCTATTTTGTAGGCTTGCGGATTTGCAGGGGGATTTCTTGAACTGATTTTTTCAGGATGCCAAAATTGACAGACTAGCTCTTGAGCTGATTCTAGGCTGTAACACATCCCTCAGCACTTTCTCTCTTGGTGCACAATAACATTGAAAATCTGCTGGGATCCTATCAGATTCAGTACTGTTAGTAAAACCATTAGCTACATTTAGAGCTGCAGTAGTAAAAAGGATTTTTATGAGTGATGTCTTTTATTGGAACAGCAATATATTTGGGAGGAGCATGGACAAGTTTTTGGGTATAACAATACCCTTCCTCAAGTCTCTGGTACCAAAAAGCTTGTCTAAGTCTCTCCCAACTATACAGTTTGTCTAATAGAAGACATCACTTGCAAAAATCCTTGTGTCTCACATTTTTTCTTGGACTATCACGGCTACCCCATCACTCCAACATTACCAGTTGTGAAAAGAACAGGTTTCAGGTCTTGACTGCAGTCACGTGCACAAGAACCTATGTTGAAACATTTCCGTGTTTCCTCCCTGTTGCCTTTAAACCATAATTTTGCTGTCAGTCTTAATTTTTTGCTGACATCAGTATGTTTAGATGTGTGAAATCTGCTGAGCTCTTCTGGCTACTCTCAAACCCATTCACCCCTCATACCTTGTGATGATAATATTCAGTCACATAGTGCTTGTATTTAACAATTTAACTATTTAACCATAAAATATTTTAAACCTACTTACAATATGGTCATGGAGTCTGGCTTCCACATGCTGAAAACAACCTTATGTCCTCCACAGTCCAGAAGGCCACTTTTCAGAAAATGGAATATCTTTACAAACAGGCCCTGCAGAAAAGTCCACAGCTAGTGCCCAATTCTGTGTGAAGAGCTAGGTGGTTCTAAAAGGAGGACTGGGACCAGAGTTTGAACCATCCATCCATCCATCCATGCAGAGCAGAGCAGAGCGAAACCCACATTATTTGAATGCATGGAGGGCGCTGTTGAAGTTGATAAGTGTCCGCTCCTGGAAATTAGACTGCAGAATGTGGTACTAAAGCAGGTAAACTTGCCATGTCAGGAAAAGCTGTATGTTTATATGAACAGCTTCTGTGATGTAGGTGGGAAGTCACCCGTTGCATTTTTTTTCAGTTCAGAACTATATTCTGATGGAAGCACAGTGGTTAGATTTGTCTTTAATATCTGGTAATTTCATGTATTTTGTTTGAGATTGTCACTCCTCATATGTAGCTGTCTAGCATTACCAGATGTGTTTCCTCACAAGTTACCTGTAGGATTTTCGAATGTCATCATCAAGGGTTGTTGTCCAGACACTGGTTGCAGCTGGATGACTCAGGACATGCAGTGCAACCTAAGGTCAGTTGGTGAAAGACAAGTTCTTCCTAAAGGGAACCAATAAGTCTCTGAAAATGCTTGATGCTCCGATGCTATATTTTGATTGATCATTAGAGAAGTGTTGAAAGGAAAATGGAGAGGAAGATTTTAGCAATAATAACATTTAAATTATATATTTAAATTGCTAGACAGAGCACCGTATCTTGAAGGCTGATGGAGTGTACGTGTGAACTTTAGCATAGAGGAAGCTGTCCTTTCATGTTCTAAATCTCTGTCTTGGATTGTTAATAATACACAGCATAGCTGATCTGCATAATACCTATTTTTCAACCCTGATAAAAGCACTGTGCACACATGGTTAAGGAAATCTCAAATGGCAGTGAACAGCATTGGTAAGAGGTGTGTTCTGTATGTTGCTTGTGGGTTTGTTTTTTTTTTGGCTCTCTACAATGTTGAAGTCAATTCTGAGCTTAATGACCTTCTCTGTTCAAGACATTTGGCATGTAAAGAGATGACACATTTTTCTTACCCTGATATGCTTATCTGGAGGTTCATGTCAGAATAATTTGGGTGACATACAATTAGCATTTCCCATATATTATTTAGTATTATAATCCTTCTGAAAACTCATCTGACTCCAGTCTTACAGTGCTAAAGGCTGCATTCAGAATGTGGCTTGCTAAGGATCTAAGGAAATCTTGGATTTAATTATACAACAAAAGAAATGTAATCGTTTCCTACGTGTGCTTGTTTTGATGGATAATGTTAGGTGCAGTTTCTTTTTCAAAAGCAATAGTGTAATTTTATGAAAGTTCACTATTTGGAGACTGAACTGAATGTGAAAAATCAGTATATGTTACTTTTATCTCTTTCTATTTTACTTTGATTTTAGGCTCTTCTCAATTAGGACCATATGTTCTTAGTATTGTGAAGTGCTATGCATATTGGCACCATTCAGCAAATAATTAACAAAAATCTAGTTCACAAAATCTCATACAGTATATCTCTTTGCCAGCCCTGGATTTTTTTTTCCCCTTGCAGCATATTTTCTAATTGCTATGCTATGGAATAGCACATAGGCTTATCTGTTCAACATACTAATTAATTGCTTTGACTTGTTTGTGAATTTTAATGAAACTTCCAAGTAGCTGCTTTTAATCTCCTAAAACCAATGCAGAAATATGCTAGCATTAACAACTTTCTATAGAAGTTAATAGCTCAATCCTGTTTTTGTTGAAGCCAGTAATAAAGTTCCAGTGACTTTGGGTGTAGGATAAAACTAAGATACAGAACTGAAAACAAGGCTGGAGGAGTGGAAGGTTCTGTTCAAAGTAAATTTAATCTTGTGAAAACTGCATTGTTTACTTTATTGAACTAGTTTCCTTCCTTGCTGTTTGTTGTTCGGAATAAAATTTACCAAACTGTCCAACGAGATGCAGGTCCAGGTGGTCTGGAGATAACGCTACTACTGTTTAATGTCTACCCAAGGCTTGTAAAGTCAAGACAGCAGCTCATAACCAGAATGGATCTCAAAATTAGTTTCGTCATACAACAGGACCTTCTTTGTTTTCAGAGCTCAGTAGTATATTTAAACAAAACAGTAGAGGTGTACTGATTAACCAGCCATATTGGCTGATGCTGATCTGGTAACCAATTACTTAGTAATAGTGCAAGGCATTGTAAACTACTGACATAAATCAACCTTTGTTTCTTTGCTTGTTTCACATTTCTCTCTCTCTCACTCACACTCACATTTTGTAACAAAATAAAAACAAACATATATTAACATTAACTTTTAAAATGGTAGTTCGCTGACTAAACTTTATACGCTTACATAATGATTCATTTGACAGCAAAGTCGTCATAAAACTCAATATTCAGTTTTTAAAAAATAAAAAATCACCCCAACAAAGTCAGAAAAAATGGCATAATCGTAGCAATTTTGGCTTCAAAATAAACCTGCGAGAAATGCAGACCAAGACAAAAATTACCAACAAAAATTTTTCAGGTACAGTTTGTAGTAGTAGAAGCCATTGCAATAACAATAATAAACTATTTACAGTATTCATAAAGTAAAAAAAAAAAAAAAGACACATTTATACTTTCTTCATTGCTAACTCATAACTTGAGCATAGCAAGTGGGTAAGTAGAAGGTTTTCCTTGTGGAAAACAACATTTCTGCTTTTTTGCACATCCTTCCATCCACAACGTGTTGAATTTGCACTGAACAGCCGTTTGCTCTCAACACTGCCGCAGGGGGCAGAGAGAAATTTCTGTGCGATTTCAGCCCAAATGGGAAATCATCCTTTGTTGCTCTCCCAGAAGTTCAGTTTTTCTGCGCTTCTTGGAAGTGTGGGCTTACTCAGCTTTGTTTCTGAAGAGTTGCACTGCTCTTTCCCCTATCAGTTTCTACCCCACAGGTACTTTCCTCCGACATCTCATCATACATTGAACACAGAGAGCTTGGTTTTGTAGTGCTGCCATCTGTTTCCTTTGAGTTTTTTTTGTAGTGGGTTCTGCCTATTCTGTGTCATTCCTGTTAGATTGCATTTTTTCCAGGTGTCACCAATGTTTGTGTAGCTAGCAGCTTTTTGCTATTATCCGTAAAGTACCTGTCCCTGTATCTTGGATCCAGTAGCATTGTGAGGCTGTAGAGAGGCTCTGATTCAATTTCAATAAAGCATTTCCATGGCTTCCAGCCAAGTAACTTTCATCATTTTAAATCCATGGTCTGAATCTGTAACTTTGCTCAATAGCCTTTTTAAAAGCTATGATGACATCAGATGACATCAGAAGCAGAGGCCAAGGATGAACTCAATTTGCATGTTAGTTCTTCAGAAGGTGCTAGAGCTAGCACTACTTTATCCATCACCCCCCACTGATGTATGGTGAGAGTTGCAGGGGTTTCATAGTTAGCTGCATATACTCTATTCCAGGGGCGGGCGGTTACTTTGGGCAGAGGGCCGCTTACGCATGACAGGCAGCCCAGGGCAGATTAATATTCATTTTCTAAATATTTTAGGGGCCCTGTGGGCCGGATAGAATGACCTGGCGGGCCGTATCTGGCCCCTGGGCTGCATTTTGCCCACCCCCGCTCTACACGCACGCTTCTGCTCCAAAAGGTTTTGAACACATAGTAAGTGCTGTTCCACGTTGTCTGTGTGTCCTGCTGTATCCTCTTGGGAAGTATTCTGAGCTCAGTCTGCACCCCTTGAAGATAAGAATAGGCCAATGGAGAGCACTTGAAGTGCCCAGTAATTTTTCATCTGATAGCCAGTATGTCAGACATGCTGCGCGATGGTAACACACTGTCATTCACAACAAGCTGGATTGTATGTGCTACACAAGGTAAGCTTGGCACACCAAAGTCTTGCATCGCCTTTGCTACGTTTCTGGCATTATCCCTGATAATGGCATGAACTTTTGTCTTTGGGATTTTCCATGCTGCAAACATCTTGTCAAACACCGTTGAAACAGCCTGCTCCATATGGGAATTGCTGAACTCCTGGGCTTGTAGTATTGCCCTCTGTAAATCGTAATTCATGTCTATCCACTGTGCAGTTAAACCCAGCGTTGACATAGGTGACACATCAGAGCTCCAAATATCAGTCATAAAGCTGAGTGCTGATACATGATCATCTTCCACCAGCATCTGTATACATTTTAAAACAACACTACACAGCTCTGGCAGTGCAGTCTCAGCTATAAACTTCTGTTAGACAGTGTGTAACAAGGCTTCATTCAGTGAAATGGGGGAATCCTATATTGTCTGTGATGGAAAACGCCGGCTCATCCAGAGCTATAAACTCCACTAAATGGTTAGTCATGTCTTTAGCCCTGGCATCTCCACTCCCAAATATCTGTGAGTGTTTTAGCACTTTGTGTAATGATAGTTGCTTTGGCACACTTTTTTCTGCTGTTTTTTTCTTCTCTGTAGGAAATCTGTAGGAAATCTTTGTATTCAGTAGGCTGGTACATCTTGAGGTGCTGTATTAAATTCATTGTGCTGAAATTGTTACCGTTGTTGCCTCCATGCGAAATACTTGCAGCATATACTTTGCAATTAGCTGTTGTGTTGTTCTTCTTAGATACTTAAAAAAAAAAAAAAAAAAATTCATGTCGGCAGCAAATCCATTTTCCTTTTTGAATATGACAGACATGCATCACAAATGCAGGAGTCTGACCTCTGTCTGTTTACAGCCTGACATGAGGGAAGGGAGCTGGCTATTCCAAAAGGTGCTTGATCCATCTAGAGATTTTGCATGCAAAATTAAATCCCTCTTTCCAAAGTACTGTTCTGTGGCAGCATTTGTATGTTTGAAGCTTTTCTGGTGGTCCATGCATTTTCATGCATAACCAGATCACATTTGCTCATGTTGGGCACTACAAACAAGTTAGCACTACAGGAGTATTGACTTCTTAAAATGGACAGATATTAATATTTTGAAGTTGACCATTTTAAAAATGAAATTGGAGTAAGCTTTGGATGTGTGCAGCATCTTTCAGCCTAAAAGACTCCAAATGTGTTATAGATTTCACTGATAATGCTGCACACTAGTGTAGGTTGGGAAAAAGCCAGGACAAATGATGCACAAAACTAGTGGTAGAAGAGCAGGAGGAAGAAATCTGAGGAACATCACAGCACAGCCTATTCTTGTCAAGAGGGCTAAAGGGATTTTGATGACACTTTTAGGCGATAATACTTGTCTTGTAGATGAAATTCATAGATGCATGGATTCATAGATGGTTAGGAGCTGGAAGGGACCTTGTAGATCATCAGGTCCAGCCCCCTGCACTAGGCAGGAAAAGATAACTGGTTCAAGTGACCCCAGCAAGGTGGCTGTCCAGTCTCCTTTTGAAGATTTCCAGGGTAGGTGATTGCATCACCACCGGAGGGAGCTTAGTCCACAGTCTGGACACCCTGACTGTGAAGAAGTTTTTCCTGGAATTGAGCTTGAAATGGCCTTCCAGGAGTTTGTATCCATTGCTCCTGGTCCTCCCCAGGAGTGCCTTGGTGAACAGTTGTTCACTGAGTTCTTGATGTAGTCTTTTGATACAGTGGTAAGCCACTATCTAGTCCCTTCTCAGCCTTCTCTTCTGTAGGCTGAAGAGGTCCAAGTCCCTCAGCCTCTCTTTGTATGGTTTGTCTTGTAAGTCTGGTCATACAGGTGGCTCTTCTTTGGACCCTCTCAAGTTTTTCCATGTCCTTGTTAAAGTGTGGTGCCCAGAACTGGATGCAGTAGTCCAGCTGTGGTCTCACCAGTGTGGAGTACAGTGGGAGTATCAGTTCCTTAGTTTTGCATGAGATGCAATGGTTAATGCATGCCAGTGTGGTGTTTGCCCTGCTGCCAACAACATTGCACTACCAGCTCATGTTCATGAGATGATTGATCTCTACCCCTAGGTCCCTTTCGGCTGTGATACAAGTCAAAACGTTGCCACCGAGCCTGTAGGTATGTTGGGGATTTTTTGCCCACAGATGGACCCCCTTACACTTCTGTGTGTTGAACTTCATCTGGTTCCAGTCTGCCCAACTCTCCAGCCTGTCCATGTCTGCTTGTGTCTGCAACCTGTCTTTTGGCACGGCCACACTCCCCAATAACTTGGTGTCGTCTGCAAACTTGGTCAGCGAGCTTTTCACCCTCATGTCCAAATCATTGATAAAGATGTTGAAAGGCACCGATTCAAGCACAGACCCCTGAGGGACACCAATGTCCACTTCTTGCCAGGATGACACAGATCTGTTCATGAGCACTCTGAACTCTCCCATGCAGCTAGTTTTCCGCCCACTGAACTGCTGAGCAGTCAAGCCCGCAATCTTCCAATTTTTCCACAAGGATATCAGATAATCTTGGCACTTTTAGGCTGACTGCCTGTAAAAACGATCTTTGTATAGTTCATTGTTTTTATGTGCTTTAGACACGTGAAAGATTGACTTGACCCTTTTAGATTTTGGAGTTAAGGTTTTAGGAAGTGTTAAGTGTACGAGAACTGATTTTTAGCCCATCAAGCATCCCTGCAGATTTGAGGTTTTTAAATCTGGGGTTCCCCAAATTGAAGTTCTGAATTACAAAGAAGGGAAGGTATCCATTCTTAAAGTACATGATTTGAGCTAAATTGTCAGTGAAATTTTGTTATAAACCTTAGGGTGGTTTTTAGATAATATGAGACAGTGGAAGGTGTCTTTTCTTTTCTCTCTCTCAAGTATATAGAGGAAACTGTTTGCTCACAGAAAATTAAACTGTACATAGTAATCATGGATTTGTGTGCGTAAGCTTGTATACAAGTGCAGTCTTAGGCTTTATACTTTGTTCTATCTTTTGTAATATGGAAATGTGTTTAGATTGTCCCTGATACTGGAGCCTGCTAATTACAGCCTGTTGCTCACTCAGTAATGACGAAATCCACACACCTTTGGTCATAATGTTGTCAAACATTGTAAAGCATGGTTAGCATTTTATGATATTCACTACAAGTAATGTAAGCCTCTCTTTACCAATTATTTTGAAAAATGTATATGAACATGTACCTGCTACTGTAGAGGCTGATTGACTCAAGGATCTAAATCCACTCATTACTTCAAATCTAATCAACACATGCCTTCCCCAGTAGTAGTTCCTCTCTTCCCTCTCGCACACATCTTCAAAAGTAAATCCTAACTTTGGCATGCTAGTGTACATAGCACTCTAAAAGATGAGTTAATCCTTTCAAAACCTCTAAGGTAGGGAGACGATGGCATCCCGATTTTATTGATGGGAATAAGCGTTTTGGTCAATGTCACAGAATCTGTTTCTGAACTAGGCTTTGAGCTCAAACTCCTAACCCTTAGTTTTCAGCCTCGACAATCCTTGCTGTCTAGGTATGTTTCAAATGTACTGCATATATAGATAACTGTACAGCACAGTTTGGTAGATCCTTTTCACAGATGATAATAAAATTCTTAGGAGTTTTTGCTGTTACCAAAAAGTCTTATTTTTGAAGATGTTAAGTTTTCTATGGCTGAAGCTTGCTTCCCTGTCTTCCTTTCTGAATATCAAGTTCAATATCAGTGCCCTACACCTGGGAGATTGCAGCAGTGGTTATTTTGAAGCATATTAAACAAATATGCATATCACCACAGCTTTTTAAAGGAAAGTAGTCTCTAAGTCAGGAAGCACATGCATATTAACGTACAGATTCACATTATTGGTAGGTGATACATATTTGTTGTGTGATTTCACGCAAACTTGGGAAAAAGAAGATTTAACCTTTAAAGCAAAAAAAAAAATGGAAAAAAAAGAGCAAGAAAAGTAGGTTGACTATTAACTGATTTTCTGTGATTCTGCTTAATACCATTTTATACCCAAGTACAGGTAAGCACAGAGGCAGCGGTGGCAGCCTCACCACAGCCTACCTGTGGGCAGGCAGCAGCAACAAATACGGCCCAATGCGGTGGGGGGCACTTTCCACCGCGCCGAGCAGCTGCTGTCGCCGCAGCGCAGCCCCGATGGGCAAGCCCGGCTCGTGCGGGGCCCAAGCTGACAGCGGAGGTGGGTTACAAGCTGGTGCTGAGGGTGGGGAAAAGTGGCTCCTCTCCCACCCCGTGGCTAGCGCCCTGCGCTGCAGCTGCTTGCAGCCTGCATGGGGCTGCGTGTGCCTGCTCAGGACAGCCTTGTGCTGACTGTGAGCGGTTGCAGCAGGGAGTGCCAGCCATGCCGCTTATGCCCGTGATCAGCACCAGGTCGTTCGCTGCCCGAGGTCCTTTCCCCCCCTCCGCTTACCTGAGTTTCCCCTGCTGGTGCAGCCATGAGGAGCCACATGGGGCTTCTGGCTGGGCGGGGTGGGCTCCTGCAACAGCTTCCCCTGGGTCCTACTGCCCCTAGCACCTGTCATCTTTGACAGGAACCAAGGACAGATTAATATTTATGTTCTAAATTTTTTAGGGGCCCTGCAGGGTGGATAGAATGGCCTAGTGGGCCAGATCCGTCCTGCAGACCGTATTTTGCCTGCCCTGGAGTATAGGGATATGAGAACAGACATGGTAAGCTAGTATACTGAGCACAGGTTTAGCAACTGTGAGCCACTAAGTAGTAGTGTAACTAGGGGGGTAGGGATGGAAATTACACATAAACCATCATAAATGATTGGAAACCGGTTCAAATCTGTAACGCAACAGAAGTTCAGTGGACGTAAACTGCTTTCAAAATGTCTGAAACAAGTTTAAGATAAACCTGGATGGATATAGTACCAGACTTAACTAATTTAGGTTAAATTTGTTTATTGAAGTTCTGTCCCAGAACAGCTCCAGATTCAAGTTAGTTCACAGTCCCACAACATCCTAGGGTGGTTTGTGCCTCCCCTGCAAACCCCCTCTTGCAGGGTTGGTGTGCTAGCTTTGGCCCAAGCTGTCTGTCCCAGCCAAGCAGGAAGGTGTGCTTTAGCGGCCTTCCCTCAGCTTCTGGCCTGGGCCACTGCAGGCATGTGGCTGCATTTCTGGAAGCAAAAGTGACTGTCTGTTCACTTGCTTATCGGTTCAGTCTATGCAGCTTAGGTTAGCCTGTGAAGATTGAATGGATTCAGCCTCAGGCTTTTTGACTGTCTGTACTTTAGCTGGTGTGGGCAAAGGAGCACCCATCCCTGGTCCCAACTAGGAGGGGTGCTGGAATTGTCTCTAACCCCACAAAGTCCATGTCCTGGTAGCACATCTGTTCAGGGGACTCCAAAACAGTGTCTGGTGGCTGCTGCTGCTTTTAAGAGCAACAGCCAGAGCGGGCAGACTGTGTTGCGGCGGCAGCAGTAGCTGGGCTGGGGACTGTCCACCAGTTCCTGACGTGGGTAAGACTGCTGCGCCCCTGCTCGCAGAACCCACATGCCCCTCTCCCTGTGCTTGGAAAGGCATGCCCCTCCCGGCTCTTAGTATCCCCCCCCTGCCCGCACCCGCTTCCCCACAGTGTTTGCCTTGAGGGCTGACTCTGCTTGTTACACCACCGCTGCTGAGTGCTGATCTACTGAGTCACTGGCCTTAGGCAAGTCACTCAACTTATGCTTCAGTTTCTCATTGCTCAAGTGGGAATAACACTGTGGCGAGGTGTCATGAGGATTAGTTAGTGTTTACGCAAAGCGTGGATTGAGTGTTGGGTATTATTATTCATGTCTCACTAAAGGATTAACTTGTTCATCGGTTTATCTAAATCAGTCTATCAACAGAGAAATGTGCATTTCATAGGAGGAAGGGACTTTCTTTTGTCTGCTCATCAGGACCAGCTGGCTTTGTGTGTGCAGATGTACTGGGGTACATAATTCAGTTCCTGGGTAAGTCAGGTTCTGTAACAGATGGCACCAAAATGAGAATTATTTTGTGTCATGGACCAAAGTATGGCAATATTGTTCGGATGCAGCACAGTGAATAAGCTTCCATGACCAATCAGGACATGAAGAGAGGCACGTGGTGGTATAATAGCTGTCTTACATGAGATCCGTAAGAATCTGGTGTCTTCAGAGTGTTGTCTTAAATGCTGTCAGTGGTGGTGTGCGTTGGCACCGAGAGAGTTTCTTACATGGGAAAATGCATAATCCATAAGGCTATGCAGACTGTAGTTACTGTGCTGTATGGATGCTGCTATCCAAATGAGGCGGTATCTCCCAGTGCTGGCAAACCTTGCCTGCAAGTGAACAAGCCACGTGCGAATTGTATTGTCTCTGGGTGCAAATGAACGTGGTGATTTAAAGAAGCAAGGGTTTTTAATTTTTTTTTTTCTTTTTAAATGAAGATCTAAATTCTGCCATCCCATAGAATGACCAGTTTATTGGGCAAATTTTTTATTTATTTGTAAAAACTTTTTCTCGTGGTATTTTTCTTTAGGTCACGATGAGGACATGGAATATCTGCATTCAGTATAGGTTAGTTTCAGAGATATGGAGAAACATGGGAACAGTGCATACAAAATTCTACTAAGTAATCGGTAAGGTAGCTGACTCTTTTGAACAGGTTAGTTTAGGGATGCTTAATCCCAGGCCTTCAGGGCAAATGTGGGCCATGGAGCCATGGCATCTGGGCTGCTGGGATCCCCACAGGTCAGGAAATTTGGCAATGAGGGAGCAGTAGCAATTAATACTGCCACTCTTTCCCTGCTGCCAAATCCCCAAGCCGCATGTGGCCAGATAGGGGCTTCTCTGCCCCACCCTTGGTGCTGCTGGATTGGGGCTGGGCTGTCCCCCTCGTGCTCCTCATCAGGGTCTCAGGCTCACTGGGGACAGGAACATGGTAGGGTGGAAGGGTGTCAGGGGTTGTATAGCCCCCGGCTCATGGTGCTCGGGGGGACTTGGGTAGTTCAAGGTCCCCCAAGAACTGCTTTTTTACAAGCCCTGCCCTGGAAAGCACGTAGCTAATTTCACTTCTCTGTTGCAGACCCTGCCCTGTGGGGTTCCAGGTCTATTTTGGGCAGGCTGTGCAGGGGTTACCAGGTGCTGGGGTTGGGGGGACTGTGAGACGCTCTGCTTGTGGCTCTTGGGGTTAGGGTCTCTAGGGGCCTCCCTCTGCTTTGGAAAGTCACCTTGCTCATTTAATTTCTCTGGTCGGGATCTTGGTGGTGGGGTCCCAAGCTCCAGTGGGTGCCAGGAGGAGGGGTAGCCAGGGGTTGGGAGGACCTTTCTTGACCCCTGCTTCTGGGCTGCCACCACTGCTTCCCATCCGCTCCACAGTCTGTAGCAGGGAAGTGAAACTGAGAAAATAGTTTCCAGAGCAGGTCTTGGAGGAACAAAAAAGCAGAGTTCTTGGTGGTGTTGGCCACCAAAACACTGAGCCCTCTCGGGCACTACAAGCAGGGGGTCACGTAGCCCTCATCCCAGCACTCCCGCTCGCATCCAAAGCCCCTCCACTCCCACTCTTCCCCAGAAAAGCCTGGGCCCCACCCAAGGTCCCTAGCAGGGAAGAGAAACTGAGGTCGAGGCTTTCTGCTTCCCTACCCCTATTCTTTATGCAGTAGATCTCTGGGCATGTTGCCTGCATGGATTTTGTGGGGTGAGCAGTGATGCAGCTGACAAGTTTTGGAGGCCTGACTGGCATTACCATCCCCAGGGTACAGCGAATTGGGGTGACCGTCCCAGGTCCCAAGCTTTGGGGGGCCCCTGCATAGTCAGGCAGAGTGGCTGTGGCCCTTCCTGTGGGTCGTCCCACCTGGTGATTGGTGGCTCCACCTGTGCTGCAGAAAAAGTGTGGCGACTCTCCTCATCCCCTCCCCTGGTGTGGGGGAGACCTGACTTTGTGGGGGGCCCACAGGCCCTGCGCAGTGTTAAGGGGGCCCTGCACCCCTCTGGGGTCGTCCCTGCTGACCAGACATTAGGCAGAATGCCCTGTGCCCCATGTAACACTGAGCTGGTTCACAGAAGACTGGCTCTCAAAGTAGTACTTGTTTTTCCAGGTGTGCTTTGAAAACATTCCAGGAAGCTTAAACTGTTCTTAAGTGGCCCTGATGTCTAGACTTTTGCACTCGAAAGTGTATTCAGAACATGTTAAGTGTTATGTCTGTCCACACCCTAAGGGCCCTCTACATGTTATATCTATTATGCAGTTACCTGGTTAATTGCACATGTGCCAGTTAACTATGGCATTTAAAAAAGGCCCAACCAGCTATAAGGTTACAGCTCAAAAATGTGTAATAACATTAGAGCTAGTTTCTGTCCAGCTTTAATTTGCATGTGTAGGCAGTTTCCGGTGGCTGGGAGACCACAGCTGCTGCAGTCTCAAGCTGCTGGGGCACATAGTGTAACCTTGGAGCTGGGAGATTGCAGCTACTGCAGCATCCCAGATGTTGGGGTGCTCCAGGCAGTGGTTGGGAGATTGCAGCTGCTGTGATCTCTCAAGTGTGGGGGCACTCCATGCACCCCCAGTGCTGGGAGACTGCAGCAGTGCCTGTGGCTGCTGAGGCTGAGTCCTTGCAGCTGACAAGACACTTGGTCTCATAGTTTTATAGTTTCATAGTAACTAGGGTCAGAATGGGCCTAGAGCAGGCCATCTAGTCTGACCCCCTGCCAATGGCAGGAAACAAGTGCTGGGGTCACAGGAC
>JAGPOW010001296.1:131690513-131723927 GCA_030014935.1 Caiman crocodilus
GTGAGAGACCGTGTCAAATGCCTTCCTGAAGTCCAAAAAGACTACGTCAACAGGGACCCCCGCATCCATGGCTTTGGTCACCTGGTCATAGAAGGCGAATGGGACTTTCAGTTCTGGTTGTGTGTGGGGTGCAGCGAGGGCTGAGTCCTGCATCTGAGCGGACTCTTGGCCCGAGCAGCACCTGGCAGCTGTGGACTCTGGGTCCTGGCAGTGCAGTGTGGGGTGCTGCTTGGAGCTTCCAGCGCCAGGGAGGTGTGGGGTGACCTACACCTGGGAGATAACAGCAGCTGCAGTCTCCAGCTTTGGGGATTTGTAGAGTATACCCATGGCTGGGAGATTGTGGCCTCTGCAGTCTCTTGGCTGTGAGGGTGCATGGGGGGGCCTCCGTCAGCAGAGGGGCCCCTCAGATGCAGAAGCCTGCTTCTGGCCGGTGCAGCGGGAGCCCAGTCCCTCTGGCAATGAGGCTCAGTGGGTTCTCATGCACAATCACACCTCCTGCCTTGCATGTGTGGCATGGCAGGAGGTGCAATTGCATGGACTGTGCATTCAATCCTATGCCACCTTTACCTGCATGTGTAGAGGGGGCCTATGTTCATTGTTTAAAAGATGCATTGCTCAGGGTTTCGAGTTAGGTTTTTACTGTGTGCTGTAAGCTGTGTGACCTAAACAAGCAAACTTCATGGAATATGTCGCCTGGGGTAAGGTTTGTATTAATATCGTCAGTAGTAAGTGCAAAGGTGCTCCGCAGATTTGAAAATTCAGAATCTTTTACATGAAGTGCGTGCGACCATATGCAACTTAACCGCTTTGTGCCAGATTCTGTGTTCTTTGGTTCAGTATCGACTGCAGGTGTAATGAAGAAGGCTGTCTGTCCATTGGACTCTAATTTGAGCTGTGCAGCAGGCCGTTGTAAACCACCAGCTAGTATTCTGCAAAAGCTGAAGGTGCTGCATATAGAGGAAGGAAATATCATTTGGGATCAAGTTGTGTCGTCCTCCTTTGAGCCAGAGGGCGTGGAGCAAATTGGAGTCCTGCAAAATGTACATATTGAATAAAACCTGGAAGCTGGTTAACCTAATCTGTACGTTAGAAACCTACTAAATGTCCGACATGTTTTTTTCCCCACTATCAGAGTGAGTTTTCTAGGCCATTGAATTAATGGAGCTTTCTCCTGTAGCTGAGACTCTTCAAGCCCTCTTGAGTTGCATTATTGAGTAAAATAGCAAAGAAGAAAACCCTTCCTATACGGTGGATGCTTTAGCTCAAAGTAATAGACTCAACAGAAATGTTGCTGATTGAAAACCATATGGAAGGGAGTAAGGATTGCCAGAAGCTTTATTTTAGAAATAGCTAGTCTTTTAAGACAGAACAAAGATGAAAATATTTACTTGTGTAAAAAACACTTCATCAGAAAGGCTTTACTTATTTGAAACTGCACCGTGTACATCTGGAGAGTAGGCAGTGAATTCAAAATGTGTTCTGCTGGGAGTTGTCATTGTGGGAAAAGTACCCTTTTCCAGAAGAATGTGATTTATCTTCTTGAAGCGACTCCATGTTACTCGATGTTGGTGTACAACAGTGGTTCTCAACCTTTTGGTCCTGTGGACCGCATGAATGACACATGGCTGGTCTGTGGCTGGATGAGCAGGGCTGGCACCTGAATCCTGACCTGTCCACTGCTGCCTGAACCCTGTCCTGCACTGCCTGGATCAGGCCTGGCATGCCCCAACCCTGCCTTGCACTGTCCCACTGCACGTGCCCAGATTGGGCATTGAGCTGCTCCAAACTAGCACATAGGAGTCTGGAAATTTAACAGCAGGGGAGTGGGCATTAAAACTGCCACTGCACCACTGCTGCCAAATTTTTGGCCCCATGGGAACCCCTGTGGCTGGGTGACGGCTCTGCAGGCCAGAGATTGAGCACTCCTGGTTTAGACTATTTCCTTTCTATCTAGAGGCCTGTTTTGTTCTTTGAAACCTCAGAACTTCTTTAGTGCAAAAAGGCTGCCAGCCTTGTTGCATACATCTGTGAGTACCTGCAGGAACTCTGCTGATTGTTCAGTTGCTACATACACCTACTGCAGTGATGGGGATTTTGAATTTGTGGTGATGATGAATTTGAGCCATGATTAAGCAGGACTAATAAGAGCTTTTTCTTTGTTTCCTAGTTCAGAGGAACTTCCTATCCACGATGCAGCAATAGAAAAGGTAAGTTTAATGACTTTCTAGCTCTATAAAACTGACATGTTTATAATAGTGAGGGCCAACCATTTTGGCAGGTGTGCCACAAATTAGCCCCATGCTCTCTGAGTGCCACTCTGATTCCCTTCCTGTGCCTAATCTCCTTCTCTTTCCTGTTTTCTGCCCTCTATTCCCTGCCTGGCCTACAGATCTGCTTTCTGCTCCCTAGCTGATTTGCTGCTCTGCTTTCTGTGTCCTGTCTGCTGCTGCGCTCTGTCCACATGCTGTATGCTACACACTCAGGTTGGCACATATGCAGCAAGACGGCCCCTCTGGTTTATAATATTGCTGTAGACCTGGGGGTATTGAGTTACATTTTCTGATTGTCATATCCACGGCAGCACATTTCTTGGGGTTACAAGTCTTATTAAAATCACACATTGGGTTATACTGCGCTTGTGTTCATGTAGGCTGGGCGCTCTCCCAGGAACCACCGACACCTCTCTTGGGTCACCCGGGGAAATTTCGTACTTTTTATTATTGTTTCCAGGCTCCTCTTAACTTGGTTGAATTAAGTTCAAATTTGTCCTCTTGCTTCACGTTACTGAATCATTGAAAGATAATTCTCATTAAATGTTTCAAGATACACTTGCCTGTCTCTTCCTCCTCCCACCAGTTCAGTTGCTTTCTATTAATTAACACCCTCTACTGCTGTCTTTGTTGGCTTCTTTGCCATTCAAATTAGCTTTTTGTGCAGGGAGTGGGAGTAGTTGATTTGGTTTAAACAAAGGATCTAATAGCATTTAACAACTGTTTCTTTTGGGAAAGATGTGGGTCACCAGGAGAAGTTGACAAAGATCAAAGTAGGGCTAGAGAGGTGACAGTGCTTCTGTTAAAGGATGAAGGATTCTTGAGTGTGACTTTTTTTTCCCCTTGATCCGCCTTAGGTTTTTTAAATGTTTTTTTTTCTGAAGTTGCGTTGAGTTTTCCTGTTCTACTTTACTTAGTAGCATGCTGATTGTATATATTGTTTCATTTTCATTGGAAAGACCCAGCAGGGTGTTGAGGCATAAATGTTCACTGGTCAAATGTGAGACAATTTTCAATTACTTTTCCTAATTATTTATGGTACTCAAAGCTCTGATTTACATGAAATATGTATTCATCCGTAACGCACTGAGTGAAAATAGTGACTTTGTCTCACGTTTCATTAAAGCTATTCTGGACAGGACAACTGCATAGGATTTGTGTTTATTGAATCATTTTACTTTCCAATGTTCAGTTGCAAATGTATTTTTTTTAAATAAGTGCAGTATATCCTTTTTACATTTTGGTGATATCCTGACCTCTACTGGCCTGAGGCTTGTGTATTAGTTCTGTTAGTAGTGGATGGATCTTTTCTGCAGTTTCCATAGGACAGTTAATATGTTCTTTCACTGTATGCTAATAGTAAAGAAAATCCGAAGTTTTGGGGGGCACTAACTTTTTAGCTCAGTTATTGGACAGTGAAGGACTGCATGGGTCTCTTTTCTGCTCTTGTGTGATGTCAAGAAACAAGGATCAGTGATATTTTCATCCAATTCATAGTTACATATAGCATGTCATTTACTCACCTATTTGGTCACAGTCTCTTTTTCCCTTCAGCCATGATCTGTCCTCCTTACGCATTCTAGTCCGCAGCCTAAATTGTATTTCTGCGTGCATCTAAAATGTAAAATGCTTTAGAGACGGCGTGAATCCAGAATCACTACTTTTTACGCTTCCGTAACTTAGCTACTAGGTTATTTAAACAGCCCAAACCCCATGATCTAAACCAATTAACCTTTGTATGAATTATGCAGTGTTCTTAAGTGTAAAATTAGGGCACTAAGCTGTGAGTCAGGAGACAGGGATTCTCTAGCCAGTTCTGCCTCCTGTGCTGTGTCACCTTGTACAAGTTGCTTCGCCTCTCTGTGTTTAATTTCTCCTCTTTATTTAAGTTGTAAATTCTTCCATCTAAGAGTTTCTCTTGTTCTGTTGATACGGCATGTTTCACACTGCATTCCTGAAGTTGTTTGGGTCTTCCACCAAAGGGATTTCTCAAGCTTTCTACTCTAGTTTTGCAATATAAAGGAAAGCTATACACCGAGAGGACCTTTCCTGGCTGAATTTCATGTCTTTACCTTTCAGATTATTACTTTTATTTCTTTAAGTTCCAGTATACAACTCTCTCAGGTTCAGTTCAGGGTTTGTTTGTTTTTTTATTCCCGAAGTTTAAAATCAACTGCATAAGGCAGAATGAGGGATCTTTTTTGAGATTACCATGTGGGGTCTAGCTTGTCTGAGGAAACAGCATCATCCATCTTCCCTGCAGCCCACAGTGCATTGCCTATTAGACATGAAAAGGAATTTCCCTCAGCTTATGAAAAAAGTCAGGGGAAAAAAAAAACTATTCAAAAGCAGAACTGAATTGATATTTTTGATAAATGAAGCTCCTGAGAACCAGGATAGATTGATGTAGGAGACAAGAGATCTGAATGAGCCTTGACCTGAAATGTTTTCCTAGCTGAAAAGGTAGGAGATCGTCATAATAGATCCTAAAGTCCAGCATCAAGGATGAGAATCAAATGGGATTTTATTTTTCTTGACAATTAATTGAATAACCACTGGCCACCTTTTTTGCAGCACTGGAAACACTGTATGCATGTTGGTCCTTCAGTCTAAGCTATACCCACAGAAATCAATACAGAGAACCCTGGTGCTGGGATATTAAAATTGTGTACTGTACTTTTCCATCTGACCTGAAAACAGTTAAGAGCAGTGATTTTAAACTTAAAGTAGAAGGCAACAACTTTTCTACAAGTAAAAAAGTAGAAGTCAACAACTTCCCTTTTAAGCTGAAAGCTGCATAGGCAACAAGAACCTATCTGAGAGCCAAAGATGCCAGAAACTGCCTAGAAAGCTTCACAAAGATTTCTTAAGCACAGCATGAAATGCCACAAAAACCTCAGGGCAATTGATTGCAACTTGAAAAGTCCGATACATGGCTTTCCAGGCCTGTAGTTGTCATCTATCTGTTTTACTCGTACATAAATTCTGCTTATCAGATCTTAACTGTTGTCTGAGAAATAAGTACAAATTCATACAAAGTCAACAGTAGGAGCAGATTTATGACATTACAGATAAACATATTAAAATAAAACAAGGTTTTTTTATTATACAAGCACATGCATATTTTTTTCTAATGCTGTCATAAAGGTTTCTTTTTTAATATCAAACTTTGACTAACGATACCTTGCCCTTATATTTATAGGTGAGAGCCTGAGAAAATTATTCTAATGCACATCATGTTTCTGCTCTATTACGGTATCCTGAAATGCTATAAAATCACTGTTACGGTTTCTGTCTGACAGCAGCCTTGTAGAGTGATGCTGTCATTAGCCTACACAGTGGCACTTAGGTGTCTCACAAGCCCTGTGTGGCAATTACCTATATGCTGTAATTTAGGAAAATGCTTGTGTAAGAATATGGAAGCTTTGTGTGTGAACCTTAAGCCATTTGTGCCATTGGGTATGGCTCTTAAAGGCATTTCTAAAATAGTCAGTCCTCTGGTAGGATAAGATTTTTTTTTTTTTTTGTATAATATGATAGCTCAATAGCTGTCATAGCTGTAAGAGATCAGATACAGGCATCAGACTGTTCCTGCTTCCAGGCTTGGACCAGATGGATGGAGGTAAAAATAACTGCTTTAAAACCAAGTTCCATTCCAGGACACTTCGTGGACAGTATCGTGGAATTAAAGGTGGAGAAGAACTGTAACGTCATTGAGCGATGCGTGTTCTAGCTCAGGCTTATTCCTTTTAGGGGAGTGTTGAGTTAGGCAAGTGCTTTTTCCATTCTCCTGTGTTGATGAGGCAGAAGGAATACATGCAACCTTTTGGAAAATAGAAGATGGCGAGTAGTAAAATTAGAATTTCCATTTGACATCCAGTAGTAATTTTCATTAATATTTTTTCTGCAACTTTTCTTCAAAGTCACAGTTAATGGAAGCATTAATCAGTTTTCAGTGTCCTGCAGAGCTTTGAAATTAAACTCCCTTATACCATCTGCAAAGTTGCTTTGCTACCCATATATAATAGAATATGCTTAATGTCTTATCAAGCCCCAGATTTGCGGTCAGAGGTGTAGGACAGCATTTTATCAGAAAGCAAAATCTCTCCCACATTTATTTCAGAAGAGAAAGCCAGAAACAATAAACTTGAATGTTTTCCCCTTTTGTTTTGACTTTTTTTTTTTAGAACTGATTCTCAGCCTGGGAGACTCTTACAACAATGAAAACCCTGCAGTGTTTCTTACAAAAGTTAAACCAGTTACAGGGCTAATGGACTATCAATGCCAACAGTAGACAACCCAGCCACTTCACAGCAGCACCGCATACAGTGTTCCCACCTCCTCAATCAGCTTTCTACCTGAATGAGAGAGAAAAGTGTGGGCTTCGTTGAATACCTAAGATGTGTAACTCTGGAGGACCAAATTTGATAGCAAATTACAGAGCCTAAGAGCTTCACTGAAAGCGTCTGCCTTGCAGACCTACCCTATATGTTGAGTGCTGATTACAGCTATGACAGAATTGCATGGGCAAGGTGACAGTTCCTCGAGTAACTAGGTCACATTCAATTAAGGGCTTGTATGCATGACATTTTGGTATGTACCCTAGCATGTGGTTTTATATGGGTAGGCCTGCACAGTTAATGGCTGAGCCAACATGAGATAACTTGTCCTAGTTCTTGACCTGAATGTGATGTAGCCACACTAATGTTTCTCAGCGCTTTCTGCTTTGGAAGCTGCTTTGCACAAAGCTAGTACACAGCGTCTTAGCTGTCAATGTCTGGCACCATATAGGCACGTACCTACACATCCATATACACCCAGATGTTAATATGACCATCAGCATGACAAAGCATCATGCCTGCTGTTGGATTGTGGTAGAAGATAATTGCCTAATATTATTTTTTGTTTTTAATCACTTTTAGAAATTTCTAATATAGATCTCTTAAAGGAATCAGGCTTGAAAGAATATTGACATATGCTTTTATTTCAGCAAAAGCACCTTGAAATTGAAAGAACTGCAAAATGGCTGAAAATGCTGAAAAGCTGGGAGAAATACAAGAACAGTGAGAAGGTAAAGTCATGCATGGTTTTGATCAGTTATTGTGTTGGGTATAACACTTAAATAAAGTATGGTGATTCTTCCCTAATATATAGTCAGCAAAATACAATTCAAAAGCTCGCTCTCTCTCTCTTTCTTTTTTTAATTGCATAGTGTGGCAATATATAACAAACTAATGAAGACACTGTTGTTCTAATAAAGAGATTTTTATGCAGAGTATTGTATGGGCCACGTGACATATTCCAAACTATAATTATGTATGAATTCCAGTACTGCATTATTGTCATGGAGTAGGATTAGGATGTCTAGGATTGAAGAGCCATCCACAGTTGTGTGTGTAGTATAACTTCTGAAGTGCAAGAGGTACTGTACAGGGCAAGATGAGTAGGAAAACAAGGAGTGAGTTACTAGTCTTCAGCCAGGAAGGCTAGGAAGGTAGTTGGCCTGTTAAGTTCATACACAGCTACATTTGATGTACATTTTAAAATGCTTTCATAGACTTGAGCCAGAGGGAAGCTGAATCCAAAAATTAAAACTCTGGAGGGGGAAAAAATTGCTTTGGCTCATTGTAGAGCTTAAAAATAGAGTGCTAAGGGGGCATCTTTGGAGGGTCATAGTAGAGCACTGTGGGATGCAGGAGTTGAGAGATCTACTGTATCACTACACATAAGGGCACAGACATTATATGAAGCATTACAAAATATATTGCTACAGGTAGGTTTTGTTTCTGTAGCACTTGTTTAATTTTTGTGGCGCTACAGGGGGCATGAACATTTGTCCCATCAGCTTTTCTAGCGCTGTAAAGGCATTTGTAGCATTCGAAGTGTCCATGAGATATGGGCAGGAATATGTCTCATGAGATCTGTTGGCTCTTAAAGGTCAAATCTTTTATTCTTTATGTAATGTTCATTAGATATCCATGTAGACAAACAGCCCTCCTTTTTCAGGCAATGGTTTGTAGAATGGACTAAGACAACTCCTGTTACTAGTGCAATAAAATTGGTTTAGGTAAATGCCCAAGGAATCTGACTACTCATAAATTGTGCTTTGTAACTGGATATTAAGTGAGCCTGTCCTTTAAGTGGTCCCTTAAGATCTATGATCGTGTTGTGTTAAGAGTGGGGAATGCAACAGAATAAGTTGTAATATAACAAGAAAGGAAAATGCACCTCTCAATACAATTTAATTATTTCCCTTGTTGTGATTTCATTTTCCTGAGTAGAATAGGTTTTTTGGCACCTTGACCTTCATGAAGGCACATCCTTTTTATGGTTCATGTGATATCTATTTCAAGAGTGTTTCTTGCATCTTGGTGCACTAGCTTTGATAAATTAGTACATAAGAATCATGTCATTATTTCTTGAAATGCCAGGAGCAGTTATTCAACAGCATACAGCAGTACTACGCAGCAGCTCAGGACAAAGTGAAGAAAATCAGTCTAGCTTGATGCTACAGGGAGTTTTAAGTGAATTCTGATGTTAATATCACTAACGCTCTTGAAAATTGCTGGGATTTTTAATAACTCTGAGGCCAGCTCCAGACATACAGGCATGCACGGTCTGTCGCATAGCAAACCTTTGCAGCGCCACAGATTGTACACTTTGCATGTTAAACCATGTGTGGCTCTGCTAATTTGCAAATTAGCAAAAAAACCCCAACTCCCCTTAAAAAAAGGTGGTGCAAAGCCCACCAAAGCAGTGTGTATGCTGGGACAAATGCAGAGATGGAAGAGCAGGCAGTCCTGGCTGCTTCCCTGTCTCTGTGTGCCTCATTGCAGGGGCTCTTTTGCAGAGCCCCCGTACTGAGACACTTGGAAACGGGGGAGCAGGCAGCCCTCTACGTGCCGCTGCCTGGGGCACAGGGTGATTCAGTGTGAGGGCTGCCTGCCAGCTAGCCCTGCACTCAGGCACCTTTTGCCTCAGACAGCTCCCCCCTGCAGCACATGGAGCAGTGGGACAATGTGTCCTGCGGCAAAGTGCCCACGGAGGGACATGTGTTGTGTCACAATTTGCACCACTACTATTTGTGCTGTGCCAGTGCACGCCCCTGCTCATGTAGATGAATCCTAAGTGGTTAGAAACCTATTTTTCAGCCGTTCTAAAAGGTGATGGTGAGGTGTTAGTTGTACATACTTATTTGTGAAATGTCTGTTGCATATAGGGATCCTGGCAGGATATTGGACCTGGAGTCAGGAAACCTGTATTTGCCTGTCCTTCTGTTTTGAACAGCTCCTCAGTCCCCATAAGGCTGTGTAAGACTTGGATCCTTGCTCTTGGTCTGCTCAGTAAACCACCCCTGAACTCTCACTGCAACCCTGCCTTCTTTTTCCTGAGTAAGTGGCTGGGAAGGGTTAGAAAAAGGCTGAACATGAGGCAGAGTTGTAGCTGTGCCCCTCAACTGGCATGAGCTGACTTTTGTGTGAATGAAGAAGCAAGCTGCAAACATCTTGCAGCCGTGGTATGCTATGATCCTCTGGAGGAGAAATGGAATAATTATTCTTTGAGTTTTCATGTCTTCCCACGGTTGTTGCTGGGAACAACTGCCCAGGCAGCCTTGCTGCCTAGACATGCCGTCCCATCCAGCCTGCACCCAGTGCAGGAGCAGGACCCACATGGGCAGGGCATGTATCTGGGCGGATGGGATGGGATAGGGCTGCGGGCAGGTGGGGAATGGCATCTGGGAGCAGGATGGGCGGGCAGAGCTGGGATCACGGGGTAAGATCATGGGGTGGTGACAGCACGGGGCCAGGGCTGGGGCAGAGCCATCATCAGCCGCATACACATCCCTGCAACAGGTGCTGGTTCCATGCTGTCACCACCCCAAGATCCCGGCTCCATCCATGCCCACTTGTCCCACTCCTGGATGCAACTCCACCTGCGGGCCTGTCCTGATTCCACGCCCTGACCATGCAGGTCCCAGCAGGTCTCCATGTAGACCCCAGGATCACAGGGCCTGACAGCATGGCGCCGAGGCCCAGGGCAGAGCTGCAACCTGCTCCCTGCCTGCCTCTTGCCTGCCCCGGCCTGCGGATCTGTTGCCCATTGCAGGGCTATGCTGGGAGCAGGTTGTGGCTCTGTCCCAGGCTACAGGCTCCGGTCCCACACTATCATGGCCCTGTAATCCCTGCCTGCCTATCCCGCTCCCAGATGCTACTCCCTGCCTGAGCTTGGCCCAGTCCCAGATACCTGGCTGAGTGCAGAGCAGAGCCACTTAAGGACTTTTGGTGAGCTGTTGCAGGGGAAGGGGGTGCTGAGTTGGCCTTTGACAGCACCCCCAAAACTCCCTAAGTGGCTCTTGGGTTCTAATAATCCCCCACCCCTGTGTTAGGCTATGGTAGGGCTGTCCAACTGCTGAGTGACTGGGGGCTGCAGGCCTCCTAGCCACTTGCCACGTGGGCTGCATGCTGTGCTGTGCTGGCCCTCCCTCTGCCTCTCTCTGCAGGGGGAGGGTTTTTGGTGGTGGCAGCAGCAGCTGGAGAGATATGGGGAGCAGCGTCCAAACTGGAAGCCTGGGGGCTGTAGATTAACCTCCCAGGTGCTGTAGGCACAGGCCGGTTGGACGGCTCTGGGTGATACAAAGTAGGGCTATTTTGGTCTCTCCTGATGATACTGTTATTCTTTGTTCCAATGAACAGAAGTTTTACACAAGAACGGTCCTAAGTTCCATAGGAGTGCCCTTCTCACCCAGCTCTTGTATCATGCTCTTATAAGTGCACACGCTCGCTCACTCCCTAAATGAAGATTGAAATAGTCTACGCAGAGTAGAGATGCTTCAAAGAAAGTAACAGAATATCTCAAGTGTCCTCAGTCAGCGGAGAGGGCTGGGTCCAGGTCTCACACATCTTGCATGTGTGCTTGCCACCACCATTGTCTTTAGATTGGTGTGTGAATATAGCCCTTCGTTTTCACTGCTTTGCTCTTGTTAAGAACTTCCTTAAATAGAAACACTTTTTTTGTCTGTGCATCTCTGTTTTGTTTTAATCATTGAAGTATTTACACAATTTTACTTGCAGTCCTGTTACCTCTCCAGAAAGAAATAGTGGATGTACCTTTATCTGTGCTAGCTTTCCTTCTTACAAGCATCTTTTGGGTATTTTAAATGCTTTTCATAAGGGCAGTACACAAATTGGGCTTGTCCAAGAGTATTGTTCTTTATCTGCAGGTTTTGCAGAGCTATACGTAATTTGAAAAGGCTACCCAGTAACTATAGCAGCAGTAGCCTTAAGTGGTACAGAAGCTAGTTCTGAGAAGGAGACTGAGATAGACTTGGTGTTTGTGTTGTGTCTCAATTCAGACTGTGAACCTCACTATTTTAATGCCGATCTGGGAGAAGAACAGTTTACTTCTACGTTTCTTGAAAGACAAGTATTATTAACAGAAAAAAGGTGTCATAAAATAAGTATAAATTTTTAATACAGTATATATATAGCGGCAAGATGCCCAAAGGAACGGAGGCACCTAAATGAGATTTAAGCAATATTTTGGCACCAAAGTTTGAAAGATACCCAGACACACTGCCTAAACTGCTTGGGTGTCTGAGACCCAGTCCTAGGCACCTAGGTTTCCTTGTTTAATGTGGAAGGAACATCAGTGCCCAATTCAGGTTTTCAAGAAATCTGTTGCTATTTGACTGCTAAAATGTAAGGGTGCAGAGCATTGTGCCTCTACATACAGGAAGTTGGCTGCTACTTTATCTTCAGTTTGAATCAAGCTGGGTCAAGAACGTGCTGGCTGTAAGTCATAGAGTTTGAGCAGGCCTTTTGTTGGCATGAATTTTTTTTTAAACACCCACTATGCCAATCCCACTAAGACGATTAGATATGTAGTTGTACAGGGTGTTTTTGTGCCCCTCATGATTGATAGGTATGATTGAGACAGTGACCATCTACGCTGTGGGTGCCATGAGAATAGACTTCAGCAATGCAGCGTGGCATCCTTCAGTAAATCTAACGAGTTGTGGAGAAATACCGTAAAGGACATGGATAACAGGTTTAATCAGAATGGGAATGAACTTTGCCGGTGGCTTTCTTAGTCATTTGACAGTGTATAAGGATTAACAAAAAGATTGAATACTTCATGTACTTCATTTGCTCTCTCTTCTCTGTGCATCAACTGAGCATAAAGTGCGTAGAACTTGAGCCACTCAAAATATTTGGAAGAAAGCGAGAGTGTCTACTGCTATTCATCTTAGAGCTCATGATGATGCTTAGTCTTATACAGAGCTCAGACAGAGACCATCTTTGTCCCTAAGATGATGTGTTGAGGAGTGCTGACCATGGCAGCTTCTTGACCCTGCTGTTCTGAAGCACAGAAGCAGCAAGCAGAAGCACAGCAGTTGCTAGAGTAATCCTTCTCTTTCTCTTTCTGTCTCCGCTAGATTTAGTACTAGTAGAGAAGACTCACAGGCATTACCTTTAGAGGGTTTCATCCTACCTGGCAAGCCTGTGGTTATCAGGCAGTTAGCTCTTCTCTGGAAATCTGCAGTGTTTATAAAGCAGTTTTGAAAAGAATGGCATCAAATTATGATTATTGTTGTTGCTGCAGTGCTGTAGGTTATAATTGTAGTTGTGGAAGCTCTTGGGAAATGGAGTAATAATCTCTTCCAAGAACGCAGAAAGAAAGAGAAAGTGCACCCGGAAGGATAGAACAAAGATAGAAATGTGGGAACAAGCATACTCATTTAAGCAGCTTTTTGTGTAATGAGCCTTCATAACATGCAACTTTAACTGTTTACAGACATGAAAAAAACAAAGAGGCACTTTAAGCTTGGTGTGCCCCTGTGCCAAGAGCAGCACATGTCTACGAGAATCATCAGGTCAGTTTGACCCGGCTCGTCCAATGTCTGTATAGAGCAGGCACATCAACTGGGCTTTTGCCACTATTTTGAAATAGCTAATTGAATACAAAATACAATTTCCTTTTAATTCTCTTTTCTAGAGTGGCTTATCTACTTTAATTCTGTCTTCTTTAGCTTTTCCAGGAGGAGTTAATGGGAAAGCATTCATTACATGCCCCTTTTCTGTGTATATGTGAGAGAGATCTAATTTAGGCTAAAAGTCATTTCTGTCATTTCAGATTTAGATGTTGCAGAGATCGTAAGAGATACAAGGCAGTTCTGGACCCAGAATTTCCTTTTTCCTCCCCCTTTTTTAAAATTGCAAAGTGGCTATATCAGGAGACACTGACACGATACTTAACTTACTGGGTTGGCTGCCTTCCTAGTCCTTGTTGCAGGGAAGTGAACGTAAGACTCTCTTTCTATGCTGAAATTGCTAACAATGGTTCTGGTTGTACGGGTTAACTACAGACACATGTCAGAATGAAACCTCTTGGTTTCTAAATGCTTATTCTCTTCAGCAGTCTCATAGTTATTCTTGCACTTTCTATATTGGTCTCTGTGAAGCTGTATAAACTGCCCTGTGCCTTTTACATGGCTGATGCTTGTCAAAATGAAATTCTAGCCTCCTCCAGCATCAACTTTTTATTCAGGAGGTGTCTATAGAGTCACAAAGTTCTTGTGTTGCTATGTGATATTTTCTAGCTCTTGGCACCAGCTCTGCTAGTTTATGCTTTTACCTCCTAATTGTATTCTGCTGTGTAACGAGCTAGGGTACATTGAGCCATCAATCACTACAGATATTAAAGCTTTCCTGTCTTCATGTGGTCATAACTTTCAGGAAAGATTAAATAAAAATGCCACTTACTGTATTCCCATTTGATTTTTTTTCCCACCAAAGTACTACTTCCTTTTGCAGTTTGCCTTTAGCACTAATTGAGACGCTATCTGAACCGAGAGGGGGAAGGGGAAAGAAAAAAAAAAGCCAAGCAAAGATAGCTTGCAAACTCTAGCTATTTTAGAATTCATGGAGGAAACTTTCTTATTCTTGTCATGGTTGATTATTTTTTGAGATGATGGCCTTCCTCGCTCTCTTGGGCAGCACTTCTATAATGAGCCTTCAGAAGGTAAAGCTGAGAAGCTTTTCATTCAAGAAAAATGTTCATTTCGGTCTGTAAATGACTCCGAGTGGCTATTTTCCCCCGTTCTAAACTCTGCCTCTTTTCCCTTGTATGTGTGGAGTCACAGTCCTGCTGATTGTGTCCCGCTGGACTCTGCTGATTATGGACTCGTTGCTGGGTCTCGCTCAAAGTCAGTGCCTCCCGAGACACCCTAAGCACATTGGACTGGATGCCTGGCTCCAAAACTGCCCCTTTACCATGCCACGTGCCTTGCAGGTTGTACTTAAACGTTGTCCCTTTTGATGAGGCCGCAGACTAGGTCGGCCTCCTGTCGTTACAGGGTCCTTGTCCCCAGTAGTGGTGCCCTCGAGTGCTGGGGTCTCTGCCCCCTGTCAGGTGAAGTGTGGGGGACGGGAGACGGGACATGTGCCGCCCCCCACAAGATTGACCGCTGCCGAAGCTGGCTGCTTGCTGTTGATGCGGCCAGCAGCGGTTGTGCGTGGACCCTGCTTGCCACCTGCAGATCGCCACCCTACCACCGCTGGCTGCCGGCGGTCCCTGCTCGCTGCCATGGTGCCCCCACAGTCACAGGAGGCACCAGTTGGCCATGCCCCCAGTCACCACACACTCTGTCTGGCACTGGGCTCCCTGCAGCCCTAAGGAGGCCTCCTTTTCTCCAGCTGGACTCAAACAACAGAGTAAATACAAGCCCCTGGGCTATAACAAAACACCAACAATAAATTTGGATGTCAGTACCTGCCCCTGTAAGGAGGCAAGCTTTTCCCTCAATGTGTGCTTCCTGGCCCCAGATAATTTAGGAGGTCCTAGAGCCATCAGTCTTACCAGCGGCAGAATAGGCAACCAAGCATCTCTGCAAGAGCTCCTTCCTCCTGGCTGCTGACAGAACGAACCCTTGCCAGCCCCAGCCCTAGAGCTTATATGTGCTCAGGGCCCTGTGGTCGGCTGACCGGGTGCAGGTGCCAGCTAATACCCCGATTAGTCTGGTGCCAAGGCTGCAGGCAGCTGCAGGGCCCTGCCTAGCTCTCCGGGCTCCCTAGCTAAGCTGCCTTTTGCTCTTGAAGGAGCAGGTACACCTTAGTGCCCTGCGACACACAGGAATAAATTGGGAATGAATTTGAAGTTTGGGGTAGAGGTGAGTGAAGGCCAATAAGATCTGTATTATGCGGACTTTGGCTGAGGAGAGGGGAATTATTTATATAGAGATAAAGAAATACAAAAGCTTAAATTGACAGGCGCTGGGGATGGGGGAGCAGAGAAAGGACATCGATCTGGGTTGTGGCAGCGCTGTTGATGGGAGATTGGCATCTGTTGTGTATATTTTGAGGGATAGGATGTGGTGTTGAATGTTGGGTCTGTTGTATAAGTTGGATTCATTGATTAATAAAAAACGTTTTTCTTTTTTAAAAAGAAAGCCCTTTCTATTAATTTTCTTTTTCTTCATAGGGCTGCTTTGGTCTTTATTTTTGGCAGTCCTTGAGACTTTCTGTTTCTGAAACCTGAGAGAGACAATGGGAGTTCTCCATCCAGTTTTCTGTTGTGTTTCCAGTCAAGATTTTCTAACATTTTTCAATAATGAGAGATTCTTACTCTGCCAAAATCAAGCAATAGATTTGAGAGCAGAGTCAATTCAGTCCATCTTTAGGGCCTGCGGGGAAACCCAGAATGTGGTCTGGCTTTATGTTGTAAGTGTACTGTAATCCTTTTTGTCTCACCAACTGAAAAGGTTTGCTTTTATTTTGTATCATCCTGTATCTTTGAAAAGCTCTGTAAGGGCCTGGCAGGTGTGTGTAATTTTTTTTTTTCAAGTATACTCCCCGTTCTTCTTTATGCAGTTTCCACTTCTTTTGCTCACATAGTTTGCGCTGACAGTATTTTCAACACTCCCTCCATCCATTCTCCATCCTCCTCTTGTCAGCTCCTTCCTCAGCCTTTGAATAGGATATCGGAGAGTGATTCTGCTTTCTCTTTGTATTGGTGTCAAGGGCAGGGATGATAGACCTTCACATGCCGTTGAGTCCTTGGAACTGGAAGATTTTTCTCCCAAGGGTATCTTGTTTAATAATGTCATGCTTACACATCTGCTGTTTTGTTTATTCTGGATATGACTTGGTTATGTTGTATTTCAAAAAGAGTTGGGTATTGCAAGCCTTGGATTAATGAAAATGCTTCTAATATAGCTCTTTTGTGTTTTACTGACTTTTTTCTTCCCCATCTCCCAGCACTGCCTCATTTAGAATATAGAACTGGTAGGAGGCATTTCCCTGTTTTGCATGTTGTTAACGAAGAGAGAGTAGCTGTTGGGAATGGGGGAGGATATAACAACAGCATTATTATGGTTTGGCAAAAAGCTAGCTATCAAGGTATGATGTGGTTTTATAATTATCACCAAATTAGCAACTTGCGTGGTTCTGGAAGTGTGCTACTTGCAGGCTACCAAGGTTGAGCCTGCAATAGAAAGAATTGCATCATTCCCATTTGTAATAGCCAGACAGGTGCTCACTTTGGAAAACAATATTACCTCAACTGCTTGATGTCTACATGAGTTACAGTGTGGTTGTCCTGGAAGATCAGGCTGGAGAGTTCAGGAAGACATTTGATAATGGTATCCCACCCCATACTGGTGAACAAGTTAAAAGGCTGTGACTTTTAACAAGAAATAATGGCCACAAGGTAGCAGAGAGCAGATTTAGACTGGACATTAGGGAGAACTTCTTCATCTCCCCTACCCTGGGGGTCTTCAGGAGGAGGTTAGATAGGCATCTAGCTGGGGTCATCTAGACCCAGCACTCTTTCCTGCCTATGCAGGGGGTCAGACTTGATGATCTGTTGAGATCCCTTCTGACCTTAACATCTATGAATCTTTGGTGGTAATGTGGCGATGGGTCCCTCTGAGCTCACAGCTTGGTCTTGCTGACAGGTTTTACTACGTAGAGGCATGACTGCATGTTGAAATAATTAAGATTTCCTGATGCAACGTTGTCCACATCAGGAGGCTGGTGCTATTTTAACTGTTCCAATATAACATCGTATAAAGCGTCTGCATTTCTGAACAGGTTGGTCTCTAAGGTGCCCCCGTCCTGCTTTTTGCTTCACTTTGGACTAACATGGCCAACTACCGCTCTCTTTCCCAATAGTTAAAGCAGCAAATCTTTTTAGTGTGGACAAAGTCTTACAACACAGGTATGCATACCATAGCATATCTGTGCATTAAACAGAATTGCAGTTTTCTGGGTTGTCTCTCTAGCATCTCTTACAGACATGACATTTAATCCAAAAAGTTATAGAAAGAAAAATCTCATCTGAGCATTTTAACTGGTACGTTCTTAATGTACATGAAGTTTACAGCCATATAGAAGTGTAGGCTGTGGAACACCTGCAAAATTTGTGTATTTAAATCCATACACAATATGACTAATGCTAATGGCTCTTCTTCCAGTTGCCTATGTACTTAAACCTAAGCTTTAGGTCTGAATCAGTTAATTATGTATCTTTGCACTGGAAAGTCTATTTCCTAGACAAATTACGTAGACCTTGCAAGGCTCGTTCCCTTTTGCCTCGGAAAACAGGATGCAAGGTCCATTGTGAAAAACTTAAATTCTCTTGTTCGGGGGTCAGGTGTAGCTGTTTTAAAAGGTTGTCTTGATTATGACCATAATTCATACAAATCCTTTATATATATATATATATAGTAACTTATTATATCTGTTGTAAACTTCAGTGCATGTTAAATGCAAATTAAAACCCGGTCAATCTGTTATTGAATTCTGTCTAGTTTTGTTTATAGTCTGTTTTTTCTTCATGAAATTGCTATAGAACTTGGCATCGGTTCCAAAAGAAGAATCTGTTTTAAGTTATGCTGATATTGTATCCTGTCTCATATAGTTAATTGGGACATAGTCTGCTAGATGTGAAGAAATGTGATATGAGGTTTAGGAGTCTGTTTAGCTTTTGTGATAAACCAACTGTAGAATCCTTAGATGCTCAGATCCCCCAACAGTTTCTGAGAGTAGAAAAATAAAAAGACTCTTACTTCTTCACCTCTAGCCTGTGTGCTGCTAATTAGAGAAAGAGATTTTAAAATGTCATGTATCTAAAATATCTATACGAACTGGAGAGAAACAGTTCTGTTCTCACATTAGTCAGATGTATGTCTTCAACTGTACAAGCACTGAAGCATACTGTTTATGCAACGGGAATAGGAAATTGTGCTAGATTCAGAAGCATTGGAATTACCCAATTAGTAATTGTTGTAGACTCCTGTCAAGAATGGCTTCTCTAGTTGTACGTTAGTGATGTTAAGTTCAGAGGGCTCCCTCTTGACCACAGCGGCATGTAGACTTTCTGTGCCCAAACATACTTCCTACAGTTTGTCATTTTAAAATTGCAGAAAATGAGGGTTGGAAAGGACCTCAGGAGGTCATGTCTAATCCAGCCCCTGTTCAAAGCAGGACCAATCCCACCTACCTCGTCCCAGCCAAGGCTTTGTCTAGCCAGGCATTAAAGACCTCCGAGGTTGGAGAGCCCGCCACCTCTCCAGGTAGCCAGTGCTGCACTACCCGCCTAGTGAGAAAATTCTTCCTAATGTCTAACCTAAATTTCCTTTGCCGCAACGTGAGACCGTTGCTCCTTGTTCTGTCGTCTGCCACCACTGAGAACAGTCCAGCTCCGTCCTCTTTCGAGCCCCCTGCCAGGAGTTGAAGGCTGCCTTTAAACCCCCTCCGTCTTCTCTTTTCCACACTAAATAGGCCCAGTTCCCCCAGTCTTTCTTCACAAGTCATGTCCACCAGCCTTCCAACCATTTTCACTGCCCTCCCCTGGACTGTCTCCAATGTGTCCACATCCTTTCTGTAGTGGGGGGACAAAACTGGACACAGGACTTCAGATGTGGCCTCCCCGGTGCTGAGTAGAGGGGAAGAATCGCTTCCCTCGACCTGGTGGCAGCACACCTATCAATGCAGCCCAGGATGTTGTTAGCTTTCTTGGCTGCTGGGGCACACTGCTGGCTCATAGTGTAGATGTCATTTGAGGAGATACTGTCTTTTAAAAGCAGGATTTCTAAGAACGATTCAGTTTGTTTCAGGAGTAGAAAGCATGCTCTGGTCCTGGTCTTCATCTCCCTTCAGCCCCCTTAGAGGGCTTCCTATTGGATCAGTAGATTATCTGGCCAGGATCTGAACAGATCCAATCTATGCTGCCTATGCCTTGGCACCCTGGTTAAGAATCACTGATTTATAGTTTTAATTGCTCTCACATTTGGGTAAGGAGAATGGTTGCTTTCAGTGTTTGAATCCCCTTAATTCAGGAGAGGCTTTTGTTTTTATCTTCTGTCTGGCCTTGTGCTTGTCCTGGTTGGTCCCAGACTCCTCTTTCTTAATTTGGCCTTTCAGAATTAAGAGGGTGGGGGGCAGGGAGATAGGGAATCAAAAGGAAATGATCCTTCTTACTATATTTAGCTTGTGCTTACTCACCTTAATTATAATATTTTTTGTTTTTATAAATGCAGAAACAAATCTGCTAAGTTCCAAATCACCCTGTCCCCAAACCCCAGGATAGCATGTTTTAAATGCAGTACTTCAAAATACAATGGAATAGCATTATGGTTTTAAATGGTATTAAATCTTTATCATGCTTAACTAAAAGGATGTGTGCAAAGTTTTGTCACTTTCTTGCCTATTTCTGGTGCTTGCTTTATGTCTTTCAGTGTCTGTGGGGATTTTAATTTCTATTGTGTAGTTAAAAAGCACTCATGGTGTGGAACTATTTTTTTAATCTCCTGGCTACCATATGGGATCTGTCTCAGGAATCAAAGCTACAAAATGCATGCAGTTTATAAATCATAATGTACAGTTAAAAGGAGGAAGAATTGTTTGATCATTTTTAGTTGGCTGATTAGATGAGTGGTTTTCAACCGGAGTGTCACGAGCCCCCTTAAGGTGTGCGCAGTGCGCGCTTTGTGCACGTCTGCTGCTTCAGTGCTGTGATCAGCCTAAAGCAGGCAGGAGCTGGGTGGCTTTAGCCTTCGCAGTCTGGGCCCTCCCACACTCCTCCCAGAAACAGGCGTGCGGGATATTCTTCCTGAACGTCTCTGTCTGGGAGGATGATCAAGGGGGCCAGACTGGGGAGGGCTGCACAGCGCGAGGCAGTTCCTGTCTGCTTTCGGCTAATCACTGCCCTAATGCTGCAGTCTCGTGCGCATGTACTATGGGCAATCCAGGCTGGTGCTACAGCAGCCGCGCAGGGCAGTTTTATGTGGAGGCACCATAACTCACTCGAGAAACACTGAAGTAAGCTGAGGCAGCGGCAACAATGCTGCCACATTCCCTTAAATATGACCGTGTACGAGAACCAGAGTATCAGACCTGAAGTCTGCTTGTGCTGTCATGTTTCCTGCATTGGTAGTGGTCTTGCATGCATTTGTGATGTACATTGGTGTACTTATGCTCAGTCTCATGGGAAATTTCTCAGAAGTGATATTGAGTACTCACTTTAGTGCAGTTGAGTTATGCTACTGGGATGTCTTTCTTGTTTTCCTGGTCACAACAACGTTAGTCCCTTTCCTCTGTCTGTGGAACAAGCATGGTCTAGGAGAAACGTTACAAGTTTCATGGTGTCATGTCAGTGTGCTTAAGCCCTAACCTGGGCCCTTTCTAGGAGTGTTAGTTCAGTCTTCATTTCCATCCAGTCCTTAGCCACGCTAGTAAAGGTGCCACCAGGGCCTATTTACTACTATTTATTGGACTCTAAAACTAGCCGAAACATGTAGAATAGTTCTCCTTACTTGGGTAAGTGATATTATTATGCCACTTCTATTTGAACTCGGTGCTTGATGCATGTATGCTATTAACTCAGGATTTTCTTGCTTGTGTTTGCATTTACATAATTTTATTTCTTTTTTTTTCGTTTTCAGTTTCATAGGAGAATTTATAAAGGAATCCCACTACAGCTCAGAGGTCAAGTCTGGTCTTTACTACTTGATGTTCCTAAAATGAAAGAAGAAATGAAAGACTTTTATAATGTGAGTCTGAAAAATTCTCCTGTAGAATTAAGAATTGTAAGCTCTCGGGTACTGGGAAATAAGAAACATAGAGCAATAGGATTAATGGAACTGATATTTAACTGTATTTCCTTTCTGTACTGGAAGAAAAACCTTGTAATTTACAGGCCTGACATTTGACCAATGTGTGTTGTGGTTTTGTAGTTCATGTAATTGAGCTGATTCCACCTCTGCCTCTTCCCCCAGAGAACACCTCAGACTCTAAGTGCAGGTCTACAATGAAAAATGACTGTATAGAAGTAGCATCATCTTACTTTGAGAGGAAATTCAGGAGTTTGTTCATGGAGTCCTGTCTATTTAATTTAAAAAATGCAAGTTCCAGGTTTAGTGAGCAGAGCAGAGTGGAAGAAAGTGAAGTCTAGTGATAACATTTTGTCCACATGCACAGGGTGGACCAGTTTTTTTTGAACTGCTTTAGAAACAAGATTTGAGTCCAACCTGTGCAGACAATTACCTACACTCTTGCATTGGATTAATTTGTGTTAACTTAGAGTGGTACAAGATATAAGCCAAATTTTAAATCATTTTGAGAGGGTGCACATATGAATTTAGACAAGTTTAACTAGATGGGTATAAAACCACACCGTTGGTACTGAGTTGGGCCTGAAGCTGCCTTGTGTGGAGCAGATCTGAAGGTATGTCTGATCAGTAGTAGCTCTGCTGCTAAAACTTTGCCTTCTTCCATCTCTAGCCTGCATGATGCCATTCTACTTCTTCCTTAGGCCCCAAGTCTTATGTATATTTTCTCTGTCCAGATATACAAGTCAGTTTAGAATGGCTTAAACCAGTAGGAGCCAACTTTTTTGGCCAGCATGCCATAAATTAGTCTTGTACCTTCCCTGAATACCACTTTGATCTCTTCCTCTGCCCGCTCTGCTGCTCTGCTTCCCGTTCTGTGCTTCCTATCTGTACTCCTATTTTGCTTTCTGCTTCCTGCCCTGTTTGCTGCTGTCCCTTCCCTGATCTCTCATGCCATGCATAGACTGCCTGTGCCACTTCTGGCATGTGTGCTACAGATTAGCCAGCCCCTGATTTAAACAGTTTAAGTGGTGCAGCTTGAAGAAGAATACATGAAAGCTTACTTATGTCTGTCCCACCCATGTAGTTGGTCCAATAAAAGTTATCGCCCACAAGAATTCTTGTCTAAAACCTCAGAAGTATACCTGGTATTAGTGAGGTATTATTTTGAACCAGTTCCAAGTGAACCACTTCACTATTATGTGCGGACAACGAACTTTGTGTCTGGTTGGGTCTGAAATTAATCAAGCTGCTTTCTAGGGAAAGTCTTTTTAAATCTTCATCCTGAGACAGAGGCATTGAGTAGCCCCTAGAATATGCAGCCCGCAGGAATGCAAAAGCATTAGTCCGCACGATACCCCCTCTCATCCTATCTCCCTGTTCAGCCAATGGGGGTCTTTCTCCCCCACTAGGGAAATCCTGGGGAAAGTTTAGCCATGTGCCACTGCAAGGTGTGCTGCGCTGAGTACACTCCCACTCCATCGTGGTGGCTCAGCAGCTCTGCAATGCCTAAAAGGGGACTGTTCAACTTAGACCCCTTGGCAGTGTACATGCAGACACCTCTGAACTGCGTCAGTTGGGAACTAGTTCAGTTGTTAGTGTGCCCACACCTTGCTTGAATCTACTTGGGGCTTGGGAGTGTTAGAACTTGGCTCTCAGCATAAGTATGAGTTGTTGAAGGTGCTGAGAGGTGACTAGTGTACATTTTGTGCCTCTTTTCCCACGCATAAATTCTGTGGTAGGTGGATGTGGACATGCACCTTTATAGCATTAGTTGTATCCATGGGCAAGCTGGGTTATGAAAATGATTCACTCTTAAGACACTTTTCCGTACTAAGCGGTTTAAGCTGAGAAGTTTCAAGTTTGTTTAATTCAGCAACAAACCAAGTGGCTGCAAACAGGTTCTTTTTTTCTGTTTTAAATGCTTTCATTTTTAACTGAAGTTAGTCTCTTTATTTCTGTTTCTCTTAGAAATTGAAATATCGAGCACGAGGGTCTTCACCGGATATCAGACAGATCGATCTTGATGTAAATCGGACATACAGAGATCATATCATGTTTAGAGACAGATATGGTGTTAAGTAAGTACATCAAAATACTTTCAATTCAGTTATTTGTTGTTTGTCGTTCAAATAGAATTGACCGGTCTCAGACTCCTCTGACCTACCCAAGAATTACGACAGGGCTTTGAATTAAAATATGCAGATATTAGAAACTACTGGGCAAAACTTTACTGGGCCTTTTTACTTCTCTGTATTTCAAAAACAGGTATTTGGCTAGCAACCAGTTGGCTTTCTCTCTTTAGGGTGCAACACTTAGGGACTGAAAAACAAGGAAAAGGAATTTGAGATTATTTTCAGCCATATGTATTGACCCTGTTTTTATAAATATCATCTTGTTCAAAATCAAGAATTTTGTAAAGCAAATCCAGAGTGCGTGAAAATACTGAGTTATTTATTAAATGAGTTTTTATCCTCATGGGGAAAAAAGTTAAATATATCAATATTTTATATCACCCACTGTTGTTTAGAAAAACAAAATACAATTATTACTTCTCTAATACTTTACATTTCCTGCGGGAGTTTTACCTGTTTAGTAATGAAATAATTGACTGTATCAATGTCAACACTGTCAGCTTTTGCATCAGTAGCCTCTTGTGATGAGTGGGGCACATTTCATTTCAGTAAGTGGTTCAGTAATATTTTCCCCAACGTCTCTGGAAGACAACAGTGTATTGATCTGCTTTCCAAAGATTATATGCAGTCATAACAGCTACAAATTTGAATATATTATAGTTTTATTGTTCATATGTTGTACTTGGTATGCAGAAAATGGCCTGTTCCTTTGAGAACTTTGAGTCTGAATGAAAACTCAAAATTTTGTAGAAAGCTGGACAACAATATCTTTGGTAGAGCATAGTGCACATCTCTATGAGTACTTGGGGAAAGGATTGTACCAAAATATCTTAATTCAATTGAGTTGTTTTTTTCCCCCTCTGAAACTAAATTGCTTGTTTTTCAACACGCTATGCTCTTCTGAATGTTCATCCTGTTTTATGATGAAGTGCTAGAGGTAGCATTTTAAATAAATAGCGTAAAATTGTTACGTTATTGGAAACAACCTGATGATAAACAATAATAGTGTTATTTTGCCTCTTCCATTTAGTTTTCACTTTATGCTTCAATCTTCTCTCTGCTATATATGCAAAAAACCTGCAAAATTAATTAAAGACTCATTATTATTTCTGACTGTTGCCTGGCTTCTAAACACCAGGCAAGAAGTAATCAGAAAAGCGCCAAACAAGATGCACTTCATTATTTTGTTTGACTTCTTCTGTACCTGAAAAAACCCCGAAAAGTTTTTAATCTGTGTGCTTAGGCATAAGTTTAAAAAGCATATTCAGTATTTCACCATTAAGACAGCTAATATAAGAAAACTGTAGGATTATTTTGTTTGTGCATATGCTGAAAGTCTGAGGGAGAAAAGAGTGAAGGGGAAATCTTGTGCGTTTTATATGGCAAGTAATAGTGTATATCTGTCTGCAAGCTAGCAGACCGAACCTCACACTACAAAGACCAGTTTTATGTTTAATCAAAGATGCCTTTATATCCAGCTCAATCCCATTCCTTTCATCCTGGGAGACATACAACCAAGATTTTTTTTCTAAACTAATCTATTAATTTAATTTGCATCAGGCTGGCATATAATGTTTTGTCCATACATTAACATTAAGTCTTGAGAGGAAGCTGAATGTTCTTCTTTGTTTTAAAATTCTTACGCCAAGTTAGTGAAATATGATGCAGCATTTAAAAATGCAGAATACAATCTATATATGAATGGAGCTTCTACCTACCTCTCTGTTTATCTGCCAGGGCAGATTTTCTTAAACTGTCCTTCCTTTTCCTTGTAAGGTAGGTCTGCGCTGGATAAAAAATAAGAGAGGAGAAGTTAAAAGTAGTTTCTTTTTTAGAGGAATATTTTATAGCATGGTTTAATCAGCCAGTGCAATTAAAGACTAAATAAAATAAAAAGCAGAAATTTTCCTTCCAGTGAAATAAGATTCAAGTTTAATGTCTAGTAACACAATAATTTAACATTACAATAGCAGACATTGAAACCCAAGTTTTGACTGTGAGTGTTTTCTAAGACTTTGAAACGAGACTCATTAGACTGGAGGTTCTTATGCAGAAAATAAATTGGTATCTTCATTTTTTCATTTCAAACTCCAATTATTAAATGCTTTTCTTTTTTTTCTTGTTACTCCAGGCAACAGGCTTTATTCCATGTTTTAGCAGCATATTCTATATATAACACGGTAAGCCTTCTTGCATATATGCTTAAGATTAAACATAGTTTCTTTAAATAGGCTACAAAAATTTTTGAAACCAAACCTCAGTATACATAAGTCGGCAGTGCTGCCAGTTCAGCCTGACTGTCACGTGGCTATCTGGAGTTCAAACCCAGTCTAAGCATTTCTCCTTGGTGATCAAGGATACAACAAAAGTGAAGGGCTTGGTTTTTGGAACTTGTCTACTTTGTGAGAGCTCTAAGTTATGTGGGACCACTAGCTACTGCCAGTATCTCATTCTGAGAGTGTCTGATAAAAGCAGTACCTAACAATGTTAGTAGTCCATTTTAGAAAACCAGTGTGAACCGCATTTGAGGATATGTGGGTGCTCGCAAAGTAAATCTTGAACAGTTCAATCTGTGGAAGAATAGTGGACCATCATTTCCTGCATCTTTCTGGGGGAGAAAGCAAGTATATTTTACTAAGCAGTGACAAAGAGAGAAGCAAGCCGCAACACAAAAAGAGAAAGAAGAGAAAGTTAAAGTGGTGGCATAAGGCGTGGAGGAAGGCGAAAGAGAGCTAGCCAGACTCTATTTGTAGGATGGTGCTCTTCATCAGGAAAAACTGGCAGCTAATTAATATTCTGTGCTTCTATGCCATCCTTCTAGGAGCCACACAGCGCTTTACAATCAGCAATGTCTCCTATTAAAGCTGAGAGGTACATAAATACACCACAGAAACCCGAATGATTTGACCCTGATTCAGGAGTGCATTCAAGCATTTGTTTAAGTCCACCCTGGCATTTAAACCTTTGAAATGCTGAATATGAGGATGCTTTCCTAACTTTGGTTGTTAGACTTCATGTTAGCTGTTAGAAAATTTCCTCTTGTAGAGCATCTAAGATTGAAAGCGTACATGATGTAAATGTTGCTATTGTGCCCATTTCTAAACATGTACATGATGGTTTATTCAGCAAGTGCTTTTATGCATGTGTTCATAGGTAATAAGCAGGGATCCTGGTTTTCTCTGTTTAAACATTGCAGATTATCTGATTAAAAACTCAGATCTGTCTTTTTCCACAATTAAAATGAAATGCTACTCTATATTTAGGTATCATTTGATCACAGCGTTTTATTGATACATTTATAATTTTAAAGCAGTTAGGAAGCCTACCAGTACCTCAATCACTATAATAAAAATAAATGTAAATACCTATAAATGTTGGCATTTGATTTGGGGTTTTTTATCATGGAAAAGTAGAGCTCCCTCTTCCCACTTCACTCACCAGGATGTGGGTCCAGCTGCGGCTATCCCCTCCCACTGCTTTGTGGCACTGAGCAGCCCTGATATGCCAGCATTTTGCCCGTGCCATTGCCCTTCACTCCCAAGCCACAGCCCACCAGCCCTGCTGGTGCCCCTCACTATGCACAGTTCTCTGGCCCTGCTGTTACCTCCCAATTTGACCCACAGGCCCTGCTGCCCCAAGCCATGCTGGAGGGGCCCCCAGCTGCCAGGGCTATGGGGTCAGGAACCCAGGCCTGCAGTCTCCTGCCGTTCCCCAGCAGCTCCCGAGCCCTGGCTGCTGCCAGTGGACTGGAGTGTGGAGCCCAGCACTGCTGGAGCAGAGCCTGTGAGAAAATCCACGTTTTCCTATGCTGCTTTTTCCGTGGCAACCTGAAAACCCGGATCCCTGGTGATAAGTTGTGTTAGTCTGAAGTCAGGTAGAAGGTAGGGCAGTGTGGTACCTTGGAGACTAACTGGTTTAGAATGGTATGATGGCCTTACTACAGAAAAGTACAAAATCTAAAACAAAGAACAAAATTACATATCTGTTCTGGGTTTATGCCCATATATTTAATGTTTATTTGTAGAAGTATTTAAGTAGAAATATATTGTACTAGTGGCAGGGTGCCGAGGCAAGGGCCAGGCTGCACTTATTGCCCTGATCCTGGGTTGGAGGCTGGAGCCCAAGCTGCAGCAGACGCCTTCTTCCTGCTCCCTCCACTGGTTTTGTACTCAGTTCTAAGATGAGGGGCTTCCCTCCCATGTTAAATGAGGGAAAAACCCCTTGTCTTAAAATTGAATAAACACTGTTGGTGTGCATGTATGTATATATATATATTTTTTACACTTACCACATGCATAATGATTTTCTTGCTGTTACTGTTTTTACTGTCTAATTTTCAGGAGGTTGGATACTGTCAGGGAATGAGCCAGATCACAGCTTTACTCCTTATGTATATGAATGAAGAAGATGCCTTCTGGGCCCTGGTGAAGTTGCTTTCAGGTCCTAAGCACGCTATGCATGGTATGAAACTCTAGTTCATGTCACACACATTACATTTAAACTTATCCTTATAATACTGTAAATTCTTTTAGACAGATCCTGTGTACTTGTGTGGATCAGTGTCTAACCCAGTGAGACCTTTTTCTGATTCACGACTATGATGTATTGCATCAATATAAATAATATTTATTAATTTCTTAATCAAGTTGGTTAAGGCTTATCTATAGTTATATGTGATAATTTTTGTAGAGCTGTGTTCTCCAAATTAGACCATTTCTTTTCTCTCAAATTATTTTTGTCCTTTTCAAAGACTAAGCTCTTTTTTCTTTTTTTGACATTATGAATTGGGGAATTGTAATTGTTTATAATGTTCCTTTAGAATTGTCAGGTTTTGTGTATTTTTATGTGCTATGTCTCTTCAGCTGTAAATGTTATTGGTTTGGTCTGTAAAGTGCTACTTTATCAGAAGCATTTAAAATGCAGTTACATGTATTATTTGAACACAAATGCAGCACTTACAGGTATTTATTCTAAGGACTGTGTTTCTGGACTTCATTAATGATGTTAATGGAAGCTACATTGGTTATTTTTGCTTGCAGGATTGAAAGCTGGTTATATAGACATTTATATAGCAGTGTAGTAATAATGAAAACAAAACACCCCTCTCCCCCCCCGAAAAATGCACAAAAAAACTGTTGCGGCTGTGGTACCAACTGGCCAGACAGAAAAATTTGAAGTTAAAATTGACCTTATGTCTAGGCTTAACTTGGAGTTTTTTTGGCTTTATCTTTGGCTCTCAAATTTCCTGGCTCCCAACATTTTGTTACTTTCGTTACTATTGTGGCTTTTATCTTTTAAACATCAGTATTTTTATGCATCCTGTACCCAGAAGTTCCAGTCGCTCAAGCTTTTTATAGTAAATGAGTGATTTAGAAATCCTTAGCTCTTGCAAGCCTGTGAAAGTAAAGTCAAATTGTTCTGGTTGCTGCATGGCTCCTCTCTCTTGTGACTTTCAAATATACCCAGGCTTGCTTCCTTGCAACATGAATTGCTACACCTACATTGCATCTCTACCAAAACAAAAAACTTGTGAAGGTAAAGGGTTGTATCTGAGATGGAGCAGGGCCTTTTCTGCCATAGCTTGGGGGCTGCAGGGATCAGCTGTGCAGGGTGCCAAGCTCTGCTGGTGGCGGCAGCAGCAGGTGGGTTCCCCTTCCTGTGCATGCTTCCTGTTCCAGACCCCAAGTGTCCCCTGCCAGCTCAGGAGGAAGTGCAAGAGGGGGAACAAGCTGGGGTTGGTGTATGGAAGCTACCCTCTTCTGCAGTGCACAGTCGGGTGCGCAGGTTGTGATGCAGAGGAGGTGTGGATCTCGTTGGGCTGTGACCTCAAGCTAAAGCAGGAGCCCAGAGCAGTGGCTTGGGGGAAAGTCTGACTGGGCTGGTGAGATGCTGTTGGCCATATGTGGTAGGCAAGACCCACTTCCCTGTAGGTGCGAAGGGCAGCTTGTGGGGACATCCTGGCTGGTGACATGGTTCTGCTGAGGGCTGTGGTCTCTGGCATGGCTCATGTTCAAGTGCAGGGTGGGTTGCAGGTGTTCTTGGCTCTGGTGGGTGTGGCAGCATTGCCCATGACCTCAGTGAAATACTTCCCAGGCAGGGCCAGCCCTGGAAGGGTAGGGAGCCCATTGCCCTTGCATTTTGAGCCAAGCTTTCAGTGACTCCATGCTCTTGCCCACCTACTGCTGATCTCTAACTCTGGGCAGGGATTCGCTGCAGCCTGTGAGGGGTAGAGGACCTCGCGTACCCCGAGTACACATGCGCAGCTTTCCTTGAAAAATAGCTTGCTGTGGGAAATGGGGGACCTGCTTCTCTCCTCCTTTCTCCAGCTGAGCTTAGTGCCTTATGCCGCTCCTTCCCACAGCCCTTGGCTCCCCCCATCCCTGGGTCAGCCAGAGACAGTGATAACAGCAGGTAGGTCTCTTCCTCTTCTGCCCAGAGGCATAATTAATAGGGTCTGTGCCTTAGGCACAGGTGGAGGGAGCATGAAGGAGAGGAGTGGTGCCACTGAGCATCAGTGGGGAAGGGTGTCAAGAGCACTGTTTGGAGCAATCTGAGCCTTGGGGACTCAAAGTCCTTTGCTGCTACTGCACCATGGTCCTCACCATCTTTTCCTGTCCCCTCCATTTGTGTAAGCTGAAAAATAAGTGAAATGTTTTAAAATTAAATCCAGTTAAGATATTCTCCCCTAGGCCAAGTTTGTCACTTAACCAGTTTCAACTTGGTACAGAAATTTTCTCATAAGGGTAGACATAAAAGCTGCTTGATAAAATAGTACTTAGTATTTTTCAACTGAGAACTACTAAGTGCTTTAAAAATAAGCTTTACAATGCCCTAGGGAGGAGGTTTGTGCTTAATAATGTGCTACCATAGTCTTAATTTATTTGTTGAATGACTGCAATCTTCCAGATGATCAAGTGCTCTGCTTTCATTTCAGTATAGATGCTTAAAATCAGTTTATAGAAAGACAAATGCTTCTGGAGATTCTGAATGTTGTATATATCTAGGTATAGATATATATGCAAGTTGTTATTTGCACTTATTCTCTGGAAAAGTAGCTTTAAATTCTTATATTTCAAACCTAAACTATGTTGGGCCTAAATTATTGATATGCATGGGTTTTAAGTGAAAATGTGGGGATAACAGAGAATCATAAAGTTGGAAGGGACCTTGAGGATCATCTTCTCCAATTCCCTGCGTAGATGCTGGCTGCACTATTCATAAACCATCAGAGAAGAACATCTATATGCCCTCTTTTTGGGAAACCTCTGATGAAAGATTCCTCAACTCTGAAAGCCTCTCTTCTCATGCTTAATATGAGTTATCATTGCATTGCACTCTAAAATAAATGGCTGTCTACACGACTGTTAGTGATAGTGGGACATTTCAGTTACAAAGCGGTGCTGCCAAGAGTAGGAGAGCTGAAGTTCCTCCTTATAAACAAAGCACTTTCATCTCTGTCTCATTTGCCATCCACCTGTCACCTGGGACTCGCAGTTTTTTTTTCGGTGCAGCCAAGTATGTCTCAGCCTACCCAGCCAGACTAATCCCTAGTATAACTCCACTGAAATCAAGGGATGAACTGCAGCCTTAATGTTTTATGTATGACACGAAGTCTCTAAATCATAAAATATAGGTATGTGACCCTGAAAATGATTTAGATTTTTGAAAGCTATTTCCTTCAGGATTTTCATTATCTTACAGATTGAAGATAATGAATTAGTGTTCGTGAATGGAAAGAGCAACTGCACCTTTGAACATTATTAATGATGCATAATTAGCTTTGAAGTATTCATTCAGAGTTTACGTAAAGGAAAAAAACAACCTTGCCTAGCCAAGTGAAATTAAATTAATATGCCAGCAGACATTTCTTTATTCATGGGATAGAGGAATCGTAATTTTGATGAACATTTTGTGGCATGCTGCACCCATCTCATTCTGGAATATCAGCCCTTCCTGCTAAGTGGCTGTAAATATTGCACTGAATTATTGAACTGGAGCCTGGACAGAAGTCATTTTTGAGTTGTAAAGTTTGATTCTATTCTGACTAGAGACTGTAACAGAATATTTAGAAGGCCCATGTGTCTCCAATCACCTACTTGGTTTACTCTTCCTCTGCCCGCAGTGCAAACTCAGCCAAGGCAGGAAAACTGGGTGCCTTTGTTTTCACACACAGTATCTGTACAAATTCATGCCTCTTTGTTTTCTGTGATACTTGGTCTGAATAGGCGAACCTTCCCTACCTTCTCTAATGTAACTGCTCGGGCAGCTGTCTGCATCTTTTCTGACCCAAAGGGCAAATTTGCTGAGTAAGAAGGTACCTCTCTATGTTCATTTTTCAGAGCAAAACAATGGTGGTGTGATCATTTTATATATAGCTATATATTTTTTACTATGGTGTCTTGGAGAGTAAACTAAACTTATTTTCTTATAAATGTGCCAAAAGCTACTGTGTAAATTATTTTGATTCTTACTGTTTTGAGTATCTAGACTTAAACCCAACATGTTAACACTATGAATACATTTTAGATGGATGTTTGTGAAACATATCCCTGTTGAGGTGTGTGAGTGTGTGTTTTATTTTTCCCCCTTAGGGTTTTTTGTTCCTGGCTTTCCGAAACTGTTGCGGTTCCAAGAGCATCATGACAAAATATTGAAGAAGTTTTTGTCAAAGCTTAAGCAACATTTGGTAAGTTACTATCATGCCAGGTAAAAGCATTGTTAATTTAATTAAACTCCTGTTTCACCACAGTTTAATCTCTTCTTTAGAGTATTGCTGACTACAGGGGGAGACACCAAGCTCAAACAGGCAAAAGAGCTGTGAAGTTGCTGGGAGTCTTGGCTGAGCTGGGAGGTTGATTGATTAACTGGGGTTTTGTAGCTGAGATTCATAACCTCAGTACTTTGAATTTTCGGTTCCTGAGAACGTGCTATTTAGGATGGATGGTATTTAGTAAATTCTTGGATACTTAACGTCTTTGAAAAGAATTTATCACATCAAGAACCAGAATTCAGTGCCTGCAGGAAGGAAGGACTTTGTACTTAGGTAAATTCCTCTTCAGCCAAGGAGCATTTCTTATTTTAAAAAATGAAAACCTGAGGATTCTTTAGAACTTGGATACAGGAAACTTTTCAGACCTGTATTTACTTGATTAAAAGATCCTTGGAACAGGGACCATATTTCTGTTATCTTTTCATTCCTGTGTAAAGCGAATTCAGGCCGAAGAAAAGTTGATCATAGAATCATACCAAATATTAAGATGGAGTATGGAGGAGAAGACATCAGGAGCTTGTGGCCCTTTATGAAAGAGCTGTTGTCTTGAGCAAGAAAAGAGCCTTGAGAATGTAACGGGCCAAGCACATTGCAAGAACTGATGAGAAAAGGCATGTGAGGCAAATTTGGGAAGCTGAGGTGAAGGGTATCAGACTTCGAGGCAGACCGAGAAAGATAGCATAAAATTTGATCTGGAAGGGGTAGGTGAAGATGCAACAAAGAGGAAGGAGATTGCACAAGAGAGGAGAAGATGGAAGGCAGTTATAAGCTGCCAAGGCACGTGAAACCAGTGGGAGGGAGAGAAATCATGCCAAATAAGTCTGGAGGGAACCCATGAGGTCACCCAGTACAGCCTCCTACTTGACGGAGCATCCCAATCTAAATCATTTTAGACAAGGGAGAGGCAACCCTCCGGTATGCATGCCAATTAGTGGCACATGGAGAGATTTTCCTTGGTGCCAGAAGGCAGGTAAGCCAAGGAAAATGTTTAAAAAGTATGTATTTTTTTTTTTTTAAGCTGCTGCTCTGGCCTCTGGAGCAGTGACAGATCCCAGTGCAGCAGCAGGCATGGGGGGCAAGGTCAGGACAGCCCAGGCAGGGATGCTGTCTGTGTTCTGCTGACCCCTCTTC
>JAGPOW010001296.1:131746477-131766950 GCA_030014935.1 Caiman crocodilus
AAAGAGTCTCTCTGTATATGGTATATTTTTGCTGGGGCAAATTGGACTGTTGCTCAACTTTTCACAAGATGTATATAAAATACCTTTATCATAATTTTAGGAAAGTTGGTAGATTTATCTGTTTATCTGCTGTTATCTTTAGTTGAGTGAGTCTGATTCCTCATTTGTTCTTCATATGCCTTTGATTATTTCTTTTCACTCTGATGCTCATTTTAGTTTTTCTAATCATTGTCTTCAGGCAGTAATATTTTTCTACAGGCGCTCAGCATTCCCTAGACATTTAACCTTGCTCACATGCCTGCCTGTCGGGTTTTGCTTCCCACATGATCTCTAGCTCTTTTCTTTTATTTTTCCTTTTGTGTAAACTTGTCATATCATTGCACACTGCAATCTGGGAAAAATCACATTTTTTCAGTTGAAATTGGAAGGGAGACCTGCTTCCTCTAGGTTCTTGTACTGAGCAACCATAACACCTTTAATTATTGTGAAGTAAAAATAATTTCTAAAGAACATACGAACATGGAAGACGCCATCAGAGGGTTGTATCAGTCACCTGAGAATCGTGGAGAGCTAATTAAGCTTGGTGGAATTCTCCATCTGGCAATCTGTTCGGGTGTTTAGATTTTCCTGCACTAGTTGGACAGACTGTGGTAGAATATCAAAAGAGGTATTAACTTTGCACAGCATTAAAGTAATGCAAAAGTCTTCCTGGTAGAGCTTTCTCTGGCCTGTTTCTTGTGGGGAATCTAACCCTGAATTGGGACCCGGGTGGGGAGGAATGACATACAGTATTTGATTTCCGGCCCCCCCGCCTTTGAATATTTTGCTTCATGTAATCAGATGAAACACTTAATTTTTTACCTGAACGGCTACAGTCCAGAAGCTAACCATATTGTTCCATTTTAAGTACCATGACCCTACCCAGGTAATACAGAACATTTGTCAGGATACTCTGGTCCAAATTAGGAATATTTGCGGACGTTAGTACTCAGGCCCTCCTGGGTCATTCAGTCCAGTCCCTGTACTTGCAAGCAATCGTTTACCCAAGGAATCTCCCAAATCACCATCTCAAGCCTTCACACAACTACAAGGCATGGGGCAGGATACCTGGAACACCAGGAACAACTTGCAGAAGGAATTGGCATCCAGCAGCCCACAAACTGGATCTGGCCCGCCCAAGTGATTTCATCTGGGTTGCAAAACCCAGGCCATTTCAGCAGCAGGGCAGTTTTGTGTCTGTTGGTGACCGCTAAGTTGCGCATGCGGTGGCAATACTGCGGTGGGGAGAAGCAGTCATAGTGGTGGCTGGGTTGGAAGCACCAGCCCACCTTGTACTGAGCTGTGTTATTTCAGCCTGCTGCCCCTGCTTCGTGACGTGCCACAGATGAAACCAGGGGAGCTAAGGGCAGTGCCCTGCTTCTGCAATGCCTGGGAAGTAGTTTGTTAATACGTATTCCAAAGTTCCTAGGAAAAGAGCCTTGCTTTGTGCTACAAAGCAATGCAAACCAGCTTCACAGTCTGTGCCAATCTAAATTACAGATAAAATTCCTTTCTGGCAACGTGTGGTGATTGATATGACCCTGATCAAAAAAGCAAGACCCTCTTGTCAAACAGCTTGTCAAATCTGCCAGTGTTCACTGTCTCTCAAAATCTGCATGTTGCCTGTCTCCAAACTCCTCAAAATCCCGGACCCCTGCAATTGAGCTATGGGTCATCTTAGATCAGTGGGTGATGGCAGGGATAGCATTGTGGTATGTTGTGAGTTCCAAAAAAAGTCTAAACACAGATTTCTCCTTTGGCTCGTGTCAAAAAAGTCCTTTGAAATGCTTACAGATCATGAGAGTCATTTCCCACTTACCAAGGGAAGTCACAGAGCCAATAATAAAATCAGTGTTCTTCCAGAGGACTTGTTGCTGCTTAAAACACAACCATAGGGGTAGAAAAAAGGATCCTGAACCTATAGTCCTGAACTGAACAGCCAGGCCAAAATTCAAAGTGGAAAATTCTGCAGTCCACTCCTACAGCTTACTCCCACTCCATTTTGATCCAAAAAGCACAAAGTGGCCAAAAAAATAGCCCTTGGACTTGTATCTTACAGCTCCTTACATCTGTGAATCCCTTACAATGCTTACACTAACTTGAAGTAGTTGAGAATTTTTTACATCTACTTTGATTGTAATATGAATAAAAGTTGACCGATTCAAAATTTTTCTTTGCCCACTTAGATATTTCAGTCATTTTACTATATCTCCAGTAACCCCACCTTTGAAGCTCATCCACTTTGGTTGAATCCACATATCAGTTTCTGCTATGTGCCGCAAAACTAATGGAGAGTGGTTTTTTCATAGATTTTAGTCTTCAATTTATTTATTTTTCAATGAAATGTGTGGCAGTGGATGCAATATAACTTTACTGATCATCTGTCAAAGGATGTCTGATGCCTGCTGTAAATGGTAGCCAGGGAAATAGGGCTTATGATGCTGACAGATAAAGCAACAAAATTATGTCACTCCACAGCTACTTTCTTATGTCTGATTTTATATATATACTTTTCTGCTGTGTTTTCTTTCAGAGGAGTTTGGGATTTTTCACTTATATGTTTGGAGAAAAAACACGTAGCTATCTTTTATCTTCTTTTTTCATTGAACTGCACTTCAGTTGTTAACCAGCTAAACCAAGATACTTTTCCTGTCTTTTTTTTTCTTGTGTGATGTGACTGTTTCCTAGTGCTTAATTAAAGGAAGTAAGTGTGTGGAATGGTGCTGTTTTTAGCAATTTTAGGTATTGGTTCTGCATGATTTAATAATCTTTATTTATTGCTTGAAGTCTTTAGTTTGCATATTTTTCCTCTATAAACGAAGCGATGATCCAGCCGGCTGTGTTGGCTATTGTTCTTAATTTCATTTAGAATGTTCTGAAGAAGTGTAGAATTAGTGATACAAAATGCATTGTAGTTATAATCAGAAAGGCTCGTTCAGACACGCACAAAAAAAAAAGCAATTAGTGACTAAATTGGAAGCTAGACAGTTTAAATCTAGAAGTGTAAGCCATATGATCCGTACCTAACCCTTTAGGAGCTTCTGACCGTTCAGGCAGCGGGGTAAGCAGTGGCACGGGGATGATTGTAGCCATCCCTTGTCTTCCCATCACTGCTAACGTGTGCCCATTTGGGCTCTGTAGTTAGGAATTTGGTGTCAGAAAGTCGGAGACCCGTCCTTGTGCCCTTCTCAGGTTGAAGGTCTTCAAATCTAGATTAGAGGTTAAACTGGGGTATGGGTACTTTTTTCACCTCTCCTGTGAAAGCAGACAGGTATTACATGGAGCTAGAAAAGAGAATGGGAGAAGTCCTCTGCTTCCAGGACCATTTATGTACTACTTCCTATTGGAAAATATATACACAGGGCTGGAACTCCTCCTTTCTAGCAGGAAAAGGCACCTGTGACCAGAGTCCTGCTCTCTGTGGATCTCGCTGGGGCATCCTCTCCTCTCTGTACAGTGGCATGGCTTGCGTAGGAGGAGTGGAAAGTGGCTGATCCCTGTGTCTAGGGCACTCTTTTGAGAAGTGGCTGGGGTTTTGAGTTGCCTCAGTTTCCCATTTGGGTACTCAAATGCTGAGCTGTTGTATAAAAGATGGACAGCAAGATCACCATCATTGCCTTCTTTTTCTTTGGCCATTGATTTAAAAGAGCAGTGAGCCAGTTCTCCATTCCCATCAAGAATGACTGCCTAACTCCAGGAGAAGGTTTCAGGCTCTGATTCCCAGTCTCACACAGGTCCTAAATTCAGGGCTGCAGGGAGATGCAAAGATAGGATATCAGACATACTTTGTATTCAGCCTTTGCCATTCTCATCTAGTCTCATCCCACTCAGTGTACTAGCTGTTTTGATTCCTCCTCTTGCCTTGAGACATGAGGTAGCAAATGGGTTTTAAATTCCAGTTAGATACTCAAGTGTAGTCCCTTTTTTGGGGGCGTAGAGCAAAGCGACTTAAAAAAAAAAAAAGTGCCTTGCTGGCACACTGATACTCTATGACTAGCTTCTGATTGATTGACAACCATGTCTGTTAATTTGGTTCCTTAACTGCATTGTTTTGAATCTAAATACAGATGTTTATCACTGCAAATGTAGCATAGCCGGAGTAAAGCAGCGTGTATTCTGCTCCGTCTTATGTGCCGCAGCAAATCCATCGGCCAGATTTTGGTTCTGGAATCCCCTTTGCTGATGGTGACACATTAATGAGCAAAAAGACAGCTTGACTTTCAGACAGTAGCTTGAGCTTACAGTGCAAGCAGTTAAATTAAAAAGAAAAACCAGCAACAGAAAAAGCAACCCCTTTTTGACTGGTAAACTGAACAGGAAAAATAGGAGGCCGCTGATGGAAAATAAAATAAACGCAAAATACCAAGATGTCATTTTAAGAGTAATTTTTCTGGCTATTTCCATCCTTGAAAACTGTTAGAACAGTCAAAGTGCATATATTCCAACCTGAAATTAAGGCCAAGGCTATTATTCACCAGAGAGAGCACTTAAAGCACTTTACTCCAATTATATGTCTGTTATTCAATACAAGAAGCTGTTAGTACCCACTGAAGCAATTAATCTCTGAAGTCTTGTAGTTGAGATTGATTTCCACATGGTGGTGACAAAGACTTGTTAGATCAAAAGTCAGAATAAAACCTTTCTGATACAACTTTAATTTCAGATCTTCATAGGAATATTTGTATGGGCCCCTATCCCTGCTACACTCATTTTAGCATATTCACCACCAATAAGCAAACACGTTATTGATTTTTTTTTTTTCCCCCTTTCAATTTACCCTGGTTTTTGTAGCTGTTTCTAGGCTTTAGGTGTTAATAATATTAAGTGAAAAAAGGATTGTGCCAGCTTCCAACAAAGCAAGAAGGTTAAAATAAAGTTATGCTAAAGTAACAGAATGAAAAATCAGTATCAAATGAGGGGATGGGAGGAACTGACAGCTGCAGGGCAAAGTAAAGATAATTGACATTTTTTGGCAGCCATAGGGACCAAAAAAATTGGCTTAATCCCTCACATGTATATTCCCGAAGAAACATGGGTTTTGTTTTGTAAAAATAAGTTTAACAACCATCTTGCAGCTGGTGAGGAAATAATGACTGCCAGTAGAGCAACTAGGGCGGGGGGAAGAGGGCATCGGCGCCGACTACGAGCGGGTGCCAGAATCACGGCCCTATGCCCAGTATTCATGTATGGCTGGAGCTGGGGGAGAGGGAACAGCCAGTGCACCAGGCTTAGGACACATGCTGACAGTCCCCGACCCAAAATTATCTTTGTATTTAAAGCAAGATATAAATTAAAATAAAAAAAGATGCCAGCCTGCAGACAGGTATGTAAGCAGTGAGACTTTCTCCAGCTTCCATTTTCTGACATTAATAAAGCACTCTTTTGGCCTCAACCTATCTATCTGGAGTACAAAACTACAAACAGCGAGAGGCCAGTACTAGACTGCAATTCACTCTAATGAGATCTGCAGGCGTTATAGGCAGGTGAGTGTTGGGCCCCGGGTACAGATGGGATATGTTCTTGTGGGAAGAATGAGCTCGATGACATTTAAATCCCTCTTTGTGGTCTTGCTCCTTCTTCAAAGAAATAAGAGGAAAATGGTTCTTTCCATTAGTGGAAAATTTTAAATACCAGACTAATAAGGAAAAAACAACTTGGCTCCTTTCTTAAAACCTGCATTCAGTCCTGCCCTCCCCAGGTGTATTTGCATTATTTGCACAAAGAATAAGGGCCAAAATCTAATCGAATTCCCTGGTTCGTATTTTTTTAATTTACTCTATGCTTCATCTTCTCTCTTTGTTTATATCCTTATGCATTAGGTTTTCTTTTAATTTAATTTAAACTGGTAAAATGCATAATCTTATTATATGCTTTTACCAAAAACTGTAAATGATGGGTTTTTATTACTATGATTTATATAATTTTATTGTCATTTGTATTGCATTGTTTCAGCAAAAGCTGTAAATAAACTACTACTGCTTAGGTTCAGGGTGAATAAATAATTACGTTCTTCTTTCCCTAAAAAGTCTGACAGTTAAGTGGCAGCTCTGAAAATGCTGGTGTATATCCCCTTGTGGGAGACCCAGTATTTAAACCTTTTGTCCAGTGCCTTGGTGTATTGAAAGAGGGGAAAATTAATCCAAATCCATGCTTCGCCTTTCGGCAGTGGACACCTAAGCGTGGCAGGTTGGGAAGGCTCTTACTGCTCAGAAAGTTCCAGAAAACAAAAATGCCACATTTAAGCAGTGAATAATGCTAGTCTTTGTTGCCAAGGCAACCATCACCTGAATCTGACAGCTTCCATTTCATTTTCCAGTTTTTAAGATGTCCCATTGCTAATATACATCTTAGAAAAGGTTGGTTAACTCGTGTCAGCTAAATCAAGGGAACGGACAGATGATCAAATTGCAGCGAATTAAAATAGGGCAGGGGCTTCCTTGGCGAAACTGCTTTGTGGGAAACATCCACCTGTCTACTCTCGCCCCAGGGTGAGCGAAAGCTAAACAGGGGTAGCTCTTCCATTCCAGGATAAGCTGTCCCGGTTTTATTTTCACGTCTCATGAGGTCAGAGCAGGCAGACAGTTGCCACGCATCAGCTGCTCTACAGTGCGTCGTTTGGTCCCTTTTAGCTTGCACCAGCTGATCGCAAAGATGCTCCATCCAGAAATAGCTGCACGCATAATGAGAAATAAAGCCCATTCTACCCCATTCTCATCCTTGCAGCGAAACAGGGTAGGCATGCCCAAAAGGCTAGTAAAATTCATCGTCGGGCCAGTATTAGAAACACATTCCAGATTTGACGACACCATTGAAAGCCATCCCGCTGATAATTTCCAGATGTTTGAATCTGGGGGCTCTTTAACGTAAATCTCAGTTGAAGACACAGGCATGCCCAAGAGCTGCAGGTGAGGCAGAAGCTGATTTGTGATGGGAGATGGAATGAGACATGATGTGCAACTTGCAAGGGAATTCAGTACTCTGGCATGCTTCAGCGGCAAGTCGCAAGACGTTTTCCTTGCATACTTTTCTCAGTGGAGATGCTTGCTGCCTGTCTGTTTCTGCTGTTACTCACCTGCTCTTTTACCCTGCTTTTTTCTTTATGATTTTTTTTCTCGTTTTGCTTGTGCTTCAAATAGAGGTGAGGATGAACCAATCTTTTTTCTTTTTCCTCTGTTCCCACCAGCACCCGATATCGTGGTCTTCCTGTTCGCTACTACCCCCCAAGTCTCTCCTGGTATTTTATCTCTGGCTTGTTCACAACATTCATGTACATGATATGCATGCTTTTTTGTGAGTTTGAGCTGTGGATCTGTATCAAATATGCATGGGAATGGTATGCAGATTATTCTGCTTTATTTCATGTGGACTTGCTGGGAGTGACTGGCTATAAATACTGTGTTTTTTGGTTGTTTTTTTTTTTGAGGATATTAAATATGCATTTTCTAGCTTAAAACAAATGCATTTTCTTTTAGGAGATGATAGTAGTTTTATAACATGTCTTTATGAGGTAGCATGTTCTTTTAGGGGTTCATGCTGCAACCTCATTGTTTTGCATGGGGCTGTTAGTTCTTGTTGGGTTATGGCAGGAGATGAACAAGTCTGAGTGCATGTTATTTCAAGCATGGCTGAGCTTGGGACTCAGGTGCGAGGTGGCTTTGACTGACTTAGTTATATAATGGAGCCTAAAGTAGCTGCACCTAAATATTGGGAGTGTGAATGATCTTGGCTATGCCAGACAAGATTGAAACGCTGCTTCTACGCAAGACTTCTGATGTCTTGACTGTAAGGCCAGCCTGATTATCAGTTCTGTGAAAGCCTTGTGACCGAGATATAAATCTGTCTGTTTTCATCCCATGTGTTATCTTTTGTCTTCAGTGCCAGCTCTAGTCCCAGTATCACTGGCATATACAAAGCTAAAAGCCTGGTATCCTAATATTAAAATGCAAAAGTTTTCTTGGTAATGAATAGTTGTTACTTTGAAATATTTTGGCTACTGTTTGGTACAGAAATGAATTCTAAATATAACAGCTTCCAAATAGACTGCTGAGGTTTGTTCTGACATCCTTTTTATAGCGATAATTCAGGTTATTACCCATTTCAGCTAAACAGAGCAAACTGCACATACCAATGCTAATGCCTCAGTTGTTCTGAAATGTGAGGGGAAGATGACAAAGTAATCTTTAAAGTAATGGAGAATTCAATAAAAATGTCTAAAATATTCTCATTTGGGTTTCATGGAAGCTTAATGGTAATTAAGAGACCTTAAATGCATTACCTTTAAAAAGAAACAAAGCCACTTATTGTTTAACCAAGTACATTTCAAAGGTTCAAACTGCTCCTTATGCATTTGTTCAAGACTGGAAAGGATTGGAGAGAGCAGTGGATGCTTTTAAACATGTACATGCAAATAGAAAAAAAAATTGCAGATAGTGGAATAATAGCTATTTAATTTCTTTTTAGCTGCATTTCAAACAAGGAAGACAGAACTGGCAGGGGAATTCTGTTTTTTCCTAAAGAAGACATTTATTACATACAAACACATTAAATGGTCTTGGTGAAAATTAAAACATTTTATAGTTGATAGCAGGTCATTTTCTTAAAACCGCCATTTAGCTCCTCATGAATCATTTGGAAGTTATAAACTGAGTTATAAAACTAAGCTCTGTTCTGCATAATTTGTCTGAACAGTTTTTTGTAAGGTGTTTTGTATGCATTGCTTCTCACATCAGACTTAATTCTGATCATTAAAATAGAGCATTCAGGATTAAACAGAAGTACTTTTTGTTTATGATAGTCCGCATTTGATGTCTTTTAATTATTCAGATAAGATTTGAAGCACTAATTGTATATGGTTGTAGTGTTGGGAGTATTTAGTCAAGGCGAAAAACAACCCTGTGCAGAAGAACAGGCCAAGATCTCATTTTCTCCTAGTGTGGGAGTGTAAATGGGACTCAGGTGCAGCAAAAACCCCACAATCAGCAAAAGGTAAATTCTGCACTAAAAGAATAAAGGACAAGTCTCTTCATGGTTGATGCAGTGTGATGTGTATGATCTTAGGAAGGCTACTTTATCAGCCAGTTTCTCAGCACTTATTGCCGTACCTCGTGGTCCATAAACAGGTTGAGAAACATGGCAAGAACTGTAGAAATAAGCCGGTGAATTTTCTGTCCTGCTGCTCATGACATCCATAGGATCAAGCCCTCCCAAATGTTTTTGGGTTTTCTGCCAACCAGTTCTTCAAGCCTTTTTTTTTTTTTTTTTTTGGTTTTCTTCTCTCTGAGGGCAAACAATGTAAAATTTAATCTTTTGCTTGAAAACTTCCCCTGGCCTCTCCTGAAATGGAACTGTAAGCAATTAGCAAGATCGACTGACCTGCCTACAGAGAGAGGCTGAGAAATTACACTGCCATTTTGTGGTGCCAATAGCTTAGAAACTTTGTACAAGAGGTGACCATCTATTCAGGATAGCATGGGTGGAAACCTGGTCAAGCTGTGTTTGTAAAGCGTAGGCTGAAGTTTGTGTTCTGCTGTGAATCGACATGAAGCCATACCTCAGGAAGGTGGTAAGTCTCTGAACTAACACAGCATGCATAGAAGTTGTTTGGAGCAGAGTGAAAATGACATCATCTCATCATAAATGATGACATTGGCATTATTTAGGAGTGTGGCAAATAGACTTCTGATTTCTGGTAGCACTCTTTTGTTACTTTGTCGTTCCATCTGCCATCATCTTGTTGCTTTCTCTTGAACAACTCGGACGTAGGCTGTCTCTCTCTTTGGCTACATAATGACTAGCATGGCATGGCCTTGATCTCCCTTGGTAATTCTTAGGTGCTGTCATAACTAATATCCATTGGTGTGCCTGTAACGAGAACCAGCTGTCAAGGGTGTAACTCATATTATTGATTGTGCAATTACTGTGACTCTCTTAATAGTTCTAAGCACTGCATTAATCTGAGAGAGGAGCATGTGTGAGTGTTTGCTGACGTGCACCCGTATAGACACACGGAACGAATTGGTCATACATATAACTGGTAATGGTGAGTTATTAACTTTTAACCTCAGACTTTGAGTGATGGAGGAGAGTCATGCAGTCCTGTCTCCAGCAAAGCAGTAAGGATCAAAATGCTAATTATTCAACTTTTAACCATTTTCTATAGCTTATATTACAAAATTCATCAGCAAAACCAAACTTGTTTTCCTTTCCAGAGGCATTGTAGTCGTTTTACGTAACTTATTATCTTCCTGATAGAGAAGGCAATAGTTGGGCTGTACTGTCTGATTCTTCAATAATTGTGGGCTAAAAGTTTTAATCATTTTGTTTAAGCAATACATTTAAAAATAACATACTTGACTTTTTTCTACTTATAATATGAAATTACTGCACATAGGAATAAAGGCTTATTTATTTGCCAGCGGGTTAATTTACAAGGAGAAAATACAGGAACGCCGATGCCATTCATGATCACAGTGCCTTATTTCTGGATTTCGCCCTTCGTGGAGAATGTACCCCCCTGCGAATGGCGAGGGTTGCCTGTACCTCACTCGGGGAAGGAACGGATGACTTAGGCTAGGTACAGACATTCACAAAGCCTGAGGCAGAGTCAATCTAAGTTGCATGATTTTCTGTAAACAGCGGGGCACAAATCTTAGACTGGGTTCTGCCATTTTTAAGTCAGTCTATCTGTACCAAACTTTGGTTGTGTTATGGGCATAGACTGGTTTCTGATCACTTATACTGGTAAAAGTGTAATGTCTGTACCTGGCAGAAAGGTTTGTGTGAATTGTAATATAAGTATCATCAGACAGACTGCAGAGCTATCATTTCATTATTTGGGATTCTTTTTCATGGGTGCAGTCTGGACTAGCACTGACTCTTAAGAGACTGGCAATTAAGCATGGCATATGGTGTGATATGTGCTCATAACTAAAAACGAGCATCTTCCAGGCATATCTTCCCTCTTACAAATGCTATTCTTTTAATGGCATCTCAGTCAGAACAAAAACATTAAGGTAAAAACAGACCTCAGATATCCCCCAGCACTGTGGATCTTACAGTAAAAGCCCATTATCTCACTTCATATGTCCAAAATAACACATTTTTCCCAGGACAATCGCAGCTAATTTGAGTTAATTACCATCCATTCCAGGGATGAGCTGTGTGTGCAAAGGGCTTTGCTGCTTCCAGGTTTTGATCAATCAGAATCAAAATGTGACATCTATTTTTTACCCTTAGTGTTCACATTTGGATACTATAGTGATGGAGGCTGTAAGTCCTTTGCTATTCAAACCAATTCCCTTATAAGTAGAATGGCAGAGAACTTCACTTAAAAAAGCACGTGGGTAGAATCTACAAGTGATGTTGTCTCCTTATTACTACAGCAAAGAAGATTTTTAACAAAGGGTTAAAGAAAGCAGTGAAGTGTCCCTACAAATAATAATGGGGAATCCCCCTCAGATTTGGGGGAAATGATTTTGTTGGCAAGTCTAACAAAGCCATGATAAATACGTGGATTGGCTAGAAGTTGGACTTAATTTCCTAAATGAGAGAGAAGGTACAGGGAAGGGCTAGGGCCTGAAAGGCCTTGCAAGTGAAGAGAAGCTGCTTATATATGATGGAGGACAGAAGGCAGAGCCATTGAACAGGTGCAAAAAAAAAAAGAACAGTGACACGGCAAAAGTGACAGGCTAGGAAAATGGTCTTTGCTGCAGCCTTCTAGATGCATATGAGCAGGGCAAGGCTCCATTTCTCAAGGTCAGAGAGGGAGAGATGTTGCGGTAATGGAGATGTGAGATGCTGACATCCTAAACGAGCATTTTAGCTGTGTGGATACATCCGGAAAGCTGTATCTTTGAGCCATTAAGCAGCGTGAATCAGCAAGATTTAGACAGAATCTGGCTGCAAGGCTCTAGAGTGAGATATGAATTAAAGATTACTTAAAGTAATGATTTCAGTGGGTGGGTATGCATACTAAAACAATTAATGCACTCTAATGTTACTGTTCTTTGTCTTCTTTTTAGGTAAAGATGATGAATTTCCCAAGAAGCCATTGGGACAAATTCCACCAGACCCACAGCCCGGCGTGCTTAACCTTACTCACATGCTCAATGGACAGAACAATACTGGTACACAGGCAGCACAGAAGACAGAGAGAAAACCGTCTTCTGAAGAAGTTCAAACTAATTCACCAAATAACAGGAGAAGAATTAATTCCCTGGAGAAGAGGCCTTCATTCAAATACCAGAAGTCTGGGCCCCTGGATACACGGAGTGGGAACTCCAAAAATGATATAGATATTAGAAAAAAGCCTCAGCCAACAGCACAAGACACTTCCAGGCAATACAATAATGCAGCTGCTAACCAAAATTCTAATGCTACTTCAAACCCAAGAAGGGAATTTGTACCTAAGTGGAATAAACCATCAGATATCAAAGTTATTGAAAAGACCGCCAGATTTAATGCTGAGGTCAAAGGTAGAACAATAATCCATTCTGTTTCAGGCATGCCACCGAGTCCCGGAGAACCACAGCCATTGAATGTAAAGCAAAAGATGAGGGTTTTGGATGTTGATGAAGGTAAGCGAGGGTCTAATGCGTCACAGTATGACAATGTTCTAGATGTTGATCATGAGAATGGGAATCCTGCTGAGGAAGAGCTAGAGAGAGCTCACGTGCAAAGTCCCAGGAATGTAATGTACTTCAATTCTCCTAGAAAACAAGTGGAAAAAATCCCTAGTCCGCTAAAAATATCCAGCAATTATGCCTTCAATTCACAACCGAGAACCCCACGTTATTCATCTCAATCTGATGGGTCAAGTCATGGACTGAATGTAAAACCACTGCTGCCATCTTATAATAACCCACCTACTTACCATGGAAACTCTCCAAAGCATGCCTCCAGTCTAATGAATTCTGGTTTTATACCTCCTCAGTATAATCATGGGAATCGAACCAGCCCTTCTAGTAGACCGTATGGTTCTGTCTTTTCAACAGAGTTTTTTCCTGATAAACCACATATAAACTCTTATCCTGCCAATCACCAAAATCCTCTGTCTCCAACCCCTAATAGAATAGAAGTTCTGCCTTTTGATGCCTATCCCAGCAACTCCAGATCACCTACCAGCGTCAAATTCATAATTCCTCCAGTGGATTATTCCAGCAGAATGTGGCCAGATGCTCCTTATGTGCACAGACATGAAACATACGGGCAGCCTTGGAACCAAGATGCTAACCGAAGCCACTTGGATAACTTACAGAAATATCCATCCTTTCAGACAGCACCTCTTCATGACCATAATCTTCCAACTGTTTCCGTGGATGGTTCAATAAGATACAGAACTTCACCAACCTTGGAAGAATATGGTTCACCACAATATCAATATTCAAGCCCATCACCCCATGTTCAGCCCCACAGAAGCCGAAGCGATGGGTTGTCTATGCATGAATCAATACTTCTGTGAGAACTAATCTATGCTAACTGAAAAAGACAGGAACCAAAAACACTAAAGATATATTGCTGTGTTTATAATTATCCAGATCAGTATTTTATACAGAATTTGGACAGTTTGTGCAAGTCTCTGAGAAATAAGAAATCCATTTCAGAGCAGTTTCACAGTTTGACTGGAGACTAGTTGAGCGCTTAAACCTGCATTGAGCCCATTGCAAGGGATCCAATGCAGATAAACATAGCAATAGTGTCATATGCATAATGTGGCTGATACTACCATTGTTTCTTAAATTGAAGTAACCTGTGTAGAGAAATGATCTATCTGCCTAACACATGTAACACATTTTCAAGCTGTAGTTTGACATTACAATGCACTGTATAAGTATATGTGTGCGCTTGTATGCATAAACTTTATGTGTATATATATATATATATATATCTCCACATATATATGTGGAGAAGACCTAAAGAGCTCTCCATATGTATATATGGAGAAAAATGAAAGAGTTTAAAATGTAGATGCATTTACTCTTGGGCTAAATTTGAAGTATTTTTTCAGTTTAATTATTTTATGTGTAATTTATTTGATAAATGAACCCATTCATTTTGAATGGGCTCTTCCTGTTATTCAGGTATCAACTGCCTCAGTAACCCAGAATCTGATCTAAGTTGGAGAGATACTTTGGGATTATTAATGTACTTACCTGGGATGATATTGCCCAGCTAATCTCCTCTCCGTTTGGCTACTGACCTACCTTTTCTATAAGAAAATGGAACAGGCAGACAAAAAACCATGAAGCCAAAAATGGTGTCTGATCTGGCTAACAATGGTGCTTTAAAATTGGGGCAGCCTATAAGGATAGCATGTCTCTAGGGCACGGGTGAACTTTTGTCACAGATTTTGTACCTTTGCACCCAAATCCAGTTTCACAATGTGATGCTTTGTGTCCCTTTTGAAGTCCTCCAAAGTGTTTGAGCACAACATGCAAAGTGCCAGATGCGGAAGTAATCCTGCATTCTTGGCATGATGCTCATGCCAAGGAGACAGACTTAGGAAGTCAGTTGTAGGGTACACTACTGGATTGCCAAATAGTCCTCTTACAGGTACAAAAAAATTGCCAGCCCCTTGACATGCTAGGAGTAAGACATGCAGCCCTCTTAAGCTCGGTCATGTCAGTACCTTTTTATGTTTTGCCCTCCTTTTTCCAAAGAGCCAGTAGGCTCATGTCCATGGCTGGGCAAATGCTTCTGCACCGTTAGGCTGTTGAGAAAAAATTGTGTAATGTCTTATACTAAAGCAACCCAGACTGTTAATAGGAAGTTTCCTAGATTCCTTGTCATTTAAGTGTCACTGGTTAGTGCGTGCAGCCTTTTGTAACTACCTTTCCTTTTGTTTTCATCCACTGTGAAATGAAAAAGCGGCATTCTTCGGGTGCAATCCTGTGAGCTGCTGAACACCACGTGGAAGGTGCTAAGCACTCATTGAAACTAATGGGAGTGAAAGGTTGTAAGAGCCTGGCGAGTTTGAGCCCTTGCAGGCTCTGAACAGAGGAGATTTCTAACTCTTAAATACCAAAACAGCAGCATCAAAATCAAGCTGGGTGTTGGGGAGGTGTTTTGAAAGGTTTGTTAGCAGTCTACACTGAACGCAACATTGAACACTAGAAAACATAACTTTTTTTTCTTTAAAGATTAAGCTTTAGTGCCTATTCTTGCTGCAGGTTGGCTCTCTAAGTTTTAAGGTACAAAAGTAATTTTTTTTTAATGGAAGTAATCTTTAGTTAGGATATTTCACAAACTTTTTTGTGTATATAAGGAGCCTGATGTAATTTTTAATAAACTGGGCAATTTTATATTTAAAAAATAATTGCAGATTGCAGTGAAATAACAGTAGCAAAGCACTACACTGAAACTCTAAAATTGAAATTGTGATGCTAAATAATATTATTTGGGCTTAACCTTAGTTCTGATTGCTTATAGCTGCTTAGAAATGTCTGTATATATTAATATGGCTAAGCATAATAATCCCAAAGTTTAACCATGGTTCTGTGATACATTATAAATAAAGCTGTACAATTTACTTTGTGCAAGCAGCACAAGGCTGCTCCAAAATATGTATCAACACTAGTAAATACTGTAGATTTTTTTATATATAAAATATATGCACACTATTTTCTTACGTCATCTGCAACAGTTTTATAACTGTGTATCCTATTTTGATGTGACCATATTTTTAACATGTTAAATAATAATAATTAAGTCTTTGTTGTTTTTGTGCCTTTTTTTTTACCATGTTTGATTATGCTCATAGTTAAGGTATACTTCTGTTCTTCCCAGGATGAATGATACACATGGTTTGATAATGTAGGCCTTTTTTACTTTGTGTTTTTTACTTTTTGACTCAGCAATATCAATATAGTCCTCAGAAAGCCTCTGCACCATTCCAGAAGCAGACAGGTATTGATTGTAGTTTTCTTCAGTGTTAAAGCAGTGTTCGCAACATTTTTGGAAACCAGGAATTTGAACTGTCACCCTAATTATCCTATCCTCTCCCAATATTGTCACCTACTATGAGTCGTCAACAGTGGACTCACTGGCCCCAGAAGCCCTTACAATTGTATTAATGACAGAGCAAATCTGTTTTTCTATGGATTTAATGTGGCAGAGCAACCTGTACTATTGTATAGAGAAAGAAGCATATTCTTGCTTATAAAATCCAGTTATTTAGTAGTAATTAAAGGCATTCTCAACACTCAGGATGTCATTCCTGTTAACTAACAAGAAACTCAGGGTTACAAAATATAGCAAAACACAAGTAGCATTATCTTTTGCATAAGAAGTCTTGTTTTGGCAGGGGCCCTGCCAAATAAGATGTCCTCACAATGTCTTCATTTCCATATTCTAAAGTGTGCAAACTGTAAATATAGATACATAAATGCTCTTGGCTAAGTCCTCCCAAAATTTCAGAGAGCTTAAGGTGTGGGTGGACTGCTAGACTCTATAGTCCAAAATGATGTAATACATGGCATTTTCATCCAGGTGCCTATATTAAGTACAAGGACTTTGACTGGACTAAATTATTGCATCACAGAGAACAGGAAAGAGGTGTCAACACTACCCAGCAGCGGTGGGTCCAGACGATCCCAGCAGGCCACGGATGCTGAAGAAGAAGCTGAAAAACCTCTTCCAGGCTCTGCCAATCTAATCTGGCCATAAATTCCTTCCTAGCTCCCAATCTGATGGTCAGTCTGAACTGGGATATGTGAACGCTCCAGCTAAGTAGCCCGGAGAGAGAATTTGGTACTGATTCAGCTGGTCTGATGTCTCATCTCTATCTCTGGTCAATCTGTAATGGTTTAGAAGATGATGTGTATTGCAGGGGGGAGTAGCCAATTGTGTATCCTTCCTGACCCCTTCAGCCAACTTACCTGAAAGCCTGAAGCATGAGGTTTGATTATAAGCATTGTCATAATGCAGAGCTAAAAGTTTTGGAAGTGTATTGAAAGCAGGCCATCCCTACCTTTCTGAAGAAGTATGAAGGAAGGAGGTAAGTGGGTGCATTTTAGTAGGATTGACACCCTTATAACCAGGGATCGGTGAGAGCCATTTCCATGTAGCGATCCCTCGTTAAGCTCTCTGACAGCCAAGAGCCCCCAAATCGACAAAAATGCCAAAGCAAACAAAGCTAAAGATACGGACCCCATTTTTATCATACAAAAGAATCATCATAACCCAGAGAAGAACTGAAACTATGCTATAAAGTAACAGTCTAGCACTGTATCCTCTCTACCTTGCACTCCCTCCCCCCACAAAACCCCCCCAAACCAAACAGAGCAATGCTAGCACTGCTGCTGGGAACCCTTGGACGTAGCTTGAGATGTCTCTTAATTCCAAAATTAGTTCTGAAGAGTAAACATCATCAAAATGTCAAAAGGCAGCACAGCCTAGCAATGTTGAGAGGCGAATCCCCAGGTTCCCTGAGGGACTTGTGTACCTTTTCCAAGGAGATTTTTCTGAAGAACCCTACCCTGAGTTTCACATCACCCGAGATTTGACTTTGAAATTGACTTGCAAATTACAGATTTTTTTTTTTTTATCTCCCCCGTGGGTCCCATTACCCTGCTTGCACAAAGGGGGAGTGCTATTCAAAATATGACATCAAACGCCTACCTTTTTCTTTTCCAGCAGCGTGCATTCAGCTTCCAGTACTTCAGGGAGGAAAAAATCCTTTTTATAGTTCTGTAAACATGGCATGCTTTATGAAGATCTGTGAATGCTGCATAGTTACAGCTTAACAACATTTTAAGCAAAAAATAGTCTCCTCTCTTTAAATGTTAAAAAAGCATAGATTTCTCTTCCTGTATAACATGCCAGAGGGGGTTTTTTTTCTTTCCCTTTTGGGATGTTAAGGAGACCCAAATGCTCTCAGATGCACTGCTGTGATGCAGAGATGGTTAGGCCAATAACAACAATTGCAAACATGATTGCAGTAATTTGAACATGGCTTTTAAAATGGTTGCCAAATCTAGCAAGCTTGAGGAAAAGAACTGCGTTCTGGTTTCTTTGCACCAAATAAGTACTTAACTGGAGCAAAAAAATGCAAGTTCTTTCCTGAGTTTGAAGCCTGCCCATGGCGTTGTCTTTTAGTTTTTCTTTGTACGTACACAGGAATCCATCCTCAGGTACAGAACACCTGGGAGGTTGAAATCTTCTGAGAATCAGCATATCACGTTCTCACTCCTGCCCCTGATTTTATAGGTTTCTTTTGTTTATTCTGTTGTGGTAGGCGAGGGAAAATCAACCTGTATTTCATTCTTCTCTTCCCCCTTCATTTTGGCCAGGTTTCTAGAGCCGTTCTCTGGAGTTTCCTTGAATAGCCACGTGCTTGCTTTGCTCATTGACTGCTATTTTGCTGGTAATGCAGTCAAAGCAGTTAAGAACGCAGAGGTCATCCTGCACCTCTCCAGGATTTTCTTCTGACCGTGTTCAGAGAAAACTGGCTCGATTACTTGGGGAGAGCTGGTCAGAATTTCTTTGGCAAAATTGTGTTCTCAGGAAAATGCCATGTTGACCATCCGAATGTCCCATCGGAACAGGTTGACTGATGTCGGATCTTCTTTTGGAAACCAGGTGCGTTTTCCAAGGTTTTGTGCTGGTTGGGCTCTCTAGCTTCTGCAGAGCTGCAAGTCTGAAAGACCCGGGAGCCTTGGCTTGAGCCAGAGTTCTCGGGCCTTGTACCCATCCCACTCCATGGCAAGAAGTCTGCAAGCAGCCTGGACGTCCAAACAAAATGGCATTGGGAGTTTTCTGTATAAAATCCTTGGAACTTCTTTTTGGGGGGGGAAATATAGTGGTTTCCTACTAAAGCAGAAAGTATTTTTTTTAAATGCTAAAATTTCCTGCAACATAGGCATTTCAGATTCTAACTGAGCCTATTAACACCGTCCATTGCGGGTGTGCGAAATGAGCTGTGTTCGGTTCGGGTTCGGCCCGTATCAGGGACAGGGATTTGATTAGTTGATTTGGATTACTGTCCCAATTGGATTTGGCCCAGTCCGAATCTAAAGATTCTACCCTGATTCGGAGACTCAGCGATTCGATGATAGACACAGGTTTAAATGTTTTTTTTCTACATGCCTCGAGGTACCAGGTGCAGCCCATGAATGTTGCAATGGCGAAGCGTGTGGAGTGTCCCATAGAGGTGTGGGAGGGAGCACATTTCCCCCATGTGCTTGGTGGTGAACCCAGAAGTGGACTGGAAATCCTTTACAGTCTGCCACTGAGCGAGTTGGGGACCCTCTCATGCCCCCCCCGGCTCAGCTGCAGGGGGACCCTGAATGCCCCCCCATATCCAAGAGGCACAAGTTGCTGAGCTGAGGGTGGGGAGGGGGCCCAGTGCACTTCCCGGGACCCAGAAGTGGACCAGAAGTACTTCCACTCCACTTCTGGGTCCGCTGCTGACCATGCTGGGGACCCCCTTGTGCTCCCGTGGGATGCTCCATCTGCCCCAGCATCTCGGCATTCCCGAGCCACCGGGTACCTTGGGGTATGTAGAAAAAACATTTAAAGCTGTGTCCGTCTGAATCATCGACTCTCTCCAAATCAAGTCAGAGGGTTTCGAGTCAATTCGGAGAGATTAAAGGGTCGCCTGACTCGATTCAGAGATTCAGCTGCCAAATTGGGCCACATCTCCACCGAATCAAATCAGCCACCAAAGCTTTGCACAGCCCTACTATCCGTAGACCTTGGTAAGGGTATTTTTTTGAGAGTATTATACATAGTATGAAGGTTTTTTTTGTCCTGGAAACTTCCTGCATTTTCATCCCAAGTCATGTAGCCTGGGGCCTTTACTGCAAGACCCACCTGCAGGGTCTGGGTCAGAAAAACACAGCGAGCACTTATACATTTGTCTGCTCTGACGCGCCAGAGATCCAGCGCATGGGAGCGGACTCGGTTAATCAAGTCTGCTCCGCGTGCAGGCTGACGTGCCAGGCGCTGCATCGCCTGCATTTGTATAAACGGGGAACTGTATCGGGGCTGAGAAAATAGTGACAGTGCGCTTTTGAATTAAAACATCTTTTGGATGTGTGTTAGTTCAAAAGTGCACCGCCGTCATTTTCTCAGCGCTGACGCGCATTTTGCCATTTGTACAAACACATGCGCCTCGGTGCCAGGCACTTTTCCAAGCACTTGGCGCCAAGGCACAAGTATGTATACAAATGCCCATTTAGTGTTTTCCAGCCTTCTCGCTGCCCACTTGCAGCAGCAGATTTTTAAGACCATTAACCACCCTGCTACAGAAACCGGGCAACTGTGGCAGCTCTTGCACAGGCCTAGCAGGGAGCGTGGGCAAAAGTCTGAAATGTATGCCCACCTATTTGTAATACTTTGATTGTAAAATTCATGAGACCATAAAGTGGGCTTAAATTTTTCTGGGTGCCATAATTTTTGGAGTCCTACTTGAACCATCGTAAAGGGATCCTTTTTT
>JAGPOW010001296.1:131777863-131796916 GCA_030014935.1 Caiman crocodilus
TCTCATCAGTTCTTCCTGCGGAGGCAAAAGTCCAGGCAGGACCATCATATGCTGGAAGTGAATGCATGGCTGAGACAGTGGTGTCAGCAGGAAGGCTTTGGCTTCTTTGACGAAAGGCAGATGTTCTTAGGAGAAGGACTGCTATCACAAGGTGAAATCCACCTGATCAAAATGGGGAAAAGCATCTTCGGGCATCATGTGGCCAACCTAAGGAGGGCTTTAATCTCATTTCCATGGGATGGTGATCAAAGCCTTCCAGCAACAGACCACACCAGAGGGGAAAAAGGACTTGAAGCAAAAGGCCAGAGAGCTACAAGACTGCAACAAGTGGCACAAACAGGAAGTAAGTTGAAATGCAAAATTTGATGCAAGTATATAGATGTAAGCAGTGTGGGGGGCTAAACCAGACGAGTTAGAAGGGGCAGCCTATGGAAAGAGCTAGGAAACTGTGATCTGATTGGCAACACACAGACCTGGCGGGATAGCTCTTATGATGCCGATGTAAGTAGCAGTACGATTGCGATTACCTTGCCCACAGCTCCAGTGAGGGGGGCAGAGAAGTAGTTTTGCCTCTCAAGACATCGCCTCAGACTGCTCCGTGTGCGGAGAGCCATCACATTCCTCCTTGTGCGTAAAAGTGATTGATTAGGTGTATAAATAAGTATGGGCAAGCCTATACGCCTGTAACTCAGTTGGCTCAATGTTGGTTGTCTTAATATCTATCTGATGATTATTCTCCTTTTGTGTTAGGGCTATTCAAAGTAAAGGTTTTATGTTGTGACTGTCATTACCGGGGGGTGTTGGGTGTGTATTGTATGTTCTCTTTATGAGTTAAACCTGCTTGGTTATTTGTAATTTATACTGCATATAATCAAATCTGGTATCGAGTTAAACATACATTTGCAAGGCACATCTTCTGGAAAGGGAGAGCCTCTTCTCGAGGAACCTGCTGCAGCCGCTAAAAGGGCTGGGCGAGGTCGCTGGCTACTGGCACCCCAGGATGCCACCACTCGGTGTGGCCACGTGTGCCCGGGTAACGTCAAGATAGAGGGCTACACTCCATTTGGGAAGGACAGGGTTGGGAGAAAAGGTGATGGGTATATCTCAAAAAACGCATACGCTTGTTCCATCAGGAGGAAGACAGCAAAGCAGAATGCATTTGGGTGAAGATGAGAGGTGAAAGCTGCTGCGCTGGTTTAATTTTGGGGATTTATTAAAGGCCACCAGGTCAGGAAGAGGAGCCGAGATGCTCTTCAAACAGCTGACAAATATACCTGAAAGCTATGGGATGGTGCTGATGGGAGACTTCAGTTTTCTGGACATCTGCTGGAAGAACAATGCAGCCAAACTCAAAGGGCGCTGACAGACGTGGGGGAAAAACAAAACAAAACGACTTTGTTGAAAGAGGACTCATGTCAGTTTGACCCAGCTCCCCAGTGTCTGTATAGCTCATGTGCTTCAAAGGGTTTTTTGGCACTTTTATCTAATAGTTGATTCAAGCAACTATTAGATAAAAGCCCCGCTGAAGCGCATGAGTTATACAGATGCTGGGCGAGCTGGGTCAAACGGCATGCAATTCCTCTTCTGGGCACGTGCTGCACTTGGTGTGGGGGCGTGCTAAGCTGAAAACAAAGTGCTGTTTCCCCCCCTCTTCCCCCACCAGGCAAAAACAAAAAAACAACAAAAAACTTCCTATGTGGCCTGTGGGCCCAATAATTGCCTACCCCTATCCTTACTCACGTATTGTTCAAAGCACGTGGCCAGACGGCAAGCTAAGGAGCAGACTCGGACGTCCCATCCAAGCCTGCCTGACAGCAGAAACAGGCAGCAATAGAAACAGGTGGCCAGTGAAAGAACCAGGAAGCCTGAAAATAGACCTAACGAAACCCTGACAAAGGGACTGAGAAAGTTAGCGTTCGCTGGTGAGCCAGGTGTACCTGTTCCCCAGATCTGGACAAAGAATTTTGTCTGAGGAATGAAAGAGCTCGCCCTGTCGGAGTATGCAGCAATTCAATAGCATCTCACTTGTTATTCAGACTTAATTAGTCATTGGACTGCACGTACAAGGGAAAAACTTCCTTGTGGGACTGGAGGCTTGCCTCTTCTGGATGGGCTGTGGCACCCAGCGGGCCTGTAGCGAAAGGCAGCCTTTCCAGCTCTGCAATATAATAGCCGGTGTCAGTGCGCTCCGAGTCTCTTTATAGAGACTGATTTGACTCCCAGGTGTTTCCTGGTCTCGTGACCCCAGAGTTTTGAAGGAGGAGGCTAATGGTTTGCTCTCCCCTGGGAAATAAACTAATAGCATTTGACATTTAGCTTGTCCTCCAGAATCAACATCCCACTGAGTTAACAAAAAAGTTCAGCCTTCTCTGCTGGCTACTTGCCTAAAATTTTCCCTCCTTGATCTTCCTCCAGGGACTTTCAGTTCTTTCTCGCTTCTCTGATACTGCAGTATTTGGGGCCAAAAAAGAATAACATTACTGATATCAACAGTTAATTAGTTATGTATTTAATACTGCGGCCTGCCGAATTATACGGAGGCTTGAATATCAGAAATCAGATGGGTTCTAATTCCCCACCCTGGGGTTAGCTAACTGTGCATGCTGCTGGAGGCAAGTTACTTAAGCTTTCTCTGTCTCAAATTATCCTGTCTATAAATCACAAATAGGAACATTACATGACACAACTACATCAGTGAGGTATCGGTACATTTACATATGAGCATTAAGAATTACATCAGCACATTCTGCTTTTACATTGCAAACTGGGAATCCTTGAATAAGATGCATGTTTAAAAATGTCTTTGGCAAAACATTTACCAGGCTCGCAGGACATTCTGTGCTTTACTTGTCTCATTTTTAAAGCTATAAAGGTCTAGGATAAATATTTCAAATTATCATATGAAAGACAGTTTGAGATGAAGGGAAGTTTTTAGAGATTAGCATACGCAGTAATTTTCTGTCACAAAATGTTAGTGCTAAATTATCACCAGCATTCAGTCCAGCATGGTTGCAATTCAAAACACCAGGGGTCCTTATCTCCTGTTGCTCATGTAGAAATTATTGCATATATCATCGTCAAGAATAGACCAAATTCAGAATAGATATTGTGCTCCTCATGTCAGTTAGAAGGATGGTATCGGGGCTGGATGGCATAATGTTTGAGAAGTCCTAGGGTTTTTATGGCTTTTTTCACCTTCAGTGAAATATTTTTAAGACTTCTTTTTAAAAAAAAAAACATTGCCAGAAATTCAGTATTCATTAATATCAACCTTGTGTGTGTGCAAGCCAGTGTGGATATGCAATAGAGAAAAAAGTTAGTAGGAAAAGAGACTAAATTTTCAAGCCTGTAAGGCACTGATACTCAACCGGGTTCCCTGAAACCCTGAGATGTCCCCCGGTCCTTTTGAAAGTTGCATGAGGAGGTAAGTAGGTAAGCCCAGGCTAAGGCTTGTCCCTGCTTGGCCAAGCCTCCCCCTCCCCCCTGACTGCCTAGCCCCTCTGCAAGCAGATGTAAGCACTGTAATATATAAATTAGGTTTTGAAATTGGGAGCCACTCAATTCACAAAAAGAATGGAGGGGTGCCTCAAAACCAAAAAGATTGAGAACCCTTGATCTAAGGGGCAGTTTATAAGTAACTAGTGAATTGCCCATCAAGAATGATGACGGGGATGGTAGGGGGAGGGCAAGGCCAGCGCAGCACTGCCACCACCCCATGCCACTGCTGCCTCCAAGGAGCAGAGCTGGACGGGGACGCAAGGGGCTGGCCGAGACCCCTGCTCCATCTCCACCCTTACGGCAGTGCTTCATCCCTGCCATCATTCCCTGCCTGCCCCTCTGTGTCTGGCCCCGTGCTTCATCCCTGCCATCATTCTTGATGGGTAATTTGCCCTGTGCACAGCACTAGCTGGAACCATGCTCTGCCAGGAGCATGTCCTCCAAGAGCATTACAGACAGACAGACAGACAGACTAAGCCCTTTATATATATAAAATGGTGAAACTCGCCATAGTCTTTAACAAGATGCAAAGAAGGTGGAGCTACTCAGCAGCTACTTCGCCTCTGTCTTCACAACAAAATAAGCTGCAATCAGACGCCTAGCAAGAATTATTTGGTTAAAGGGACGAGCTGAGATAACAAAAGAGATGGGCAGAGAGCTTTTGATGGGTCTGAATGAATTTAAGTCACCTAGGTCTGATGAACACATCCCAGGGTCCTAAAGGAACTGACAAAGGTAGTCTCAGAGCCTATGGCAATGATCTTCATGAAGTTGTGAGAAACAGGCCAGGTACCAGCAGACTGGAAAAGGGCCAACATAGTGCTCCTCTTCAAAAAAGGCAAAAAGGAGGACCTGGGGAACTACAGACCAGTTGTCCTTGGTATTGAGACAAGGCTATTACTGGAGCATATCCTAAGGAAGTCCATTTGCAATTATTTGGAGGAGGAAAGATTAATCACAAGCATCCCATATGGATTTATGAAGAATATGTCATATCAAAAAACTTGATTTCTTTCTTTGACAGAGTAATTACTTAGGTGGGTGAAGGGATGTAGTCTATAGCCTGTGGATGTAGTGTATTTGGACTTCAGCAAGGCTTTTGACAAGGTCCCACATGACCTTTTCATAAACAAATGGGTGAAATGTGAACTAGACAAAACTGCTATAAGGTAGGTGGACAGCTGGCTCAATAGCTGTAAGCAAAGGGTCATTATACATAGGTCCTTGTCAGAACGGCAGGAGGTCTAGTGGAGGCCCGCAGAGTTCTGTACTGAACCCAGTGCTGTTCAACATGCTTGATGATTTGCATCTTGGGATTGAGAGCTAGGGCAAATTTGCAGAAACCTGGGAAGGATTGGAAAACTTGTTGGAGGACAGGACTGCAATTCAGAACATTTTTGACAGTTTGGAAAGCTGGGCTGGACCTAACAGGTTGTATTTTAATGCAGACAAATGCAAGGTCCTATACTTTAGGAAGAATAATCAAAACCACAAATATAACATTGCTGATGCCTCCCAAGAAGGATCTGGGAGTCTTGGTAGATCACAAATTCAACAGGAGTCTGCATTGTGATGCAGCCACACAAAAGGTGAATGCAGTTTTGGGGTGCATCAATAGACGATTAGGTGCAAGACATGGAAGGTGTTAGTGCCTCTCTACTCTGCACTGGCTAGGCCTCATCTAGAGCACTCTGTGCAGTTCTAGGCTCAATATTTTAAAAAGCATGTAGAAAGGTGAGGGTGCAGAGGTGGCCTGCAAACATGATAACGGAAAGCAAATCATGTGAGAAGATGCTGAAGGAGTTAAGCATTCAGCTTGTGGAAAAGGTGCTTAAGAGGGGACATGATAGCAGTCTTCAAGTACCTGAAGGACTGCTGTAAAGAAGAGGGAGACACCTTTTCTTCTTTGCTGCGGAGAGTAGGACATGGACCAATGGCTTGGCGTTGCAGCAAAGTAGCTTAAGATTGGCTATCAGGAAAAAATTCTTCACTGTTATACCAAAATTTCCTACACAACTCGGAGAGAGATTTGGGCATCTAGGAATGGAATTCACAGCAGCCAGATTGGTTCCACCCCTTCCCTATTGAACAGCCAATAGGGGGCAAGAGTAAGGTGTGTCTGAGGTCCTACCTCTCTCCTAGACTTGAGCACCTACTGGCAGCCTACTGACAGTATCAGAAATCGGCTTTTTTTTTTTGCCTGACGTAGCTGATAATATGGCCAATAAATGCCCTGTGCATGTGGGCAGCCACAGCCAGGAGCACAGCCTGGCGGTTTGGAGAGCAGCATTGGCTGATAAGTCTGTTGTGGGGAAAAGGGCGGGGGGCAGGTTGAGAGCCCTGTAGGGAGGGAGGGAGTGGGGCAGGGGTGGGTACTGCTCAGCCAGGGCGGGACATGGGATGGAGCCACGAGCGGCTTGTCTGGGGACCCCGGGGGGGGGGGGGATGGCTCCTGCTGCTGTGCACACCTTGAGAGGACACCTTTGGGGCAAGTCTGTTCCAGACCCTGGGCACTTTAGACATAAAGAAAAACTTCATTACAGCTCATCTAAAGCAGCCTTCTAGCAATTGGTGAGCATTAGTGCTAGTCTTCCCCTGGGGAGCCCTAGTGACGATGTTCTCCCAATACCTGATATGGGCCCCTCGTATACTTACAGGCTTCCACCAAGTCTCCTCTGAGTCTTCTCTTCCCTAGGCTGAACTGACCCAATTCTCTCAGCCTCTCATCGTATGGTCTACTCTCCATACCTCTAAGCACACAAGTAGCCCTCCTTTGGACTCTCTCAGTCCTTTCCACATCCTTCCTGAAGTGTGATGGCCCGAACTGGATGCAGTACTCCAGCTGTGGCCTCACCAGGTCCAAGTAAAGCGGGAGGATGACATCCTTAGTCTTGTTTGAGATGCATTGGTAGATGCATGCCAGTGTTTTGTTTGCTTCACCACCTATGGCATCACATTCATGGCTCATCTTCATTCTGTGGTCTGTCAAGACCCCCCAGGTCTCTTTGGGTTGTGGTGGTAGCAGATGTAACACTGCTGAGCCTGTAAGCATGTTGTGTTTCTCCCCAGACGGACCACCTTATGCTTCTTGGTCTTGAACATCATCTGGTTTCGATATGCCTACCTTTATGAGCCTGTCCAGGTCAGCCTGTATCCCCAGCCTATCCTCCAGCATGACCACAGTCCTTCATAATTAGGTATCATCTGCTAACTTCACCAGTCTACTTTTAACACTTGAATCCACATGATTAATAAATATGTTAAGAAGCACTGGTCCAAGTACTGAACCCTGCATCGCTGAGTGCCATGTTGACTCAGTTCCATCTATTATTACTGTCTGGGTCCTGCCTTGGAGCCAGTTTCCTAGCTGCCAGACTGTTGGGTAATCAAGGCCACAGTATCCCAATTTTAACTTGAGTACATTGTGGGAGACTAATTCAAAGACTTTTTTGAAATCCAAGTAAATGACGTCAACCTCATCTCCCTTATGTAGGTGGCATGTTACCTGCTCATAGAAGGAAATGAGGTTGGTCATGCATGACCCGCCCAGAATGAAGCCATGTTGGCTGTCTATTAGATTTGGCGGAAGAGAGCTCTAGAGTCCAATACGGTGGAGGTAACCTTAAGACTCCTTGCTACCTAATCATTTTCTCTTGCTGCTACATTGCTGTGTCTATGGGTGTATACCTTTTCCCATCATTATTTCAGTGAAAATGTCATCTCCCTCTTTTTGAAAACAAGATTGTTCATTTCACTGTGATTACTGGCCGGACTGTATAATGCTCCTGTAGCTTCGGAGCATTTCAACTGACTGATAAATAATCCAGAACCTCAAATGTTCCTTTTCGGTTTTTTCCCCCAGAGCTGTTCATTGAATAGGGGTAATTTATTGGAGAGCATATTAAAAGCCAATCATTGTAATGTCATGAACATGAATTACTACAGCATGAACTGTCATTCTGTGGCTTTTTAAACTCCAGAATTGGAATAATCCCTGGAGATGGGTGGGAGGAGGGGGTTCTTCTTTTTGAAATCTGTGAATTCTTTAATTAAATATTACGTCTACAAAATATATTTTTAACCCTTCTTTGTATTAGGTAAAAGTGCAGGTCATGATAACAGCTCTTCAGGTGGAGTTTGTTCTAATAAAAATGGAATTTATCCTGTACGGAGGAGCAGCACAAAGGCTTCTGCACTGTTTGTGCCCTGCTCCGAGTCCTGAATAGTACAGGGCTTGTCTGCGTCTAGTGGCGGCACGTTCTCACTAGGCCATTTTTGCCCACACCTGCTCCACTGATCTGTGTCATCTTATACATCTGAACCCAGAGGTACGCCAGTGAGGCTGCGCTGAGGTCAGGTGCATGCCCCCCCAGGAGTCCTTACTGGCAACTGGCATACATCTGGGTTTGCAGCATGCGTCAGGTATAGATTAGGAGGGGTAGCAAGGGTGTTCCTACCTTGGGATGTACTGCTGCCATGGTGTAGGCCGATGGTTTTCAATCAGGATGCTGCAGTATTCTTCTGTGTTTTTGCGATAGAAGAATTGTTCTGTTTTCTTCCCCGTTGGCCAAACAGAAAGCTGAGAGCGGCATTTTCCAGGGGGTCCCCTGAGTCTAAAAAGGTGTACACACACCCATGACAGGTGTAGACGCGCCCGTGACACACTCTGGCCTCTGCATGGTGTAGATTTCCCTCTCGGCTGACCTCAATTCAGAGCTCCTCTTATGTTCCCCACGAATGATATTGTTGTCACCTCCTAGGAAACCTTGGAGCAGGTGAATATGCTGTTACTCCATGTATGGTTCTCCAAGATGGCTTCTCTCGCTCATGGTCAGAGATGCAGGTGATCTGCTAGGCCAGCCCCCACGGTCTCCTGGGGATTCGCACGTCAAATGATCGACCTTTGGAACCGCCGACTCCAGCACACGCATCAAGCAGCGTGAAGTGCCCAGGTGAGCACAGGTCAGTATTTTTTTACCTACAGCATTAAAAAGCTATTCTTTCTCTTCCCCAAATCCCTTCCAAAAATGGCTTTTAGCTTTAAAGGGTTTTTTTGTTTTTTTTTTTTTTTAAGCCTTTTGAAAATTACCCATGCACACGGCAGGCTGGCATCCCTGCCTCTGGAAAGGACAAAAGAGAGAGTCTCTGAGGCAGCTTCTGACAATCTTGAGATACAGTTTTAATCTCCCAGAATTGGTTGGAGTGCAAGGTAAAACAGGCTGCGTCCCTGGGATGAAGTATTGCGGGTTGAAAGCCAAATTCCATTTTGCAGTGATTACAGAACAAGCTAGAGTACAACGAAAGTCAGGGTAAATTGCCCATATTAATCCATGTTTTAATCAACTCTTAATGCTGTGGATGGGAGAAATCCCCAGTTTGTATACGATTTGCATGCATGTCCTGGCCATGGCAGCCTGATGCATATTTCTATGAATAGCAAGGCTGGACTTCCCTATCCCCTTTCCTTCCTTTTGCCTAACCTTGGCCCGCTGCCCTCTTTGGCATTTTCGTACAGCCATCACCTGTTCCCTGCCACCTGCATGACTCTTCCTCTTCTTCCCCCTTCTCTCTGCTCCCTCTCTTCCAATGCATGGTCTACTTGTTTTCTGCCAGCTGCCTTCAGCTCTTTCATCTTCTCCTGCTCTCTTCCCCCTCTCTGCCTAGTATGCCTCTTGTTACGTGCCCTCGAACACATCCACTCCATCTTTCCAGCACTGCTTTCTCTCACTGCCTGGACCTGGGCTATTCTGAGAGTCTGATGCCTGCTAAAATGTAGGTGGTAGCACTGGTGTCTGGGGAGAACCCTGGATTAATCTGCAAGCAGATTCACCGTGAATTTTAACATAACGTCTAAACTGGTGAAACCCAAATTGGTCCCATTCGCCTTGGCTGGCTAAATCACCTGTGACAGTGTTGTTGGGGCGCTACATGCTCGGCAGAAAGCAGGTGGTTGCATGCTTCGATCTCAAACAAACCAGAGATGACTTCCTGTGGGAATGTGGAAAAGTCTGTTGTTACTGCTTTTTGACCCAAACGGCTACCCAAAAATTCAGGGTCTTGTCAGTCATTCTGGGTAGGAGGAGAAACCGGTGAGAATATCTTTGTTGGGTGTCTTTGCTGGATTCCTGTTTCGTCACAAAGAGTGTGCAAAGAAGGTTTTGGCAGCGATTGCAGAACTCATAGAAAATTAGGGTTGGATGGGACCTCAGCAGGCCATCTAGTCCAACCCCCTGCTCAGAGCATGACCATCCCCAACTGGATCGTCCCAGCCAAAGCTTTGTCTAGCCAGGTCTTGAAAACTTCCAAAGATGGAGCTTCCACCACATCTCTGGGTAACCTGTCCCAGTGTTTTACTACCCTCCTAGTGGGAGAGTTCTTCCTCATATCTAACCTAAACTTCCCTTGCTGCAACTTGAGCCCATTGCTCCTTGTTCTGTCATCTGCCCCACTGAGACCAGCCCAGCTCCATCCTCTGCAACCCCTCTGCAGGGGGTAGAAGGCTGCTATTAAATCACCCCTCAGTCTTCTCTTCTCTAGGCTCAATAGGCCCCGTTCCTTCAGCCTCTCCCCAGAAGTCATATGCCCCAGTCCAATCACCATTTTTGTTGCCCTCCACGGGACTGTCTCCAGTTTGTCAACATCCATTCTGAAGCGTGTGTGTGAAGGGGGGCGCAAACTGGACACAATACTCCAGATGTGGCCTCACCAGTGCTGAGTAGAGGGGAATAATCACTCCCCATCATCTGCTGGCAATACACCTACTAATGCAGCTCAGGATGCCATTAGCCTTCTTGGCAGCCAGGGTACACTGCTGGCTCATATTCAGCTTATTGTTCACTGTAGCCCCAGGCTCCTTTCTGCAGAGCTGCTGCCCAGCCAGTCGGTCCCCAGCCTGTCCCGGTGCATGGGATTGCTCCCTCCTAAGTGCAGGACTTTGCGCTTGTCCTTGTTGAACCATGAGATTCCTTTTGGCCCAGTCCTCCAGTTTGTCTAGGTCACTCTGAATCCTAGCACTACCCTCCAGCATATCTACTACTCCCCCCAGCTTGGTGTCATCTGCAGACTTGTTGAGGTTGCACTCTGTGCCATCTTCCAGGTCGTTGATGAAGACACTGAATAAAACTGACCCCTGGGGACTCCAGTTGATACTAGCTGCCAACTAGAGATTGAGCCATTGGTTACTACCCTCTGAGCCTGACACTGCTGCCAGTTTTTCTATCTACCTTACAGTCTAGTCGTCCAGCCCGTACTTCCTTAGGTTGTCTGCAAGAATGTTCTGGGAGACGTATCAAAAGCCTTGCTAAAATCAAGGTACATGCCTTCCCTTGTCTCCCCACATCCATAGAGCCAGTCACCTAGTCATTCAAGGCAATCAGGTTGGTCAGGCATGACTTGCCCTTGGTGAATCTGTGCTAACTGCTCCTAATCACATTTTTCTCCTCCAAGTGCTTAGAAATGGATTCCCTCAGGATCTGCTCCATGATTTTTCCAGGGACTGAGGTGAGGTTGATTAGTCCATACTTCCCTGGATCCTCCTCCTTCCCTTTCTTAAAGGTGAGCACTATATTTGCCCTTTTCCCATTATCTGGGACCCCTCCTGATCATGAGTTTTCAAAGATGATGGCCAATGGCTCTGCAATCACATCAGCCAACTCCCTCAGCATCCTTGGGTGCATCCCATCCTGCCCCATGGGTTTGTGATGCGATGTGTGTCTCTGGCTGAGTTTTAGGCCTCTGTAATTTCGTACATTTTAATATCATACGTTCTGGAGCCTCCAGTCATGTGTAATTTGCAGTTTTTTATCCAGCCTCTAGATGTCTCTGTGCTGCATAAAATGCTAGCCAGCACATAGTCTCTGGTAGACGAGGGAGAAAAAGGTGGAAACTGAGCTCTGTGGGAATCTCTAACTGTAGCTTTTGTTGTTTTATTAAATAAATGCCTCCTGTTTAAGAACAAATTGGGCTTAATCCAAGCTGTTGTTTTGATGTTCAGTTATCTCTGCGTAAAAAAGAAATGTTATTTCTTGCATTAAGAGCTGTGCTACAAAGTAAACATTAGGGAAAAACATTTCGGAGAGTTGAATTTTTGTTACAGGGGCTGACTTTTGCACTAAATCGCCTTACACGGTGTTTGGTTTCAGGTTATCCTAATTTGAATACAGTAGTTATCACGTTTAGTAAATAATGGACATTTTTCCTTACTAGTGTTATACACAGTGTTGGAAGGAGTCTGACAGGTATACAAAATAATGAGGATGCTTGGTGAATAGAGACTTTACACTGGGGAGAAGATAAAGCTCTTAATTCACTTCATTTGTGACCCCGGTCCAGGCTAGTGTGTCAATGCCGCCATGTTCTCAGAATGAAATAATGGTTGTGAGCAAGTACTGAATGGGGTAGCATCATTAAATGAAGATGAACCCTGTACATACATTTTTGGATTCTTGTCACCAAGCCTCTCTGCTCTTGCCGGCTGTCATGTATGGTCATCCCTGAGTGGTTGCCCTACCGCTCATCTTTGGGTGGTAGACATATCTTCATCTGCTTTGAGTATGTGAATCTACCCTTGTTAGATCTGGCTGAATTTGTTATATATGCCCCTTGTCTTTGATCACAAGGCATGGTAGCAAAGCATTGTGGACATCTTGTACCATCTGCTCTTTTCCCAGAGCCTGATGAAGGGACTTTGCTCCCGAAACCTTGCTGAAAAGGACAGTTTTCTTGCCATTTTCCAGTTGGTCTAATAAAAGGTATCCTTTTGGAACCAAGAGTTCTAGTTTTGTGTATGTGGACTATTAAAGGCGCTGATTCAAGTGTACTAGGTGCCACGTGCTATCTATTGTAGCCAGCCAAACCTCCAAGATGTATTGGAACATTTCCCTCTTGATTTAGGATGATAGTCTCGTGATATTCCAGGTCACAAGTAAATTTCTTCTCTATCTATCCATCGTTATTCCATCAAAGCTGAAAAAGGAGCGGTAATCGAGCTGCCGAACCTATGGTTCTAATTCAGGGATGTCTGTCTGTCCATGCGTTCATCTGGCAAGCTGTACTGGGGTATCCAAGCATTTTGCAAAAATGTGTCCTCAGCGCTACATGGTAGGTAATTAAACCTGTTCTACTGATAAGGGATCAGAGACACAGAGGGAATAAATACATTGCCCGAAGGTATACAAGGTGTCAGGTGTAAATTGGGATTTCGTGCAGGTTGCTCAAGTGGTGCCTTGGCCCCATGACTCTCTTTCCTTCATTTGTTCATGTCTTTTCAGTTTAAATTAATTTATAATGTGCATCTGCTTTGTTCCCCAACCGCTAGCTGCTTTCATGCTTCTTTACAAAGATCCACAAATAGACTTTGGTGTAGCAATGGTAAATGCCACTGCACTCAGCCGTTAGTAGCTTGACTTCTGAAGTTGAATTCCTGACCCTGAGATAGGTGCAGAAGTTCCCTATCCAATATATGGAGAGAGTTTGGCACTTAGAACTGGGGCCTGAAGGTGCCAAAATGCTGATGGGATTGTGCCTAAAGCAGACATTTGGAAATGCCAAAGAGAAGAGCGAATTTAAGCACTGACTCCTTGTCCCATTGCATATAATTGATTTTTGCTTGAGAAAACCTTTTATGTAATGGCTTAGAGACTTACCCATGGAAGCAAGAGATAAGAGATGAACATTTTCCTTTGTCTAAAGAGATTTAAGCTAGAAGGTCCTCTCTCTCCAGGCAGGTGGCAGAAGTAGGTTTGAATCTCCTCGGGCTGAGGTGAGCCTAGATCCTGGGCTCCCACATCTTTGGGTGAAAGCTGTGAACTCTGATTTTTGGGGGAACCCAATGCGGTGCACACTTGTGTGAAGCATGCCTCACACCACATCTTCAGGAGCTGGTCCCCAGGAGATTTTAGAGTCTAAATTGTGGATCCCAAATAGGCTCAGGCATGAGAGATGCAGAGCTGCTCAGCCCTGTTAAGATGGTGGCAGTCATGGGTCTACAGCATCACAGAGCTGTGAAGTGCTTCAGGTGAAAAGTATAGATATCTGAAAGCCCACAGGCATCTAAGAGGGCAGTTAGGGTGTCAGTGGCTTAAATCCCACTTGAAGTGCTCACGTGCTTTTGCGGATCTGAATCACTGTCACTGCAACATTTACGCACCACAAAGCCATAGCTACGGTGACGTAAGCAGCAGCAATGCAAACTAAACTGCGTCCAAGCAGCTTTAATTTAACCTGCTGAAAAGACTTTTAAAGCAGCAGGAAATCCCGCTCATGCAAACAAACGCAGTTGCTAAACGGAAAATCTCGTGGCGTGTACAAACTCCCTATGTGAACTGCTTTATTGATGAGTCTCTGAAACAATCCCAGTTTTCTTTAACCATTTGGACAGGTCAGCCCAAGCTCGTGTCCATGGAGCTCCGCAGCATGCTCTGGAGTGAAGGCTGAGCAGCACGTGCGGTATTTCCTTTTCATGCTTTTAAAATGGACAGTCTGATCAGCAACTGTAGCTTCCAAAAGCAAGCCTGTCTAATCTGGGTCTCTACAGTGCCATCTGGTCCTCTATCCTCCTTATAACCTCTTGTTGTATAACATTTCTCATCCTGATTGTACCAGTATTGTACAGAGTGCAGTACAGTCAAAGGCTAATCTTTCTGTGATTGAATATTAGATTTTTCATTTCAAGAGGTTCTTGCAAACAGCTTCGTGTTAGACTGATGGAAGATGGAGGGAATGTGAGACAACTTGAGGGAAAACTGCATTTCCTTTCTCTCCGAATTATATTCTGTCTCTGTGTAGATTGTATATGGTTGCATGCTCTGAATAATTTGGGGCTGAGAAAAAATGATCATGACTGCTCAGTCCACTGACCTGCTCTGCTTTGGTAGTAAATTGACTGTGTTTTAGTATTGGTGATGGGCTAGCTAAAAAGAATCAGCAGAAATTCAAGGCTTAGGGCGGACAACTGAGGAAACCCAAGAACAGAGGCAGCGACTGTGTCTGAAATGAAAGTGCTTAGCAAGGGAATACAATTAGGCTTCTGCTTGTTCTGGTTTTAAGCTCTATAGAGACTCAAAGGTCAGGCTGCTTTTTTTTTCTTTTCTTTTTTTTCAGTTTTATTTCTATTTATTACCTAAAGAAGAAAAGGGAAAGCTCCAGGAGAAAGACTAGGTTTAACATATCTGCTCCTTGGGCACAATGGAGTTTGTTTATTCAGAGGACAGGTTTTTTTCAAGAAGCTGGTTCAACACAGTTGTATAAAATTACTGCAGGATCTAAAAACTGCCTACAGACCTCACCGCCTCTTATTCCAAATGCAAGGCTCTTCTCTGCAACCTTTCTTCTGCTAACACGAACTCACAGAACAGTACGTGTTGTACCTGACACGCACAGCACTGAGCCCACAGAGCATAGCCACGTGCCCCCCTCTCATGATTGCGCAGAGTTTATAGTATTCATCCCAGAATAAAATAGAGAACAATGTATTTGTTTAAAAAAAAAAAAGAGGAACAGAGAGGGAAAGGAAGAAGTAACCATGATAAACGTTAGGTACCTTGTTTAATGCATGCTAGGTAAAGGCTAGAACTCATCAAGTGCAGGTAACACCAACAGCAGCATCTTGTACCACCTCTAGCAGTATCTTATACTATCCATAGCAGGGCAGAAGTGACACTGTGGCCCCTCTACACGTTCAAAGGTATCGTGTAAATAGCCGGTTGATTGCACAAGTACCCTGAGACCATGACACATTCAAAGTACCTATCACACTGTCAAAAGCTGCAACCAGCTATAAGGTAGACCTCAGCAATGTGTACTAACTTTGTAGCTGGTTGCTATTGAGCCTTAATTTGCATGTGTAGCAAGGTCTCCCCTGTGGCCGGGAGCCCCATCTGCTGAAAGGGCACCTAGCCACAGGAGTTCACTGCGCCCAGCCGGGGCTGGCAGTCCAGCAGCATGAGGACCCAGAGTCCTGCTGGGTGCTAGCGGGATCCCAGCAGCTAGTGGGTGCAGCTGCCTTGGGAGTGCATGAAACTCCTGTGCCTTCCTTCATGCACCTCTTCCCCGCAAGGCTGGCAGGTCACAGCAGCCACAATCCCCCAGCCCTGCCTCCTGCCTTGCATGTATAAGATCCCATTGCACCTTTACCTGCATGTGTAGAGGGGGTCTGGGATATATCAACCCAAAATCATGATGGAGGGACCCTCCCACTGCCCGTTCAGCTGCGGGCTGAATCTGGATGCATCAGGAATTCTGTTTCGATTGTCCAAGCAGCTCGGCCCCTCTCATGTCTAAGACCCAGGGGTATCCAGACACCGGGCATTTTTTTAAATCAAAGAAGGGTTGTCTGCCATGGTGGCATGTGTCAACAACTAGGGGCCCCTAAGAATACCTTGCCCTTCAGGGCAAGATTTGGGGGGAGAGAACGAGAGGGAGACAGAGTATCAGTCTAGGGTGCTCAGCTGGGCATGGGTGCAGTCCTTGCCCCAAGTGCTATGTCTGTGTTATATTAGATACAGTCTAATGTCAAAAGAATAGTTGAAGGGCTCTGGGATGTGGATCCTGAGATAACACCTGTTAGCACCTTGCTACAGGCATCAGGAAGGAGGCCTTGCTGCCTGTAGGAGTTTGTCTTGGGTTAGTGTGTATGTGTGTGTAGGGGTTTGCTTCACCCTTTTGAGGCACCTCACATAGTGCAAAGAGAGATGACATGCCTACCACAGTGTTACTCCACTCTAGAGGTGTAATGTGTCTTAAAGTCTGCCATTGCAGCACCTTCCTTTTAGATGCTGAGGCCCTTTATTATTTGGCGCTAAGAATTTAGGCACCTAAGTCACATTGATTTAAAGGAAAGTTAGGCGCTTACCTACCTTTGGGGAGCTTGGTCCAGTATACCAGGCTGAGGTGTGTGGTATTAGCATTCAAGTCCTGCCTGCCATGTTTCCCATGAAAGAAACTGTGGTGGAGCAGATTAACAGTTATGATGGGTAAATTGTGCCAAAAAAAAGTGTTGTTTTTTTAGCCAGACTTAAAAGTCTGTCTTACTTTCCTACTCTGCCTTGAAACCAAAGTTTTGGAGGAAAAGTTTTCAAGTTCAATATTTGACATCCCTAGACTATCAGTTAAGAGCATTTCTGTCTACGCATCTAGGGTTTTTAAGAGAGTCCTTCAGCAAAACAGGAGGAGACCAGAATTTAAATTATCTTTCTGATGCTCAAATAAAGGTAAAACCTTTCAGGATTTTCATGTAGATCCAGAGAGAAGCAGCAAGAAAAACAAATTTAACTTTATTCCCTTACAAGTCAACTCAAACAATTTTAATGATTAGAGTGTCTACTAGCCTTATCTGATTCAAACTTCCACAAAGAAATGGGGGAAAACTTTTAATGTTGCAGGCAATTTTCAAACCAAACCCTTCAGACTCATTGTATGGGGGCAAAAACGTTAAGGTGGTTATGTCTGTACAATATTGATAGTAACCTGAGACCATGAATGCATTTTACACAGGCTTCCACAGGACCACAGAGCAGGAATCCTCTTCATTTACTGCTTACAGGATTGCTTGAATCAACATGGACATGAAAGGCTCAGGGCTCCATTAGCAATCCGCTTAGAAATGTCAATGCCCGCCAAAGTGGCCTTCTATAGAAACGCTAGTAAACTCGATTTTTCTAGAGATTTGTTCCTGTCTACCCACCTAAGGGGAATGTTTCAGTCGATCAGTAACTACTAACTTGGCCAATGTGATGGAGTAGGAATGGCACCAGAATGAGCCTGGCGACATCTGGATTCTCACTCTGTTTTGGTCACTAATCTGCAGTGAGCTTGGAGGGCTCATTTTCCACTCTGCCCCTTCCACCCGCCTCCGTTTTCCTTGGTCTATTTAGGTTGGCAGCTGTTGAGGTGGAGATTTGCATTTCATTATGTCCAGTGCTTCATGCTATGATTTGCCCAGTCTCACTCGAGGCCTCTACTTACCTCTTTACTAAAAAAAATAAGACAATGAGGTCTGTGCTCCCTTGGCAAGTCTGGCCCCAGGATTCAGGAGTGGCAGGCGTTTTGTTGGCTGTGGTTTGCTTTCTATAATGTTCTATGACTAGATGTGACCAGAATTTTTGACAGATTTCTCCTGGACTTTAGTCTTGTTTGTCATGCCTACTGACAGTTGTATTTAATGAACTGACGGATATTTTTAGAAAAAGCTTCTTTGCAACTTAAAGGATGGTGCTGAGTAGGAGAGGAAGCCCAAAATACCAACCCAAGAAAGTGCTATGCAATGTTCAGCAGCCCCCACTGGTTTTGCTAACGTCCCCTATTGCTCTTCCTGCTCGGATGTCTTAATATCAAATGAGAGGGCTGTGACCTTAATGCAGTTAGGAAGGCAACATCTTTAAAGGAGGACAAGAAATAATGGGCACAAGCTGATTGGAGGCTAGACATAAGGAGTGCTGAGGGTTTGGAACAACCCCCGCCCCCAAAAGTGGTACAGTCGCCCACCCTGGCGATCTTCAAGCAACGTATTGACACCCAGCTTGCCAGGATCGTTTGATCCCAGCAGTGTGTGCAGGGGTCTGGACCCAATGATCTGCAAGGTCCCTTCCAGCACCTAACCAAGTGTTAAACTATGAGTTTGCATGACCACATTGTGCCATGCCATCAACCAGGGATGGGTAAAATACAACCTGTGGGCTGGATCTGGCCCACCGGGCAATTCCATCCATCCTGAGGAGCCCCTTTGTATACCCTGGCCCTCACTGCCCCTTTGAAAGCTGGTGCCTTCATGCAAAAAGTGCCGTTCTGGTTGCTAAGCAGCCACCCCCTGCCCCAGGCTGGCCTGACCCACTCCTAGCCCTTAACCAGGGGGCACTAGAAATGAGAAGCCTCTGCCTGGCAGAAGCTTTTGCCTGGCCACCCTAAGGCTGGTTCCAGCCCTGCTGCCTGTGAGAGTGGGAATGCAGGTATGGTCCCATCAGGTCAGGGCCGGGGATTCCTGCTGGGAGAAGGGGGCTGGGGTCTGGGTGGGCCCCACATGCTGCAGAAGCTGTGTGCTATAGGGTTGGGTGGGGCTGGCCCCACATGCTGCCGCTGCCTGTGGCCAGGGACTGCATTGGGAGTGTGGGGAGCTGCGTACTATAGGGCCGGGTGGGGCTGGCCCCACTTGCTGCCACCACATGCAGCTCCAGGGACTCTGAGGACTTCCCTCCCCAAAAAACCCTCCATACCCTACTACACCTCCCATCCCTACCATACCCCCAAACACACCCGCACCCTCCAACAATGCCCACACACACTCAAACCCCACTCCCACCATACACTCCCACCCTCCCATACACCCCGCTCCTCACCATACCCCCAAATACACCCACACCCTCCCACTCCCACCCTAACACTCACCATAGCCCCCCACACCCTATCCACCATACCCACCCCCACACCCCCTGCCCACGTACACCCTCTTACGCCCCCCACAATATGCAAGAGTGAGACTATATGTTGGGCTATTATGCAATCACCTCTGGATACACTACACAAATGCACACACATCAGGACAAAATATTTTAAAAATAAAAT
>JAGPOW010001296.1:131801611-131811960 GCA_030014935.1 Caiman crocodilus
GCAAGGTGAATAGAAGTCAACAGTATAATAATGTTGCAAAAATAGCTGATAGTACTGTATACTGGGCTATATTAACAGCAGTGCTGTATGGGAGTCATGGATAGTAATTCACTGGTGAGGTCACCTGTGGAGACCATTATCCAGTTTTGGGTACTGCATTTTGAGAACGATCTGGACAAAAGCTACAGATAAGCTGGTTTGAGTGATCAGAAGCTGGTTTAAATCTGCAAGAGAATAGAAGACCCATGAACATAAACCAATTTCAGAATGGCTGAAACTGGTTTAAGATAAACCTGGTTGAATGTAGTGTATCAGACTTAACTGATTTTAACTGGTTTATTAATGATTAAATGATTTAGGTTAAACTTCTGTCCTAGACCCCTTTCTGGTTCAAGTTAAATCACAGTCCTGCCGCATCCCAGCATTTTGCAGCCCTGGGCTGGGCTGTGCTGTCTCCTCCACAGAGTAGGGCTGGCCCCGCCCCTCTGCTCCCTAGCTGGAGCAGTGAGGGCTGGCTCACTGCTCTCTGCACCCCCCCCGGGGGCTGGATCTGGGTTGGGGGTTAAACTTCCCTTCCCTCAAGTACGGACCTGCCCTGCCCTGCTTACTTAGTGCTGGATGCAACTGTGGACTATAAATCCCAGAGGCACCTGGAGACAAGAAGAGGAAGTGATGATCAACACTGCAGAGTCCTGCTGTTGTGATTCTGGGCTGCAAATCCCAGAGAACTTGGGGGCAGCAGGAAGAGGAAGCAAACACACAGGCCACGTTGGCTATGTGCTACAGAGCTGTGCTTTAGCACTCCCCCGCTTCTGGCCTGAGGCACTGCAGGTATGTGGCTACGTTTCCTGAATCAAAAGTGAACGTCTGTTTGTTGCTTATTGGTTCAATCTTTGCAGCTGAGAATACTCTGCAAAGACTGAGTCAAATCAGCCTTGGGCTTTTTGACTGTCTGTACTTAGCTCAGAGGAGAGCAACAAAATTGATTAGAGGTCTAGAAAATATACAAGGCAACGTTGTAAGAATTTGCAGCATTTACTCTAGAGAAGAGAAGACTGAGAGGGGATTTGATAATTATCTTCAAATAGGATTGTTAGAAAGGGGAATCCAGTCAACTGTTCCCTTTGTCTGCAGGGGTAAGGACAAGAAGTATTGTTGTATTAGGAACAACAAGAGTACTTAGGTTGGATATAATATATCCAACAAGAGAGACTTAGGATAGGTATAATATATACCATTATATACAACTACAACTTCCCTGTTTATGCTCTGACTTAGCTCTTTGAGGATGATCAACTGTGGCGTACCAAGAGGATTGTCCAAAATTAAACCTTTATGTTCTACCTTCAGTAAAAGCAGCTACTTGAATAGGACTGGTAACCACCAATAACTTCTAGCTGCGGTACACTTCCCTCCTGTCTACAAGACTCAGGGCAATCTGATTTAAAGCTGAGCCGTGGCAGTTTACTCTTCTGACAGCTATGAACGTGGGCAGGAACATTACCGCAGAGCAACTTATGCATGGTACAGCTTTGCCCCTTCATGTGAATTAATTCACACAGATGTTCCCTAATGCCTTTGTTCTGATACTTTTCTCCCTTTCTTTGGGCCAGACAAGGAGACCGTGCATTGGTACCTCTCACGTTTCAGCCCTCAGGTTCACCAAATGCGTCGCACACAAGATGGCGTTAGGTTAGTGTGTATTAATCATGAGCTGTTCATTGCTTCCATATGGATACCCTATATAGTCCCACTGGTTTCTTTTACTTTCCCTGTAATGCTCCCTTTTTATAGCGCTAGATTTCTTTCTGTCATCCTAACTTCCTCCCAGTGCTCAGGCTGCAAGAAGAGCTTCTAGTCTGTACAGCTTTGGAAGACAGGCCTTTATATTTCCCTCGAGCCCATTCCTCTGCTGCTTACTGTGGCCAGATTGTAGACAAGGGCTTCCTCTTAATACAGCAATTCTGCTGGAGATGGCTGAAGTGGCAGAAGAGTGTGCATGCGTGTTAAATGCACGAGAGCTTTTGACTTGCTACCAGGCACACATGCCTAGCTTTGGCAGTGCTCACTCCATTCGGAAACGCAAGAAATTTGTTATAAGAGTTGACCTGCAAGTGCAACGTATTGTTCAGTAAACTTCATTTGTCTTGACCTATGCTCCTGGCGGGGAAAACTCTGGGTGCGCTGGGAGCCCACCTCTCTGAAGGGCACTTAGGCCGGCCGAGGGTGAGAGGGTCCTGCATTGCCCACCCGAGGAATAGCTGAAGGGTTTTCCTTGTCCTCTGACTGAGACCCGCCTCTATCTTAGTGAGCGTAGTGGTTTCCAAAAGGGTTTTTCCCCCCCCTCATATGAATTGTTTTCCCCTGGAGCAGTGAGAAACTGAAGGTGTTCAAAAATCACTCTTCCTTGGTTTGATGGTTTTGTCATTTTATGGTAGTGTGTGCATGAAATTTTGCTGACAATTTCCTTGACAGGAGCAGTGACTGACATGCATGTCCTGAGGAGGTGCTTCCACGTGCTCGTTGTTCTGCAGGCTTCAGTGACATTTCCCAGTTCCAGTGGGCCAAGCCTCGGGGTCTAAGCACCTACAGGTCTTTGAACCATGTCCCAGCAGGTTTAATTTGGCCCTTCTCCTTTCTGCGGTGATTAACCTGAGCCATAAGCGCCAACTTTTATTGTTGCGGGGGGTGGAAGGCTAAGATGATGGAAATGTGGAAAGTTTTATGCATTTCAGGCGACAGCCCTCTTCCCGAGGGGGGGCCCCCATATACTTGGCGCCTCTGAACTGAGCATTGTGCATTTTGCTTTGTCTCTTGGCATGTTTGTGGCCTTGTGTAAAACGTTAACACCTACATTTTCAAAGAGTCCCTCAGCTCTTGGTTGGCCAATGTTGTTCATTCCAGCATTGAAAAAACCTCGTGTTGAGCCCCTGTCCTCTCACTCTTGAATCCTAATAGTGGCCTAAAATTCAGACCAAAATTGTTTCTAATTGTCTCTTGGGGGTGGAGTCCTTAGGGTTCACCTTTTCAAGCTTTTTGTAAGCATGCAAGCTCAAATCTTGCTTTTTCTTTTTGAATCAAAGCTGGCAAACTCATGTTTGTGTGACTGCAGAAGTTGGGGCTATTAGTGGGGAAAGAAACCCCATGTATAATGTAATTCACAATAAAATGATCAGAGTTAGACATGCTGGCTACAGACATGAGGCAACTTAGAGGCATTTATTTTTCATTGGTATAAGTTCAGGTTTTTTTAACCCCCCCCCCCCCCCTTATCTGGTGTGAAATTGGCCACTTTTGAATCATTAGGTCTTTTTGATATGTGGGCCCAGCTGCTTTGCTGCTCTACCATGACATGAAAGAGCTCAGGAAATTCTTTGTAAGTGTGGGCTGTGTGGAGCCCCATCCAAACATTACACTTAGGCGTGATCAATCAGTGAATCAGACCTTAAGTGGTCACCTAGCCACATGTTTAATCCATCAACGGTGTGATAAAAAGCAGAATAAGCTATAAAGTTGTTCCACAAAATATGTGTAATTAAATTTGTAACAGCTTCCTATCATGCCATTAATTGAATGGGTAGCCAAGAGTCCCCAGGTTGGGGGTACATGTGTGCATCCCCAAGTCCGGAAGCTACCAGTTGACAGGGATCCTGGCGGAGGGGTGCACCAGGCACCCCCATGGCTGGGAAATCACAGCAGCTGCAGTCTCCCAGCCACAGGGTTGCATGGGTCGCCCCTGCACCTGGGATCTTCATCAGATGAGGGCTTCCAGCTGCACAAGCTTGCTTCTTGCTAGAGCCTGGGATTGGGCTCCTTCTGCACTGGCCATAAGGCATGATGGGATCTGATTCACAATCCTACAATCATGCCTCCTGCTCTGTATGTGTGGTATGACAACAGGCATGGTTGTGTGGATCACTCATTAGATCCCATTGTGCCTTTACCTGCACGTATAGAGGGCCCTTGGTGTCATTAATCAAAATGGGCCCTCTTCGGGTCCTCAAGTAATGAAGCTGGAAGGGAAGCTAATTCAATTCAAGTACTCAGTCTGACATTTTTTTTCATTTACTTTTTGTATTCCTAACTGCTAGTTAATCAGCAAGTAGTCTTCTCTAAGAAGCTGCAAATGATATAACAAAGTGAAAACTACTGACCACCTTCGTGTAAATTGTACCATGGCATCAGATCCTGCTACAGTAGATTTAAGGGGGCAGAGACATGGCGTGCCACGCTGGGTCAATGGAAGAGACCCGGGCTTTCCTTCTGATAATGTCACTGGTCTGCTGAGTAGCCTCAGGCATGTTTCTTTACCTCCTAATTTTAATTTTCCCCCATCTATAACATGGGATTACAGTAATGTTAGCAGCCGAGTTTGAGATCTAACGCTATGTAATCTACAATAATACACTGTTGTTATGGGGCTTTAAGGATATGAAACGTATCTATTACTGGCTATACTCATTCAGAAGAGATTGTGGGAGGTGGAATAAGTGAAGATCCCTGCTTATGAAAGGTGAAGATTTACCCTTGAGCTCTATTATTAAAATCTGCTGGGCAAAACAACGTGGATTTAGTAGATTTGGTAGAGAACAGAAGCGCGAGTGAAGTCTGTGGTCCTGATATACAAAATGGTGAGAGCACAGAAGAGGTTTACCTTGTCTGTGCGTGGTGAGAGAATCAATCCCGCTGTTTTTTCCTTTTTTAAAAATACATTTGAAGTCTGCAACAACATCTAGCAACACGGCATGTGTATGGCTAATTAAACTTCTAGGGTTTATTCCTCTCTGGCGCCACTTCAAAATATAGAATGATGTCTCCATCTGATGCATATAATTTGCAGATCACAAACTGAGCTCTTTCCTTTGCTCAGTTCAGCTCAAAGTGCTTATCATTTGACTTCCATCTAATCTGTTTTCTATAAGTATTTGTTGCAGTCAAAGGTGAACAAAGGTGGTGATCATGTGAATGTTTAATCATAGAGAAGTAGGTCTGGAAGGGACCTCCAGAGGTCATCTAGTTCAACCCCTGCCTGAGGCAGGATCCTTCCTATCCAAACCGTAATCTAAACCATGACACAACAGAGCCAGCACTGTAACCTGGCAGGGGAACCATGGCAGCCAATGTCTTGCTTCTATGAAATGGTGTCAATATACATTCAAGAGATCTTGGGTACAGGGCCATGTCCTCCTGCTACAGAGGAGAGCAAAAAGACACACAGTCCATACCCATGTGACCATGGGGTAAAATTCCTTCCTGATGGCAATTGGTCTGGCACTGAGTGGAGTTGGCCTGGCTTTAGTCCCAGCAGGAGCATTGGCACATCCTAGTCAAAGTCCCCAGACTTGGGCCAACACCCAATGCCTCCGAGCAAGGCTTAAAAACACCCTGACACGTGTAGCAGAAGGGGGTGGGGGAGCATGGGAAATACCCATGGCACAGCTACGCCTAGCTTGTTCCTGACCAGAGGCTGTCCACCCTCTTCTTGAACACCTCCAGTGATAGAGAGCCTACAGCTTTGCTAGGCAGTCAAGTCTACTGCCTCGCTATTCTAACAGTGGAGGAGTTTTTCTGGATACCCAGCCAAACTTACTTTGCCACAACTTCAAGCCATTGTCTGGATGGCTCAGAGATTATTTTTTCTCCCTGGAAAAAAAATAAAATGGGAAAAAATATTGTAACTTCTATCATTTTTTTTCCCCTGCCAAAATCTTTTTGGGGGTTGAATCAAAGGCTGATTTCTAGTAGCTGGAAACTTAACCCCTTCCCCCTCCAACCCCTCAATTTTTTTAGTCGAAAATATTTTTTCACTGAACATTTTTTTTTTTCCATTGTTGATACAAAAATTCAGTTTTCAGATTATTGATGGCAGTGGCAGCAGCATCCCTTGATACAAGGAGGCAAACCTTTCAATAGGAAAGTCATGGGTGAGTCCATAGATGACTGAAGAGACCAATCTGAGACCTGCATGGTCAACTACAGACATGGGAAATAATTGCAGAGTAGATCTTGATGCCAGGTTTTTCCCTTTTTCTCTCTCATGTATCCATTTCCATAGTAAAAGGTGTTTGCTCAAAATGATGGATGCCTTGTTGTACACCATGGCTCTGCTGCGGGCAATTTAGTGCTTGCAGTTCCTGAGTATTGATGTCACTGTTGCATTTCTCCAGATTGGCCTTTAAGGTGCCCTTGTGAATCTCTTTTGCCAACCTCTAGTTCAGCAACCATCAGTGAGTTGGGAGTATAGGACTTGTGTTGCGAGCCGGTTTTCAGGCATTCTTATGACATGTCCTGTCTAATCGACTTGGTGCCAAATAAACATGGCTTCAGTGCTGGTGGTGTTTGCTTGAGCCAGAACGCTGGTGTTCTCTCTTGATTGAATCAAAGTCCTTAGGTCAATGAAGGCCATGTAAACATCTTGGTGTTGGTTGAGGTACTTCTGCAGCTGTCTAGCAACAAAAATCATCTCTATTGTACCTCTGAATAGTCTGAAGGCACATTGGGACTTGGGTAGAGTCTCTCAGCAAGGAAAAGGAAATTCAAGATCTCATTCAGAGAGATGGAGAGCCTTCAAAACTTGGCAGAATGACATCAACTCCAAACAGAAGCAAGGAAAATTCAAGTGAAAGAACAAGTGTGTGTGTTTGGGGGGGGGGGGGGAGGGGGCAACGACGAAGTGGAAGAGATTCAGAAGTTTGCTGACACCCATGTGTAGTTTCTTCAGTGCAATCAAAGCTGTATATGGGTCAAGCTGTCCCTCTGAGGCCCAAGGATGGAACGACACTCTTTAAAGACTGCCCCACCATCAAAGCACCATGGAAAGAGGACTTTCAAGAGCCCCTAAACCAAGATTCGTGTGTCAAAGACAATATCATGAATGCCATTCCACAATACCTCATTTAGGACCATCTTTCAGATTCACCAATTTATCAACAGGTCTTATAGACTATTAAGCAGATGTAGAATAACAAAGCATGTGGTCCTAGTGGAATACCAGCTGAAATTTATAAGCACATTGGAATAAAGCTTCATCACCAATTACATGTTGTTATGAACATTTGGAAAGTGGAACAGATTCCCATGGACTCGAGAGATGCCAGAATTGTTACCACATTCAATTTAAGAGAGATTGGATTGCAGTGATTATCATCACGTTGCACGCTTGTCCATAGCTGGGAAGATCCTTGCTTGCATTCTCAATAGTGTCACAGTTTTCAGATACAGAAAGTTAAAAACGTTTCCTTCCCCATGAAAATCCCAGAACTGCTTCATGGTATAATCTGTCTCTGGAAACCTTGTGTAAGGCATTTTTTCCTCTCTACAAATCCGTTTGGTTTTTTCCCTTGCATTGAGAGGGAAAAAAGAGCCCATTTCTAGTATTGCAGGTCAAGGAGCTGGTGAAAGTCTAGAAGTTTACTTCTTCACATCTGAGTACAAGACAAACCCCTTTGCGGGTTTGAGGTAGGGAGACTTGGGCTTTCCATCTCCTCAGAGCCCCAGCACAAGGCTTGGGTGGGATGGGCACCAGGTCCTCACTTTCTCATCTTTCCTAAACCTGCACTCTATCACAGACATTTCTGTTTAAAACCCCAGGCCTTCCTTTTATGCTTTGTTGGAGGTGGCTCCTGGGTGGCCTTAGTTAGTTGCCCTTTTTCGTTCTGCGGGGTCTATAAACCCGAATGCACTTCCGTTTCATTCCAAAAGAAAAAGCCATTTTCCATTAAAGTTTTGAATGAACTATGCCCACCAGCTTTAATTTTAACAAAACAATCCTCCGCAACATCCCAGGCCCCAAACTGGGGAAAATGATGAAATTTACTGGAATAACGATGCTCTTTTTTAACTCGATTCATTACAAGTCTTGTTGTTACTGGTGTGCACTTTGCAGTGTGGAATAAAGAATGCTTTGTCTTCCAAATGGAAAACCCAGTAGTTCTTATGAGATTTGTAAACAAATCAGGCAGGTTAGAGACTATCACATCCGTTAACGAAACTGAAGACTACGGCTTGTTTGGTAGAATTAATAGTATGCGATCATAAATGATCAAAATGCATATATTCAAGGGAGTTGAATTAAGGTTGCACTGGCATATCTTAGCTTTTAAGTGCTGAACTTTGTAACCTTAATAAAGTTTTATTTCTAACATATTGTTGTGTTTACACGTATGAAATGGATTAAATAACACTAGACCTAATACAGTAGCACTAGATACCCCATACTAAACTTTCTGCTGTAATAAAAAAATTGATCCTACATTTCTGCTTTAACATGTTTTGTTTAATGCAATCCTTTGCCTTTCATTTTTTTTTTCTTCTCACAAGAAAAAGAAGTCCTGTTTGTGTCTGTCTTCTGTTCGATATAGTGGTTTTCAAATTCCCGGGATTTTTGGAGGCTTGTTGGTATTATGGCGCCATATGGAGCTGATTGCCAGAGGAGTTTGTAGAGGCAGATACGTAGCCTGGTTCAAAGGAGGCTAAATTTCTGGAGGGCAGGTCTATTGCAAGCTATTAAACAACACCCCCCCCACACATGCACACAAAAATCAGGGATGTATCCTCTGTTATCCCTACACCAATGATGGTTGATGCTAGGGAAGGTATAACAAGGAGTGGATCACTCTAGACATGCCCCATGCATATACTCTCTCTCTAAAGCATCTACTACTTGGTGCTTTCAGAGACACACAACTGAGAAAGATGGCTCTCTGGTCTAACCCACTATGGCACTTCTGTTTTTGAGAGATGAAATCCTAGGTACTTTGGGGAGGAAGGGATTTTTAATCTGGTTAATTTAAATTAATTTGATCTAAGGGTTTATCAATTCAGGGAAGTCACAACACTGCCTAGTTCTGAATGTATAAAGCATGAACTACTTTCTGTTAGTGGATTGAGGCCCCTGGCACCCTTTACATTTGTGGTACATTTCAGGTGCTAATAATGCTATAAATAGTAACAGTGCTACATGTACAGCCAATTTATGATGCCATAAAGTTGCACGTTAACCCCAAAGAGATTCTGAAAAATATGAGGCACCCTGCTGGACTGAGGGCTGTCCCGGGGCCAAGGCTGACAGTAGCTGATTGTTGGCCCCAGCTGAGGGACAGCCCTGGGTTTGGGAAATAGTTGCGTCCTGGCTAGTCTGCAAGGGGCAGCTCCACAGTGGCGTGATTGGGACTGGAGGAATGTTATGCCCCATCCCAAACATGGTGCTTCTTGCCCTGCACATCCGATGTGGCTGGGAGGCGTAATGCTTAGGATAGGGCATAACATTCCTCCAATCCCATTGAACGTCTGCTAAGAGTCTGATTAAATTTGCACTTTGTGCCTTGACTGTCCACACTGGGTGCCAGCGCACTGTAAATTCACACCCAGGCATATGTCACAGCTACTATGCAGGTATCTTCCCCATGTAGACAAGCCATCAGCGATTAAAATGTTGCGCTCCCAATAACAGCCAATTCTTTGAACCCATTGGCAAATATTTTGAGAGGAAATCATTCTTTGGGCAAGATGCAGCCGCCTCACGTGGAGGTTAATAATAATCAGGAATAATGAGAGTGCTGCCTCTTCAGTCTTCCAGGAAAATCAGGACTTCAAGATACGTCCAACATAAACGATTAGAAAAAATCCTTTTCTGCTGAACTTTCAGGTCTCCTTCATGCATCGTGTAGAAGCAACAAAGAGAACATTTTTTCTCCGTTGCAGGCTGCCTTCAGGAAAAAAAAGGCAAGACAAATAACGGAGTCCATTGGAGAGACATTAGTTACTGGCATGCTTCCTGAAGAAGGGTAATTAATGTGTCTTGAACTGTGACAGTGCTCTGGCACCACCAGCTAGCTGACTCGCAGTGCTCTGCTTAAGCCTCCACTCCTTCTGTTTAGCAGACTTATAAATTAATGACCAATATTAGTTTTCTCCCATCTTTGTCAGTTTGTTTGAACTGTTGGATGAAAAAGCTGAGGGCATTGAACTTCTCACCTGGGTAAGAAATGAAGAAGGATTTATACAGGAACATAGCTGTTCAGATCAGATCATCTTCTGGTCTCACATTTGTCAAGAACGAGCGGCCAAAATATAACTTATTTTTGTGACAAAAGTTGCAATTGCTTGCATTTCAAAGTGATTGGCATGGTCCCTTTCCTTTTCCTTAATTTTTGAAATTAAAAATATTTTATTTGGAAAAAACTGAGACTGGTTCTAGAAACTTTTTTTCATTTTCTGAAAGCTTGACATTTTTGTAACGGGGGCATAAAAGCTTGAAAAAAATACAAAAAGCATATTTTTTTTCCTGAAAAACACCAGTTTTACAACTTTCTGTCATTTTAAGAAACTTTCTTGATGTCATTTTTTTT